>JAHHUM010001222.1:62885-452821 GCA_036173005.1 Crenichthys baileyi | reverse complement strand
CCAAACAAATGTTATTGTTAAAACAAAAAAAACTTACGGATTAAATTAGGGTTAAATATATTTGGCTTGCTAAAACATACACACCTGTCACCATAGTTCTTTTCCTAAGGGAGCCTCTTTTCTATTTGCCTATTTAAATCCAGGTAGAAACTTTTATTTGCACAGGAAGTGCATTTGGAAACCTACTGTGTAATCATGCTGTGCAGCTAGGCAGCACTGCAAGAAGTCCGCTTTCTACCTTTTCATTACGTGTCAACAATAGATTAGACTGCGTGTAAGCACCGTACAGATATGTGCATGTTGGTGAGGATATTTGGATTACTGCAGACAAGAAGCCATAGCAGTAGAGTTATTGGAAACGCAGTGGGTAATGAGACGCCCTGTGCCATGACAGTTTTGCAACAAGTGGACTCCAGTATCAATAATGCATGGCTAAGAACAGGATGAGAGAGGAAGAGCGGTGCAGGGCATTGGAGTGAACGTGCCCTTTTTACCTGACTCAGTCAGTCTGATAAAAGGGCTGTAAGAGGTGACTTACAGGTGACATAGAAGTGACATTCAGAGACAAAAGAATTAACAATAACCACAACTCAAAGTTTAATGTGAAATGTCCCAAATTAGATTCAAACACACAAACACATGGCAAATATAGGAAATTATTTAGCAGTACAAGATCAATCTTTACTAGATGTAAAATGGGTGCACCACAAGGTTACAATTTAGGACCAGTGCTTAAAACTGCTTAAAACATCTGCTTAAGAATCAACAGTACAGAGTATGGAGGTGGGCAGGGAAGGAGAAATGGTCAGGGGGATACAAAAGCGATATTAAGTGACAGAAAAGAGATTCCACAGAAGGAGAGATTTTACCGAAGGGCGGTTCAGGAAGAAAGAACGGGAAAAACGGGGGGGGGGGGGGGGGGGGGGGGGGGGGGGGGGGGGGGGGGTTTTAAAGCAACATAAAAATCTGATCTCCCCTCGGAGGCTGGAGTTATCCATTCCCACTGCAGCTTAACAAATAACACACAACAAAAGGGAGTTAAAGTCTGAGAGGGCATAATGGAAATCAAACTACTTTTGCATTCTGGTAAAATGTTTTTTTTTTCTCTTCTAACAATGTTGTTGGGCATTTAATAAGTGTACACTAGAATCGATCCTGTGCTTCATATATGAGTTTAGGAGATTTTCTTCCTGTCTGTTTCTATGTGTGTGAATCCTCCATTTACAAGTCTTGTACTGCAAAAACATCACACCTTTCTAGAAGATATGCATTTTTTTGTGGACCAATCACAATTTCCAAATTTTATAACACTCTTCTATGTCATTGCCGAATTTGACTGTATGCAAATTTTCTGTAAAAACTAAAATTTAAATCACCCAACATATTTTTTCTAGTGCTGCAACAATCAATGAATCAATTAGCCAGTAATCAAAATCAACAAATATTTTTTTATTTGCCGACCCATGATCAACAGACACTGAAAAATCTATTTTTATTAAATTAATCTAAACTTTAAAACCTGTCTGTAAATGCATTAAACAGAACAATTTTGATGCACTTGGGTTCTGTAAATATTAGATAACGTTAGTGACATGTTTTGATGCATTAATAAGGATAATGCATTTCCTTTTTTTGAGATTCAAACCTACTAAATCTATAAAGTCACATGATGCCATGTTATTACATTTACCTACATAATATAAACTAAGTTAACAGTTTGAATGAGGTAAAATCCTTAAAAAGAAAATTGGAGTTGATCAAAATGGGAAACTGGCAAGTCAGACGTTGAAGTAAACTCAAAATCAGTATTGGACAGTACAAGCCTGATGGGTGCATAATTATTTCTAATTTATTGGTATATTAAAAGTCTTATTGTGTGTTTATGATACAAAACACTCATCATATGATACAAAACAATCATGCGTTCAGTGACCATATAGGAAAAAAATCCCTTTTTCAATGGGTAATCTTTCAGAGCCAAAAAATAGAAAGATCTATATAATCTAAAGATAAAGGACAGTATTTCCCCTGATCTGTGGTTTAAGCAAAGTTAACCAAATTTCAAGAAAGTTGTGGGGATTTCTACAAAAACATTGTGGCATTCAAACCTCCTTAGTCCCAGCAGTAAGCTGTTGGTAACTCCATTAAACCCTTAGTCAATTAGACTGTTTTTATGACTTGACAGTCTGTTGGTGCAGCGGCTGTAGATTGAAGACACATGTGCCAGAAGAGCATGTCTAACAGAAATAAGACATGCTAAAAATACTTTAAGGGACAGACAGTAAACAAAGACTGGAACCTAAAAAAATCAGCGGAGCAGGAACACTAGAATAGACGGGACAGCTCTACAGGAAGCACGCCTGCTGCTGACAGTTAGCATTGATTGAGGTTAGTATGGATTGGTCGTGTAAACAACTCTGACAATTACAACTTTGCTTCAGTTCAATACCAATGAAAAAAAAGAAAAAAAAAGTACTTAACATCTGGGAACATAGCATAGGAGCGACCATCATAAGAGTAAACATTAACATATCCTAGAGCTGGTTTATGAGTGCTGATAATCTGAACTATAATACTGTAAATAGGACATGATGCATTACTGGGGCGAGGGGTCTGGTCTGAGCTGTGTTACATGGGATGGGGAAACTGACATAATCTGATTATTAATTGGTTGCTTTTGGCCCATAATCCAGAAAAAGAGTGCACATGACTAGACTAACAGCTTATGTCATCAGAGGTTGTTAGGACTTGTGTTATGTGGGACCCCAGAATGCAGACGAGCAGGCAGCATGATGGTAAGTGATAAAGGATTTAATTAACAAACAAAAACACACTCTCAGAAGAGGCAGGAACAAAACAGAAGCAGGCTGGCTAGACAGGCATGGCATGGTCCAAAAAGCAAGACTTGAACATGATCAGTAAACAAGACATGATTTGAGAAACAAGACATGAGCATGATTTGGAAATGTTCCCGCGATGAATAACTGAACAGGTGTGTATATATGGAGTGTGAATCAGGTGGAGCAAGGAGACAGATTAGCTTGGAGCAGGTGAACCAAATAAAGAATGATTGAGAGACAGAACAAAACGTGGCTGGAGCAAAACAGAGACTCTTGAATACAAACTAACAGAAACTAGAAAAACATGAAACTAAAGAATAACTAGATCCAAAAACCAAACTTGACAAAACATGAACAAGACGACAAAACTAAAGCATGATGCAAAACCTTAACTGTGAAAAACAAAGAAAAAACCCAAAACCAAAAACCAAACAACCGCAAATCATAACAGAGGTAGACAATGTTTAAAATATTTACAGAGTACATCTGTATCTGTACCAGATATCCATTACTGAAGCACATCATTTAGGAGACTGTTTATTCTTCTCTTGGATACACTGACAATCAAACAAAGGTGGGACCAAGTCATTGCATTGCAGGTAACATTTATGTCTCAAGTCTTTCCACCCAAGTCATGAGTCAAGTCCTAAGTAATGGAATGAAAGTCCCAGGTTGATTCCAAAGTCAAGGTATGCAAGTCTCGAGTCAAGTCCAAATGCTGCACTTTTAATTTTGAGTCTTAAACCAGTCATTTGACCGAATATGTAATTTAATCCAAGTAATAATAATTTTATTTATTTTAAAAAGTGTTTTCGGTTGCCAGGACAACCACCAAGAGAAAGAGAACTTCGATGTTGCCTGAAAATCAGAGCTGATGTTGCCTTTTAGTCAGTATTATCTGAAACAAACCAGACATCCAATAAATTTAGAAAATAATAAGCAAACGGTCCAATAATAAAAAATAAACAAATTTCTATACAAAATGAAAAATGTTAACTAACTGCAACAGTACAAACCTGCTTTTACATGTTATATGAGTAATAATGGATGTGCTACTATCTCCCATCTTGGATGCACTGACTGTGGTTCAGGCTCAAAGCATAGAGACTTCCAGGCTCCACCATTAAATTAGTGACTCCAAAAACATAGCTGTTAAGCTATTACTAGGCATACATTAGTTATTTTTATTAGCTTTGATTCATCGTTCTGTGTACAAGTTTAAATGTAAAAAATAAGTTAGATGTTGTTGCCTCTATTTAATTTTTCAGCACACATCTTTTTCTAATTCAAATTTATTTTTTTTGATCACCTTATGTATAATTTTTCTCCATTGTGTTAGATGTGAGGATTATGAGAATTCACTAAAAACTGTCTGGAAATTAATAAATCTAACTTTAAGTGATTCAACAAATGTATAAGTGACTTAGTAAAATACAGAGGATCACATGAATAAAAAAATACCTAAACAGCCAATTTCCATCTTACAAATTTGCATGTGGAAAAAAAAAATAAAATAAAAATGTTTTCCTTTTTGGATGATAGTTGCATTTAACCTAACACTGATGCATTGCAAGCACTGCATTTGTGACATTTTAATTAAACCTAAATAATACGGACAAAAAACATGGGGATATTAAAAAATATATTTTTTGCTTGCTTTCTTTTTTTCTTTGTTTTGTTTTATTTAATTATTTTTAAAGAACAAAAACACTTTCATTATGACCTCAGTGAAGACATCAGGGTTGTTCTAAGAGTATTTTTTGCTGGGTCCATCACCCAACACAATGGTCACACATGTATGGCAGCTCTGCCAGAAAAGCAGGTAAACAACAGAGCAGGTGCAGCATACATGTTGCAGCAAAATGGCAAATGGCAGTGGGCTCAGCCAGCATATTTCCTTTGTAACAAGCTTTTTGTTGATATAAGATAAAGTCGTTTCAAGTTAAAGGGTTCAAGTCAGAGTGAAGTCATGATTTAAGTCAAATTCTCATCCAAAGTCTTATAATTTAATCTAAAGTCATTACATTTATGATGTGAGTCTGACTCGATCGCATGTTTTTAAGCCCACACCTCTGATATCTACAGTTAACACTAAAAGTGACCAATGCTGTAATGAAGACTGCTAAACGCACTCTGTGATCATATAGCTGCCAGGCTGAGAAGATGGCGTCAATCAGTAACAAAGTAATATAATACTGCTGTAACTAGTCCTTCCTTCCGCTCTGTTCTAATGCTACGTTCGGTTTGTGCCCGAAGACAGAGCTAAGATGTTGGCCTCCACTCCAAGATAAACCGCATTCCAGTTTTAAGTCAGAAAACCAGTTGGATATGCTTCTGTTGAGCTCAGTGATCATAATACCTATTATTTGCAGCATGCCATAAAATGCATTATGTTGCGTTTTATGCATTCCAGCACCGCAGCAACACTTCTACAGACAAAAGGTTGTAGAGTCCTATGCATGTGCTTGATTTCATGTGGTCCAAACAACTCTGGGTTAGCACTGTTTCTGACTTCATCCCTTCCTTCTTAGATTTTGTATCCATAAAAAAATATTTCCTACCTATTACATATCTTTTAGTAGCCAGGATTTGGAGTGAAAAAAATGCTAAAATCTATGTAACCATTTACAGGGCGTCCGCGCATCCTTAAAAAGTCTGAAATTCATGTATCTAAAACGAAGGTCTTAAAATGTCTTAAATTCAGTGAAACAATCTAAGTTGGCCTTAAATACGTTAATTACAGGTCTTACAATTTTTTGTGGCCAGATTATTTAAATCGCGTGTATTCTCGTATACGTAGATTTTTCTTGCGGCTCTTTTCTGTCAAACAAAAGTTTGAGCTGCACGTAGACATCTTCATTGCGTTCTGTGACTCGAGGCGGTTGACGCTACAGATAACTAGCTGCTAATATACCCTTGCTAGCAAGCCTTTTTGCCTCTATTATGGGTAAGTACAAATTTGGCTGGATAACGTTCGTTTTCGCCACTGGCTTACTTTTGTTGCCGAGCGGTAGGAGGCTAGGTGCATTCTGTGCCAAATACCTTTTAAGCTTTTTACTATGGGGGTTAAGGCTGTAGAGAGCCATCTGAAGTGTGAGAAGCACAAAGCCGCTGACAAGAGCCACATATGACCCTTTTTCACTGGCTTGTTTTAGGTGGCGCGGCTACGCTCTACTTGGTTTCGCTCTACTCGGTACGGTACCAGTTGTGTTTCCACCACACGGGTGAAGCTCCGCCTCCAGCTGTTAGTGTAGTGCGCTGTGCTGCTTTTAACATCAATGCGTGACATTGTCACAATAAAGTAATCTGCGTGACACGATAAAAAATAAATAATTACAGACAAAACATGAACATAAATAAACTATAAAAACTTTTGCGATATAGTGTATTGCCTAACATGCCATTCGATGCTTGCTAACTGTCATATTGTACATTTAATCTGACAAAAGAGACTCATGGGAATGGATATTCTAATTTAATAAATATGACTGTGTTTATCAAACTTTGGTTTACCAGCCCATGCCTATAATATCTGAATCCTCTAGACCAATTGAAGTTCTTTCAGAAGTTCAGAAAAACGTTGCAAAGCCCTTGTTGCACAAATTAAACTAAGACTGCAATGTAAATATGTTAGAAGCAGAATGAGTCTTAACCACAAACCAAAAAGCAGTTGTTTCTTCGCATGTCAGCCCTAACAGTAAACTTGTTGCCGATACAACTGATTGGAGTCAACAACCCTCATTAATTAACTTAGAATCTGTTCAAATCCAGCAAACACACACCAGCCAGCCTTTTTACTACAAGACTGAAAGCCTGCAGTGGGCAGTAAGAGCAGCACGATAAATAGCACAATTTCCCCTTTGTCGTAGCCAATCAAAAGAAAGACTGCGAATGAAACAACACGAGCCACCAAAAGGAGCCAAGATGGCCGCTGTTCAAAGGCAATGGTAATTACAAAAAAGGAGAAAGGAGTCATTAAAATTTGTGTGAATTTGTGTGTGATTTATTACTCTTTGGAGGCTGTGTGTGGTTATGTCTGCATTGTTTGTATTCTCGGAGCATCCTGTTATCATCATCCTGTTTTGGCACACTATACATAGAGAGTTAACCTTTCTGGCTTGGTTCTTGAGTCTGGAGGCCTTTCAAATGGGGTCTTTAATTCAGATCATTATCTATATAGATATATATCTATATATATCTTAATAGATATATATATCTATATATTTATATCAAAATATATATATATATATAATATATATTTATTATATATATTTTATATAATTTTTATATAATATATATATATATATCTCTATATATAAAACTATTTTATATATATATATATATATATATATATTTTATTAAAATATATATTATATATATATATATATTTATTTTATAATATATAAATATAGATATATATATATATATAATATATAGATATATATATACATATCATTTTAAAATATATATAAAATACTTTGATTGAAGAGCCCGTTTTATACTCTTGCAGATTGAAAAGCTGAACCAGAAAGTTTGACTCTCACTGAAGAGCTACTCAGCCAAGCTTTGCCTGCCAAGCCGGCGACTCCACACCAACCGTGGTGCCAGGCTTGGCTTCTGCTGCTAAAACATGGAACCAACGGTGACAGACAGACTTCATGCTACATTATAAAAGCAAACATAAAAACAAGGCAAAATCTAAATCCAACTCTATTTATTTAAAATTTGCTGCATTTCTTTAATTGATGGGTCATGTTGCCAGGAACACAATTAAACTTCCAGTCGATATATGTTTTAGCTTTAGGTGCCAAAATGCAGTTTTTGAGTTCTAAGTTGTTCAGAATAAAATAAAGTCATACTGTTATACTTTATCCAATTACCAGGTTTCGTATAAAATTAGCAGTGCAATATTTCACTTTGTGAGATTGAAATTGTTACATTTTTCTGGAAGTATTGATAACATCCCTGCCATATGTATACCAAACACTTACCTGGTTTTATTATTGCTTGTTATCTTTATTATTCACAAATGAGGAAACAACATGATGCTGTTCATGACGCAGCCCTCCTGGGTTTGATTCCCAGTTTTTGCCATGGTTTTGCTTCTCCTAGTTTCTTTTTCCAACCATTTCCTATTTGATTCCTGTGAATAAAGGCCACTCACACTAAAAAAACATAAAAAATGACCTGACAAATTTGAACTACATGGCTTGGTCTATGCTAAATACTAGAGATGTATGAAGAAATCTTCTGTTGACTGGAATGAGATGATTTTCAGCCTGATCAGCCCTGGCCAACACTCCTCAGTGTAGGAGTTTTTACTGAGTAGAGGACTCAAAGTTAACCATTATTAGTATCACCGCGGGGCTTAAAAATGAAATCAGAACTGCAAGAATCTTCATATTTATCACCGTAGCCTGAATGTGGTTCACTCAGGGTTTGACAAAGTGAGAGAGAGAGAAAGACTTGTAGCAGAAAACAGGGAGGTTGAATATGTATAGCACTGTCGCTCTGTTTTATCCTTTGAGCTTTCAGATTTGTTATAGGTTTGGGAATCTACAGTAAGTTAGTAAGTTACGGTAAGGATCTACATTCTCTACAGAATACACACGAGGACTTATGTTTTTATAATCCTAGTAAAGCTAACCACATTAATCGCCAATATGAGATAAAAAGAACATTTAAAAACATGTTGCAATCAGTGTGCATTTTGTGGTGGGTTCTGTCAGTAATTCAGAACCAAAACGATAAATGATTCCGTAAAATATCACGGTGTGAGGAGGCAACACAAAGATAAAAGATAATTTACCTGCACATGAATGTGAAAAGATTAATATTTTTCATGAGAAAAAGCTTCCCAACAGTTCCACTTTTACTATTCCTGTCTTCTGGTATAATCTCAAAGGAACAATTTTATATAATTGTATAATTGTATTAGCTGGTTGCACCAGCCCAAGAAGCTGAACTGAACACCACCTGGTAAGAAAAGGCCAGCCTCTAACTCCATCTAATCTCCTTCTCCTCCCATCTTCATTTTCCTTCTCCAAGCCTAGCTTTGAGCCTATAGCTACTGTGTGTCTACTCTTACTGCTAAGTTTACTCAACTGCAAATACTGAACGAGTCTTTTTAAGAGCCACAGTCACTCCCCCGACCGTGTGAAAAGGGGTCATTGTGCCACACCAGACTGACTGCAGAGCTTTCTTTTTCCTATTTTGCCTCCTCCCTGTGCTCTTACACAGATGGAAATGTTGAATCATGTTTTTTAGGACAGAAATGTTTATACGCACAGAGCACAGTCTCCTGAGAGAAACAAAAAACTCACAATTTAGTGTCTTAGAATTGAATCAATAATAAAAATCTAATTAGGAATGCACTTAAAAACAGAGCATGACACTGATGGTATAATCAGATTGAATCTGCAAAGGGGACCTTACGGATACCAAGCCCTTTTCAGCTCATACTTCATAACTGCATCCAATCACACAATTATGCGATGTCAACAGAATTTTCATAAATGAGAGATTGGGGCGAGGATAGCCCACCCACCTCCCCCACTTGAAGGAGTGAGCAGTCTGTTAGCTGTATAAGAAAAAATAAAGGAAAGGGAAAAACCCTTCAACTTTACTGCTCGTTAAAAAAGATGAAAGTGGGTGTTTGGATATCTGTCTGGTAACAAAAAGTAGCCTCATAAAAGCAGCTACTCCTATTGCTTGGCAACCAGAGTTATATTGTGAATCAGCAGACAACAGCCAACTGAAGATAACACCACTAATTATTTAGCAAACATCACCCTAGTCAGGGTGTTAATCCTGTTAACTTTAGATCTATTGCTAAATTTAGTACTGGTTACGCTATATTTGTTTAGGTCTTCCACCACCAGGCATTTCTGTAAAAAATAATAAAATATCCTGTAGACTGCTGAGTCTTTAGTCATTTTAGCCTTGCAAAGACTCCTCATTTCCTCAGCTTTAGTTTTTAGCTTTCATTTAGGGACAGATAACAAGCCCTGATCAGTCAACCTTATGGTCATAGCAGTGACATAAGGCCAAAGAAGATCAGAAATGTACGAAGGAGCACCACCATGCAGCAATTTATACCCAAAATTTTCTGATCACTTTTTACCTGATCATTTTGACTTTTTTGTCATCATTTTGACCTAAATCTTAAAAAGGTTAAGCAACAAATCTTAATTTCTGTCCCCTCCAACTGACCCTAATACTACATCATAATCCATGCTGACTGAACAAATTTCAAATATCTTTGTTTCAATGTAAAAGATCTACTAGTAGATGGTTCCCCAAAAAGGCATTCTATCTGCAATAAAACTAAATCCAGCATGGAGCAATGATTGGTGTGATTAGGAAATGAGAAGATGGACAGTCTAAAGTGATCTTACAGAGGATCACACCCTCCACGTGTACACCTTCCTCTGAAGTCAGAGTAGTCTGAAAGGTATGAAAGTAAACATCAAGAATGTGTAACCTTGTGTGTGCATAAGCCTGTGTTTGTGTGTTTCTGTTACACAACGGGAGGGTTCTTCCCATCTGCGCCTTTCTGCTGCACCCCGCATCCCGGACCGCTGAAGCGAGAAACGACAGCTTTGCCTCACACTCTGCCTCCCTCAGTCTTCCTTAAAGCACTATTCCACTCTTTATCAGCATCATCCGCTCCCCACAAAACATATGCCGTCTTCACCCTTTTTCCTGTACTATCAACAATCAGAAAAAATAAACATACGCATCAGCATGGCACCAAATGATGCAGCACTTTCAGTGGTTATCCACTTTGCTACGTCCTGCGTCAGCTTAACCAGAGCAGAAAACAACCATTCTGCAGGGTGTCTAAATATTTGTACTTCTTGAGCTCAAATTCCTGATTATCCCACTAAATGCATCACAGTCTGCAACACTTCCCCTCCTCCTCCTGCTTTCCCTCCCAAAATTCATCCCCATCCCTGCCTTTCAGCTTGTCAATCGTCCCACCGGGCTCATCGTTGTGGAAAATATGTTCAAACAAAGAGGGCGGATAGTGCTGTGATAATCCTAAACACAGCAGCCGGAGTATTAGCCAGCCATTGGCTAGAGACAGAGTTTCCGGATTTGCAGCTACCTTCAAACAATCCTGATTGTTGTTTAGAGCGTAATGACTTTTGCTATCATGCTAAAATATTAATGGAATTTACCTTTTAATTGAGATGATGCAAGATGCTTTTGCACTTTCAGTGCAACAGCGGTACTTTGACAATCGTATCCTGTTTGGAAAAGCATTTTAGCTTTATTCCACCAGGGTTCCTGATTCTTTTCAGATATGTGAATTATAGATGCAGTGAGACCTGTGAGCAAAAGTGGGCTGCAGATGCTAATGCTATTAAGAGTTACAGTAACATGTTGAGAACTGCATCATGTGCTGCCCAAAAGGCATTCATGGTGCTTGCAACAACTTTGTGAAGTGAACTAGCAGTTTAGGACAATCTTTAATTCCAGTGCTTTCCTTTATTGTAGCTTAGCCTGGGTGCAGGTATGTGTTCCCTGTTTGGTCAAACAGGAAAACCAGTCCAAAACTCTTACAATAGAACAGCTACTCAAAATACTCACTTCCACAGCCGAATCCCATTCACAGCAAACACACCAAAACGTGGATGGCTTCTACTAACCGCACCTTAGTAAACAACATTCCTAGTTTTAAAATTATACCAAATATTTGAGCCACCCGAGCAGTGTTTGCTTTCAGCTCTTATGACCTGGCGCAGCTTGTACAATGGAAACTTTCTGAGCGAATTACAGTAAACTGTAAGTCCTGGTAGCGCAGTTACCAAGATAGTCCATGACTTTGTCTTTCGGCACCACATCCTTCGAGCTGTGCAGTTCAAAAAGCTGTAAGTTAGTAACTGGCAGTAGGCAGATCATTGTTTGGAGAGATAAAGGCACTAAAACCAGATTTCTACATACAATATACAAAATGACAACCTTTTTATTCCCTCACTGTCTGGATTTAAACCACACTAAACTTTTCCTGTCTTAGTTCAGTTAGTATTACTACAATTATTTCTATTAGCGGAATATCATTATTAGAACTTTTTCAAGTTTTTAATTATTAATTTCTTAAAATCCAGATATTTCTTTAGTATTTGCCTTTTAAACTGTATGACTTGGATCAAACATTTTTGGTGTCCTACACGTTTCTCAATACTTTGCTAGAATTTTAGCCCCTTCCTCCTGACAGAACCGGTGTAATTGAGTCGGGTTTGTCAGCTCTCTTCATAACTAATTAGGCTCTATGCTTAAGGTTAATTTCATCAGACCACAGGATATGTCTCCAAAACATTATTAAACTGTAATCTGGGATTTTATGTTTCTCTTGGAGTAATGGCTTCTTTCTCTCTGGTCTTTCATCCCATGTTGTGACAGGACTTGTTGCACTGTGGACAATGACACTCTTTTACCAGCTTTGGCTACGATCATCACGAGGTCATTGCCTTTGTTCTGGGGTTGATACGCACATTTCACACCAACTGGGAACCTACCTTTCGTTTCTGAACCGTATGAGGGCTGGGCAATGCCATGCTGTTTATACTTTGAAAAGATAAATTTGGCAACTTCAGGCATCTGAAAATTATACCCAGGGATAAACTAGACTTTTGAAAGCCGCAGTTCTACTCCTGATATCGCAGCCGATTTCCATTGATTTTCCCATGACGTCACACAAGACAACAGTGTGTTTGACGTGGCTTAAATCACATCCACAGGAACGGACATCTCAGTCCATGTAAAAAGTAATCCTAACTGACCTAAAACAGGGAACGTTTAGTCTGATATGTCAGGCAGTGAAAAAAAAGCCATGTGTCTTTTTATACAGTGTATTTAAACATTGGTTTCAACTGTAAATGTCAGTGAATACATTCAGTTTGTGGTTCAGGAAACAGTCCCCTTTATGTCTCTTTTATAGAAAGGGAAAAAGGAAAGAGAGGCAGAAAGACACCTGTGATTTCAATTATGAGCCAGAGGAGTCGCCTGAAAAAGGCTAGACTTATAGTTTGGACCCAGACTGACCACATTCATTGTTCACCAACCCGACTGACATGCCAAGAATGAGCAGAGGTGGATCTTTTGTCAGGTTCCCACGCAAGGCCGTCCAAAGGACACATATTTTGGCATATTTGACTGCATGCACAACCAGTCCAGCTTTCATTATCAATCACTTGTGCATTTATCTAACATGTGGTTTTAAGAGGAAATATATATTAAACGAAGAACAACTAATGCCAAGACTGTTTAAGCATAGCTAACTTCATTATTACAAAGATTAGAGATAGCTGTCTTCACTTACCTAGGTGGTCTCCATGAAAAGTGTTGTCATGGGATGTTCGACTGTGGGGCATCAGGTCATGGTGGGCAGCAGGCGGCCAGATTTGACCTGTCTTACGAACACTCACAATAGTGGCCTCAGACATGACCACATGGCCTCCCTGCTGCCTGTGGTGACGCTTCTGAGACTGTGGCGTAGGAGGGCTGCTGCTATCATAGGAGTGCTGGGAGTTCTGGGAATTTTGGGAAGGCGAGCGGCTCTTCTCTCTGAAGGGTCGACGGAAGGCAGTGGTGGGACTTGGTGAGACGTGGCTAGACTGGCCTGAGGAAAAGTCCTCCTCACTGGATGTCAGGTTCTCGTTGGAGCTGCAGTCTGGCGTGTAGCCGCCACCTCCCCCAGCATCCTCGAAGCTACCTGGGGAGTAGGAGCGGCGTGGCCAGGTCAGGAGGTGATCATCACCTCCACTGTGGTCTCTCATTGTGACCCCACTGCTGCCTCCACGTCCATCTCCACTGCCACCTTCACCCATCATTACTCCACCAACGTAAACACTGGAGTAGGCTTGGAACTCAGATGGTTGCCAAGGAGGAGGAGGGGGTTTACCTCCATTGGCCCTCCCTGAATGTCGCTGGTTGGGCTCCCCGTCTTCGTATTCTGCATCATAGCCACAGGTGCTCTCAGTAGAACGTCCTCTATACACCGGCCTGGCACGGAGCTCACCTGCCACTGTTGCCAGATTGCCTGGGAGTGAGTGGAGAGACCTCTTTCGCTCCATCTGCATGGCCTGAGTACCCAGGGAGCTTATTTTATCCGACACATCGCGGTCGTTGACCCTGACCAAACCTCTCTCGTGATGGAATTCCATGTTTGTGTAGAACGGGGGTGGCGGTGGCGGCAGCTGCTTTTCCTGACCCTTACCTACATCTCCAGCACAGTGAGAGTTGGCCCGTTTAATCCTCTCAAAGTTGGACCTGAGAGCTGCCACACCAAGTCCCATCCCCAGCTTGTCTTTGGGGTCAGAAGGCAGCTCTTTGTCTGGGGGTGGAAGGGTGGGCCTGCGGGGGGACAGGGCCACACCACCCCTCTGCTTAGATGGTGAGAGGCCATCGAGGTTGTCGCAGGATGTAGACTCAGCTTGTTGGGGTGAGTCAAATGCTGACTCCAGGCCATCTCCATGGGAAGCAGACTTCTTGGCTGGTGGGGGCCTAGGTTTGGACCTGCCCATAGCATCTCCAGGTTGCTGAAAACGACTCCTATCCACAACAGCGTATCCTCCAGCACCTCCAACTCCACCAGTCTCCTGCATGTGGGGCTGCTGAGATGGCGACTCTGCACCCTGAGGGGCTGCAGGGTCTACGACTTCGTTCAGGGGAGTCTTCCTAAAGCCCCATCGCTGTTTGTCATAGCTCTTCCTCTCTTTGGCCAGGAGGGTTTGCAGGTAGATCATGCGGAAGCGCTCCTTATTCACCTCCTGTTCCAGGCGTCTGATGGACGCTTTGCACTTCTCCAACTCCTGCTCAATACCTCCAATGGACCGCAACTCCATCTTGGGGGGCTCCGAATCAGGGAACTGTGCCTTCCAAGCCTCTATGAAACCAACGGGCTCCACCATATTGTGCTTAATTTATTTTCTGTGGCCGACCCTGGTTCACACTCAGGCGGGGGTTGGTGTGATGCCAAGGGCGCACCGTTTGACCCCTCTGAGTCCAATACGCCACAGTTGTTGTTTTTTTTCTTTTAACAGAACAATGGCCACGTCCAATAAAAACGGGGCACTGTTTGTTGCAGGCTTTTAGGAAACCCGGACACAAACACACAGCCTAATTGCTGGTACTCGCCGAAGGTTGCGCAGTCGCATCCTGAACAAGAGAAACCGGCTGCTCATTCAGAGGAAAAACTGGCAATGCGCAATGAATAAAAGGGGACTAAAAATCTATAGAAATAATAGTGTTTCTTGTGCATTATTCCAGCAAAAAACAACGTTTAAAATTTTTTTTATAGAATACGCTTCGAGACAATGACAGTATGTCTTCGCTGGGTGATGGATGGGGGTGTCGAGGGCATATACTGGGCAAAAAAAAAAGAAAGTGATTTAATCCTGTTCCTTTTCCTTACTGTCACTGTTTCTTATTCCATCCTTTTAGATGTAACAGATCCGCTCACTCTTGCGCAATGACAGTAATCCCAGGTGCAGCTTCTCCTTATAATAAGCGCCTTTGTGCCAGTAGTGTAGAGGGAAAATGGGAAGAAAAAAAGCGCAAAAAAAGGCGAGAGGCCACAATAGTTGGGGTTTATTTACTGATACAAGCGGCTGGGTAAAGCGTCACTAAAAATCTTGATCTTCTTATCCCATATCTTCCCCAGTGCACCTGCTTGGTATCGTTGGTTTTCATGTCCCCTTCCTTGGATTCATCCCGTTTCTTCCGACGTGATGGTGCTGCTGCTGCTGCTGTGTGTGCTCCCATCTCCGACCAGTAACACAGAGGGGCTGCAAGAATGGGAGGGACCAGGGGGACCGTGAGTCTACTGGTTAAAGAGACAGAGCATGGAAGCTGGCTCCTTTTCATTTACTGCTAAATTTTCAGGGTTATTTTCCGAGATGCTGCTTAGATCTGTTTATTTACCAGTAAAGGCTTGTTTTTTTTATTTTTCACTGACACCCCAATGTCAACATCAATCTGTAAATCAAATGTTAAACACGTGGCTCCTCGTAATCTCGGTATTCCCAGGTTCATTCTGAAATTTTTATTTGTATTAATACATTTTACTACCTCTAATTTTAGATAACTGTAGATTTACCTACTGAGTGAGTGCGATTAACTCTGGTGACGCTGCTGGAAGGCTTACTCAACAGTGCCCCCTGGTGGGGGAAATCCCCCCAACACCGTTTCTGCTCCACCTGAGAGTCTTTAGTGTGGAAGCACCTTTCTGCCACAAAACGGTACTTGGTATGTTCCAATTATCAGATTTAAATCCCATATAGTAACTTTTAGTCATTATGAGATTCTGTTAAATTTAAAAAGTCAAAATTATGACAGTGCATCCCAGACGTATGGCTCTAAAACACAATTACAATTTTGAACTTCAAAAATTTGTGACTTTGAATCTCAGAATTATTTCTAAAATGAAAATTATAATTTTGAAACTTGGAATTTTTTTTGACATTACAACTTATAGATCATGCTAATGTGAGTGGAGAAATTAGCCACCTAGCTCTAATTTGTCATATTTACATGTAAATATTCATTATGTACGGTTCCATTTAAAAAAAGGCCATTTCAGGCAACCTTCACCTGAAATTCTGACTTAAGTCAAAATCATGACTTTGGATCTAAAAACTATGGCTTTGAAAATCAAAATGACTTTAAATCTCAGAATTCTGACTATAAGTGCAAATGATTAATTTGAATCGCATAATACTAATACTACTACTAATATCTTTAATACTTTTATGAGGAGCAGAAATGTTATTGTGATAAAGACTTTTCCCACCACATGGAGGTCTTTGCTTAACTTACCAGGACTGCCCTTAAAGTTATTGTCAGGGCTCGCTCAAACCTACCAGTTTTAATATTTCCAAAATAAAAACAGATCACTGATGTTTAACAGTTGATTTGCCAGTCTAACTTTATATTTTGGTCAATAACAATTAGAAGTTTAAAACCCCAAATTATGACTTTCCATCTTGGGATTCCATTGTTGTGGAAGAAATAGGCTTCCATACTTTAGAGATGTTAGACAGTACAAACAATTGCATGTGCAAACTAACTTAGAGTACACAGTGCAATAACTTTAGTATTTTGTGCAACATACTTTATGTTGAGGCATTACACACTTTTTCCAGTCTCAAGTTTTGACTTTTTTTGATAACGTTCTATAAAATTCTGGAAATTTCATCATGTTATCTGTATGTCTGATAAATCATGAAACACAATGGTTGAATGGTAAAGAGCTAGTTCAATCAATTCAAGATTGCCATGAAAGGTTGACTTTGTCTGGTGAAGTATTTGTGTAATTTGGAGGTCAACATCTCAACCAACCAAAGCACAGAGGCCAAGTTAAAGTCCTGCTCCGACTGTTTGTGATGGTAGGGCCAAAAGTAGCATTCAGCTGTGATTTTATTTCATTACATTTATTCTTGACTAGATTATAAATGTGCTAAAATTAAGGGTTACATTTTTCCAATTTCTGCAATAAAAGAATTCAAGATCTTTTGCACATTTACCACAGCTCCCACATTAACCATGCCCATCTGTATTCCTCTTCAAAGGTTTGGCAGCATGAAAATAAAAGACGACGATGAAATACTAGATTTTATTTACCACTGTACAATCATTATCAGCCTTCAGTAATGATTGACGTTTACATATGGTTAATATTGTTTTTCAACCAGGTGTAATGAGGAGACCATACAGGGTCCCTCACATTAAATCACAGTTTTACAGCAGTTGATAAAGATACATAATTATACATAATTATAGGAATGTCAAGGCAATAAGAAAAAAACAAGCTGTATTGCAGGTTCACTGAGAAATGAGCGACAGTCTGTTTACCTAAATGCTAATGGCTAATTCATAAAATTAACTGGCAGAGTGAGTGATATTCTCACATTTAGTGATGGGATAAAAATAAGTTAACAAAATACTATTTAAAAAAAAGCTGAAGTTAAGCACAGTCACGTTCAGCATGAATCATGTATCCATGTCCAGCATTATGCAAATGACCTAAAACATTACAATAAAAAGTGATTTGACAACTTCATCTTTCTTAAAACCCTCTATAAGTCATTAGAGTATTATACATTAGAATCTATAAATACAAATTTGTAAAGCATACATACAGCTGAAACGCATGCATGAACGTTTTTGTACAGCTAAGATCATTAAACCCATTTCTCCTGCAAAATGATCTATGCGACTGACGAGCTACAAATGGAAGAGGTTCTTCATGCAAGGAGGATTCAGGAGAGGGGTATCTCAGGACATCCCTGCACATACAGCTGGATTTAATGTTCTAAATTAATATTTGCACAAAGAGGCATGTATGTGTCCCACTGCAGGAAGTTGTGCTATTGCGGGGGTGGGGTTAGACAACTACCGTGATAATTTTGCACATTTTGAAAACATGTTCTTTTCACCAGGGTGTATGAATGCTGCTGGTCATCATGGTGAGTGAAATTATGCGTGAGCCCACACTTAGTGGTAAAATGATGCCCAACTTCTTATTCTGCTCGGATTACCAAAAGCTTTCATGAAAACCAACCTAGGAAAAAAAAAAAGAGAAACACTGTTAAAGAGTGAAGCTGAAAATTAGAATTTCACATCTCAGGTACACTGTGAATATAAGCAAGTGTCAGAGGTGAAAAGTACAGCACACGGTGGCGTTCACAAAAGTGAAATGTGGTGGAATGATGGCATGATTACTTCCTTGCATATGCATGTATACATATGAAGATCTCTGCTTAAATTACATCTAAATGACAGAAAATACTGAAATCCTTCAATAGGGTAGTGTTTCTGTAGTGATGTACAGGGCCTTGGAAGTTCTTACACACCTTGAACTTTTAACATTTTATCGCATTACAATTACAAACGTCAGTATACTTTTTAAAAAAGATTTTATGTTATATATCTACAATAAAGCAGAACATGATTAAGGTGGAAGGGAAACTATAAATGGTGTTAAACATTTTTGGCAAAATGACATCAGATGCAACGGATTGCCTCCAAATGTCACCCAATCACCAAATAAATAATATAATATAATAATAATAAACTCCAACTCTCAGCAATCCATCTCTGTGTAAGTGCAGCTGTTCTGTGAACACCTCAGAGGTTTTTTCAACACCACAAGTTAGGTCAGACAAGAACAAAATGGAACTTTTTGGAAAACCAAGACTAGAAAGACCTCAGACTTATGTTCTCCAACACGTTGCGAAGACCAAGGAAAACTCCAGACAGGTGAGCGATGAAGCTGTGAAGCAGGGCTGGGTATGGCAAGCTTTTAATATCTCAAGGAGCACTGTTCAAACCATCATCCACAAAAGGAAAGAATATGACTACCACAACCAATCAGAAGCAGCCAAGAGGCCCTTGATAACTTTGGATGAACTGCGGAGATCCACAGCTGTGGTTGGAGAATCTGTTGACAGCTTTTAGCAGTGCACTCCACAAATCTGTTCTTTTACGTAGGAGGCAGGAAGAAACCAGTTGATGAAAGGAAGCCATTAAAGCCCAATTTTAAAGATTTGCCACAATGTAGGAAACCACAGTAAAGATGGAAGAATCTGGTCAGATGAGACCAAAAAGGAATGTTTTAGCCTACAAGCAAGTTGCTATTTTTAGCTGAAAACTAACATTCACATCAACCTGAACACTAAAGCCCCACAATGAAACATGTTGGTGGCAGCATCATGGTGTTGGGATGCATTTCTTCAACAGGAACAAAGACATTTGTCAGAGTTAATGGACTAAGTTAAATACAGGGTCATCCTCTCCACAGGACAACCTTAAACATAAAAGCTACTACAGAATGTTTTATATCACGGCATATGAATGTGTTAGAATGGTCCAGTCAAAGTTTATAACTAAATCCGATTGAGAATCACTGGGAGGAGTGGAAAATTGATGTTTACCAACATTGTCCATCAAAAAAAATCTTAATTTCTTGATCAGAAGCAGACTTCCTGCTATAATTGTAGCAAAAGATGGTTCTATAAAAGGTATTGACTCAGAGTCCCTGAAATAAAAGTCTGCGCTTTGTTAGTCTTTCACATAAAACCCTAATAAAATACAGTAACGTTTGTAGTTGTAACAGGCTAAAAATGGAAGAGTTTGAGGGGTGTGAGTACTTTTGCAAGACTTAGTATATAGTTGATGTAAGAAATGGATACTCACTCTAATGACAGGGGAGCCAATGGAAGGCATTGAAGAAAAAAAGCACACGTTTGTTAAGACAAACAGGCAGAGAGAACAACCAGGCTTCTACCTAAAAACATGCTTTAGTTGGGTTTTCACACATGGAAAATATCCACAAGTTCAAACTGTTAAAGGATCTGATCCAACATCTGTAGTCGTAAGTCAGAAAAACTAAAGCATTCATTTTTTGTAAATTATTATTATAGTAATATATGCACACAAAAAAGCACTGGATAGGAACTGTAATGATAACCATGAGTCAAACACAAAAAAGACAGAAAACACTTGATTCAAAGAGTTCATTATGAGTGTATTTTTTGTAGGAAAAAAAAACAACACATTTAGGGTTTTGATCTGCAATCAATGTTCTTTTGGAGCACTTGTACTAGTATTTTTGGATTTTATTTTTACTGTCCTTTGAATCAAACACTATGGAGATGGTAAGACAACATACAGCATCCCCACCCAGCTCTGTCTTCCCAGCAAATTAAGTTAAAGAAATTCACAATCAATACAAAAAAGACATCCTTAAAAAATGTTAAAGGGGAAGGAAGATGTTCGTTTTCTGCACAAGCAAATAGGGGGCACACCTCAGATGTTATCTTTTAGCAAGACGTGTTGAGGGAAAGCATCTCGAATGAGCAAAATAAAAATAAAAAAGCATTTTGAGGTAGCTGTGCTCTGCTGAGTGCAGAAAAAAAACTACTTAATTTCAATCAATATCGTAAAAAAAAAAAAATCCACAAACCTTTTTACGCTTGAAGAAGGGAGGGGGGGCAGGGGCGTACCACATTTAATTTAGAAATGAGAAACCACAGAGTTCATGCTTGGTCACAAGACATGCAGCTTTTTCTTTTGTTTCTCAGGATTTTTTTTCCCGGTTTTTGTTTAAGCTGAGGATCCCAAACCTTTCCCTCGTTTCCTGTCTGCCAAATGGAGCTTGTCCTCTCAGAGTTTTAAATTTATGCTGAAGACACAATGGTAAACAGAAAATAAATCAAGGCGGTATTTCTAAGCCACGCTGGTTAAACAATTTACAAAGCCATTAAAAAGAAATTGCATAAAATAGTGTTCAATCTCTGTACAGATCAAATAATTTGATATCTTAACTTTGTGTTCAGGAGAACGAGAGCCTAAACGAAATGTTCTTTAACAGTAGTGACATAGGACAAAATGTGGATAATCCTAACATTTAAAACATACCTTAAAGGCAATATTGACAACAACAAAAAAAAAACTGGCAACACTATTTGCTTTTAATCCAGAAACAAGTCCAAACTATGGGAGTCATTTTAAAGCCTCAGCCATTCACAAGTCTTGACCCAACTCAAACAGGCGACGTAAATGTTAACTTTTTATATTATTTGTTGCATTTTGTGAGTTACAGTTGGTCCGTCTCGCGCACACAAGTTCACACACGCACACACCACTAACACACACACATGCGCTAGCTATCAACAATTAGGAAGGCAGAAGGAAAGGAGGAAATGATGGCAGTGGGTGGGGTGGGGTGGGGGGAATGGAAAAAGTTGAGGTTGTGCTCAAATCAGTCAGGACATGAACATGTCAGCCAGGTTAGTGTCAGAGCTGTAGATCCAGAGGAGCAAAGGGAGGGAAATGGCCACGAAGGGCCAGGAGATGCCCTCCATACATGCAAATAGGGAGCAGCCTTTGGAGCTGGAGGGCTTCTCCAGCTCTCTGGAGCGCTCCAGGTAGTTCCTGGCAGCAAACTTAAGGAGCTCGTCAAGCAGGATGACAGGCAGCGAGATCTTCAGGACCATTAGCCATTGGGTCAGATTGAGAGGGGTGATCTGGAAGATGATCTGTGAAGTAAAAGAAAAGAATTTCAAGTTTCACTGCCGAGGTTTAAAAGGTACGGCACCACACCTTTGTAGTAAACTATTTCCTACTGGAAGAGGTTCCACATAGAGGATGAGGAAGTGAAGCGACATGGAGAGGCAGATGGCACCCAGCAGCCACACGTTCTCCCAGGGAGGCATCCGCAGCAGCGACTGGTTCTCTGACACACTGAGAGACAATAACAAAAGGACGTCTTTATTGAACAGTCACTTTAACTGGTTGGAAAAGCTTGGGTGAAATCAAGACTTCAGTCCGCTCAGAAGTTCTTCTGCCCTTGTGCATCAAAACTTCACCTTGCAAAGGTATTTATACCCTTTGAAGTTTGTTGTGAGGAGACATTTTGTCTCCTCACACCCCTTACTCTGATGCTCCTAAATAAAATCAGGTGTAACCAACTGCCTTTATAGGACAGAATTTGTAAATTGTGCCGAACCTGTATATAATCTATTAGCATAATACAGCTGTTCTCTGAAGCTTTTACTGGTCAGATGAGACCAAAATGAAAAACACTGTTTGGCTGAAAACTCACTATACATCATGATCAAACCGTTCCCATTGTGAAACACGGTGGTTGCAGCATCATGCTCTGAGGGTGCTTTTCTTTTGCATACAGAGAGAAGGTAATTAGAGTTCATATGAAGATGCGAGTTAACTACAGGGCCATCCTGAAAGAAAAGCTGTTTGAAGTTGTAAAAGACTTGAGTGAATGTTCACCTTTCAGTCTAAACATGAAGTCAGAGCTACAGTGGATCAAGTCTCACAGCTCAAAAACTGATGTTCAGAACTTCTCTGTCAAATCTGAGCTTGAGCTTCTATGCAAAGAATTGGCAAAATATTCTCTGGATTTGTAAAGTTGGTTGAGACATCCCAAAACTCTACAATCTGTCAATGCGGAGAAAGGTGGTCCTACTGCTTCAGGTGGAATGAATACAAATTTTTTTTTTATTTTGTAAACAAGCTAAAACACCATTAGCCCTTTATTTTATGTATGTGCTACTTTCTGTTGGCTAACCACATAAAATGACAACAAAATACACTAAAGTCAGTAGTTTTAATGTAAAAAAGAGAAAAGGTTCAAAGAGTGTGTATACTTTTGCAGGCCACTATGAGTTTTGGATTTTGATTCATCTACATAAAAACAAGGCTAAATGTACTCAAAGTTTGAGACGATGCAATTGTGTCTCGATGTGTTCCTTGAACCAACCTGTTCAGGGCATTGCACATCTCAATGGTAACCAGTACTGAGAGGGCCATGGTCATGGGGTACGGGGACTCGAACACCTTACAGTCCAGACCCTGGTAGTCTGGATTTTCAGGACCACATTGCAGGAAATGGCTCTGCAAAAAGTAACAGATGGCAAAAGATAAGAGTTCAGAACCAACAGCTAAATTTGCATGTTTAGTGAACAAATTAGAATGCTAGAAGTTAACACCAACCAGCTGGTAAAAGGTGATCCTTGGTCCATCCTCAGCAGCAACAAACCACCATGCGGCAGCACCAACAGTACCAGCTCCAACATAACCTGTTAAGAAGAGACAAAGACCTCTTATAACAAACCCAAATGCAAACAGACATAACTTGCAGGTGGTTTAATTAAATCTACATTGGGGAGAACAAGTATTTGATACTGTACTGATTTTGCAGGTTTTCCCACTTACAAAGCATGTAGAAGTCCCTAATTTTTTATCATAGGTACTCTCCAACTGTGAGTACCTATGATAGCTTTTCCAGCCAAGACCAGAAAAGCTGTGATAAAATAGTAGACCTGCACAAGGTTTGGGATGTTCTACAGGAAAATAGACAAGCAGCTTGGTGAGAAGGCAACAACTGTTGCCCCAATTATAAGAAAATGGAAGAAGTTCAAGAGGACTGTCAATCTTCCTTAGTCTGGGGCTCCATGCAAGATCTCACCTCATGGGGCATCAATGATCATGAGGAAGGTCAGGGATCAGCCCAGAACTACACAGCAGGACCTAGTCAATGACCTGAAGAGAGCTGGGACCACAGTCTCAAAGAGCATGAGTAACAAACTACGCTGCCATGGATTAAGATCCTGCAGCCTGACCAGGCCCGTTTGAGGTTTGCCAATGACCATCTGGATGATCCAGAGGAGGAATGGAAGAAGTTCATGTGGTCTGATGAGACAAAAATAGAGCTTTTTGGTCTAAACTCCACTCACCGTGTTTGGAGAAGGAAGAAGGATGAGTACAACCCCAAGAACACCATCCCTACCATGAAGCATGGAGGTGGAAGCATCATGCTTTGGGGATGCTTTCCTGTAAAGGGGACAGGACGACTCAGCCAGGCCAACGAAGTAGTGGCTCCGTAAGAAGCATCTCAAGGTCCTGGAGAGACCTAGCCAGTCTCCAGACCTGAGCCCAATTGAAAATCTTTGGAGGGAGCTGAAAGTCCGTATTGCCCAGCGACAGCCATGAAACCTGAAGGGTCTGGAGAAGATCTGTATGGAGGAGTGGTCCAAAATACCTGCTGCAGTGTGTGCAAACCTGGTCAAGAACTACAGGAAACGTCTGATATCTCTAATTGCAAACAAAGGTTTCTGTACCAAATATTAAGTTTTGTTTTTCTGATGTTTTCTGATACCTATGTCAGTCAGTAATATTCTACCGCTTATTCCATAGTGGGTCGCGGGGGAGCTGGTGCCTATCTCCAGCAGTCTATGGGCGAGAGGCGGGGTACACCCTGGACAGGTCGCCAGTCCATCGCAGGGCAACTCACAAACAACCATGCACACACTCATTCATACACCTAAGGGCAATTTAGAGTGACCAATTAACCTAACAGGCATGTCTTTGGACTGTGGAAGGAAGCCGGAGTACCCGGTGAGAACCCATGCATGCACGGGGAGAACATGCAAACTCCATGCAGAAAGACCCCGGCCGGGAATCGAACCCAGGACCTTCTTGCTGCAAGGCAACAGTGCTACCAACTGCGCCACCGTGCAGCCCCAAATACTTATGTCATGCAATAAAATGCAAATTAATTACTTAAAAATCACACAATGGGATTTCTGGATTTTTGTTTTAGATTCTGTCACAGCTGAACCTATGATAAAATTTAAAGACTTCTACATGCTTTGCAAGTGGGAAAACCTGCAACATCGGCAGATACAACATCAAATACTTGTTCTCCCCACTGTAGAACTGCAGGAAGTGGACATCAAGGCATGACTTTCTACCAGGTAATAACTCACATCCAATGGCAAGGTATCTGAAGAAAAGCCATCCGGAGATGAGGGGCTCCCGAGCATTTCGTGGAGGTTTGCTCATGATGTCTAAGTCAGGTGGGTTGAATCCTAAAGCTGTGGCAGGCAATCCATCAGTAACCAGGTTGACCCAGAGCAGCTGAACGGGGATGAGAGCCTCAGGGAAACCCAGAGCTGCAGTCAGGAAGATGCTGAAACCACATGAAGAATAATAACAGTAATGAAGAAAGATCTTTAAATGGAGAATTGGGATCGTTTGAGGGAGCAGATTTAACCAGTCCTCCTTACCAGACAACTTCACCAACATTGGAGGAGATGAGGTATCTGATGAACTGCTTCATGTTGTTATAAATGGCCCTGCCTTCCTCAACTGCAGCTACGATGGTGGAAAAGTTGTCATCAGCCAGCACCATCTCTGAGGCAGTTTTGGCCACAGCTGTTCCTGAGCCCATGGCGATGCCAATCTCAGCCTTCTTCAGAGCAGGGGCGTCGTTTACTCCGTCACCAGTCTAAACCCAAAACAAAACCAGTTGCAACAAATATAAATAATTTCTCTAAGTTCTTTTGGGGCGACTCAGAGGAACAGCTCTTTCTTACCATAGCTGTAATCTCATCATAGGACTGTAGATACTCGATAATCTTGGACTTGTGAGCAGGCTCAACGCGTGCAAAGCAACGAGCCTTGACAACAGCATCTCTTTGTGCAGCAGGTGAGAGATCATCAAACTCTCTGCCAGTGAAGGCCATGCTGGAAACGTCATCCTCTTCTCCAAAGATGCCAATACGTCTGCAAATAGCCACTGCTGTACCTAAAATATTCATGCACACAACGATGGCTCCTTCAGACTTTTCTAAATTCAAACGTTTTAGATGTCCCGGTTTTGTGATTTGTAGAACCTACCCTTGTTGTCTCCAGTGATCATAATTACTCTGATGCCTGCAAGACGACAAAGCCTAATAGACGCTGCCACCTCTGCCCTGGGAGGATCCAGCATGCCCACACAGCCCACAAACGTCAGATCAGTCTGAAGACACAAAAAAATGTAAAAAACAAAAAACAGATCATAAAACCTTACCAAAAAATCCAACAAACCCAACAGTTCATCCTCTCCTCCAGGCTCTCACCTCATATTCCACAAAGCGAGAAGAGTCCTCCAACACAAGGTCGTCTTTGTTTACCGGGTTATCTCGTGTTGCCAGAGCCAGACAGCGCAGAGTGTCTCTGCCAGTCCCATACTCTCTGATCACAGACATGATCTTCTCCTTGATACCAGGGGTCATGGGCACCTTGTTGCTGCCTACACGGATGTGTGTGCACCTGTCAATAACTCCCTCTGGGGCCCCCTATGAGCAAAGATGGCAATGATAATGAAATGGGCTAGAGAGACCAGTTTGTTATAAACAAAAGGCTAAATATCTGTCTCCAGGCTCCTGTATATTTTATATTATTCGAGATTCATTCCTCCAGTTCTTTTAAACCAGCTTTTCAAGAATAAATACAAAAGTTCATTTGAATTCAGGGCAGATAGTGATCAGGCTTTAAATATGGAGCCTGCAAAAACTACAAACTGAAAGGAAGGATGGGTGGATCATTTATGGACAGATTGAAGAATACATCATTGGTTGGAAGGTGGACAAACAAGATGGACAGATAACAGAAAAAGAGCGACCAATGCATGGATGGAAGATCATGACAAAGCATGAGTGAATGGACAAAAATGGATGAATGAACAGACAAATGAATGGATGGATGGATGATAGACTTGGACAAATTGATTGATGGATAGACTGGAAAACAGGACAAAAGAAGAGATGACCGTATAGATGGCTAAACAGGCAGACGCATGAATAGACCTAATCGTATATATAAACAAGGGGCAGGGTAATAAATTCTGGAAATACAAATACTGTATTTAATTTTCTCATAAAATCCCAGCATAAAAAACATTTTATTCAAACTCCATCTTTCTTTAGAAAATCTGAGATCTCTGCTGTCTTCCAGCCTGAGTAGAAGTTTGCACCTTCACAAACATCTTGCCAGCAGTAGACCGTGCTTTGTTTGGAGTGCAGTACACAGACATAGACTTCCTGTCTCTGGAAAATTCCAACGTAAATTCCTTCTTCATGAGCTGCTTGATCACCTATGGTCAAACAAAAAATAACAATATTTGGAGCTAATTTTAAACCATTGCACAAAAAAAAAAAAATAGATACAGGCTGTGTATTGCAAATTGTTTGATTTTAAAGGTTAAAGGTTACATACAGAGTTGCAGGCATTGGCACGCTCAACCTTGGACAAGCTTTTAATGTCTGTATCAAACACGTTCATCTTCTCCACTAGACATGTCAGAGCGGTCTCTGTGGCCTCTCCCACCTTCTCATAGACACCTTTGGTCTGGAAAGAAAAAACGCTAATGAGTGATGAACCTTTTTTAACAGAAAATACTCCAAAAAACATCTAAGTGGACAACTTAACACTACAAACCTCATTATAGTCCAGTGACGAGTCATTACAGAGAGCACAAATAGAAGCCAGTTCAACCAAGCCATCGTACTGGGAGCATTTTACTGGTTTGCCATTATGATAGCTAAAAAAAAAAAGAAGACAAGTGGTAAGAATGTGAGAGTACAGATTTTATGGTTCTCATTTCTGCCAATAACCTATATTGATTAAAGCATAAAGAAATACATTTCTATATGTATGCACTGAATATTTTAGCAGTAGATGGATTTACTTGAGCTCATAAGACATTCAAAAGCACTGAATACTCACACTTCCCCATCTGGGGCATACGTGGAACCGGTAACAGTGAATTCCTTTAATGAACAGCGATCCCCCTCTGCTTTATCAATAATACATATCTATAAACACAAAGAAAAAAACATTTGAAAATTGCTTAAAGAAAACAGGTTCAGAGAAACACGCTCCATGTTTTACTGATTCCATCATCCATCTTTTAGGTGCAAAAAATGGACAACAAAATCTTTGTAAAACTATTCTAACTTTAGTCCAGCAGGTGGCAGCCTGTGTCATATTAAACAGAACCCTTGGTCTGCTGCAACAATAAACACTGTATAATAGCAAAATCCTGACCCAAGGCATACAAGGAACAGATGGATACAGTCTATAAATGTCATCTTACATCAAGCTGGGCACAATCTTCTCTGAGTGTGGTAAGCCTTTTCGCAGAATCTTTATATTAATGATATTTTTTTTCCCTTTCATATCACCATTTAATTATTTTACTATGTAAGCAGCTTCTTCAACTGTCCGAGTATGCTGCACTTCAAGCTGCAGCATCCAGTAGTCAAATTAGTGGCTCGAAATAACTATAGTCAACATTACGTTACATCAGCATCTGGATTCTTATACCTGAGGCAACAGATTTTCCTATTTGCAAAAATGGTAAGAGATGAAAACCAAAATTTTCGTTCAAAATGATGTGCAGGCATTATGTCAGCACTCCGAGTTGAGAAAGATGTAGATATCGAGGCAAAGCAGATAGAGACACGGGGTCAGTTATGCAACTCAACCGGTTTTTGCTGCTGACTAACTAGCGCATACTGATCAGGATTCTGCTTGAGCAGAAGGGTGGAGGCAGAAATGGATGGAAATGGAGAACTGTACTCTTAATTAAGCAGCAAAGGACAGGATAAAATAAACTGAAGATACTTATGCTAATAACAGGATGAAGGAAATAAAAACATTATTTTTCTACATGTGTAATTGGCCACTAAACATGAGCAATACACACTTCCCACTGTGCTGCTGATCCAAGGAGGATGCGTACATCTCCTGCAACACATCACCACGGTTGTACACCAGCCTGTTTATGAGGGACATGGCATTTCTTAACATTGCGATGCTATTCTTTCACATGATGAACTTGAACTAGGTGCAGCTATCCTTGGTGTCATTAAATGGTGCTCTATTCAAGAGTAAACAAAAAAAGCAGCCCTCTTTAGCCATCAAGGTTAACACCAGAGTTTGGAGATACTTTCCCAATTAGGCAGACTGAGAGGAAAAAAAACTAAATGCTGAAGCTCTACTGTGGTACAGATTAACGCAGGAAAATGTTAACCAGCTGAAGACTCAGTCGGGTGCTAAATAGAGAAGCAACGAAACAAACGAGTGCACCCCCCACCCCCTCCATTACTCCTCATTTCGTTGTAAAGGCATTGGAGGCTAATGTAGTTGTAATTAGTCAGATTTTCTCTTAACTAGAAAGAACACTGTGCCTTCAAGAAATGTTGCTGCGGTATTGAAAATGGTATCGAGTATTTTCTTTAGTATGAGTATTGAGTTTGAACTTTTAATGTTGTGACCTAAGTGGGGCCAGACGATGTATACCATTACCCTCATTTTTAACACGACTATAACACCTTTGTTTTCACCTTCATCTTAGGCAGATTGGGAGTCTTCAGATTTGTTAGCAACAAGAGCAGAAACGAGCAGAGAAATGAACCCACACCTAAATGCATTCACTCTCCCACCATTGTACAGATAAGTAGAGCTAAAAAACAGGTCGGATATTGAATTTAAAATTTATGTGACAGTGATTAAAATTGGCAATAACAAACAGTTTCAATATCTGGCTTCTTTCAGGTCAGGCGTATTACGTCAATAATTGATTTACAATCGAGTTAGAGCCTTCAGCGTCAACTGACTAAAGATTCCCTCCCATAATGGAAACCAAATAAACCCATTTCAACAAACTGGCCCACTGATATATGTAAAGCATATATACAATTTTTGTGTCTACTGGTGCCTGCTTCGCAGACTCCTGATCGTGGTGTGCAGGAAAACTGTAAACTCCACCACGTAGTTTTCTGTCTTCTGAAAAAATTCTGATCTCTTACCCGGCACACAGACATCTGATTGGTGGTCAGCGTGCCAGTTTTGTCAGAGCAGATGACGGATGTACAGCCGAGGGTCTCCACAGAGGGCAAACTGCGGACAATGGCATTCTTCTTGGCCATGCGGCGTGTTCCTAATGCCAGGCAGGTAGTAATGACAGCAGGCAGACCTAGAGAGAGGTTACAACAGAGGGGACGAGCATTATTTAGCTTAAAGTGATAAAAAGTTCTCACTCTAGGCAAGGTTTCCCTTTATTTTTCAATATCCTAACATGCAGTATAAAATAACAATGATTGCAGCATTTTTTTGTATGTGTAAAAAACAAAAAAGAATTACAGGGCATGTTGCACTGCTTGTATGACTCAGCTTACCCTCAGGAATAGCAGCGACTGCCAGAGCCACTGCAATCTTGAAGTAATATATTGCACCTCGGATCCAGGAACCTCCATGGACGGGGTCGTTAAAATGTCCGATATTGATGATCCAAACAGCAATGCAGATCAGTGAGATGACCTGTGATAACAATGAACAGAATGAATGAGATGCACTTCACACAAATTTAAATGTTGCTGCTAGAAATGGATTTAAACTAGAACTTCTGACAGAACAATGTCCATTTGTTAACCTTTGATAGTTGCTGCCCAAACTCATCCAGCTTCTGCTGCAAGGGTGTGCGCTCCTGCTCTGTGGATGCCATCTCATCGCGGATTTTGCCAATCTCTGTGTTGCCGGCTGTGGCCACCACCACACCGACAGCCTTACCTGCTGCAATGTTTGTACCCTGTTGAGGTTAAGCAGGGAACGCACAGTTTAGTAGACCAAAACTTTTCATGGACTAAGTTAGTCAGTTTCTAGAAATACTTAAACACATGTCAACTGTCAAAAAATATCTATTCATTTACAATGCCTTGCACATATAATTTCACCTTTTTTGAGATTAAAGTCACCGAGATTTTGGTATTCTATTGGGACTTTATGTCAGAAGACCAACACAGTGGTGCATAGTAGAGTTTTTAAAATGTCTACACATAAATGGTAAAAAAAAAAAAAAATATGTAGAAAACTAATACTGCAAATCCTGCTGAACAGACCATCCTGATTGTTAAACACAATGTTGGCAGCGTCATGCTGTGGGATTTTTTTATTCAGTGGGGGCAGGGAAGCAGCTCAGAGTTGATTGGAGAATGGAGGGGGCTAAATAAAATGACAACCCTGGAAAACGATGTCAGACTGGAGCTGCAGCAGCATGACAATGCTAAACACACACCAGAGCTTCAATGGATTGGTTTAGATCGAGGCACATTTCATGTGATAGAATGGCCCAATCAAAGTCCAGACCGCTAACAGAGAATCTGTGGCGAGACTTGAAAATTAATAGTTAAGAGACTCTCTATCCAATCTGACTGAGCTTAAGCTATTTTGCATAAAAGAACAGGCAAAGCTTTTACTGTCTAGGTTTTCAAAGCTGGTAGAAATGGAGCCCAAAAGACCTCCAGCATCAATTGTAGCCAAAGGCAGCTCTACAAAGGACGGACTCAAGGGGGGGTTGTAAACAGGTGCACATCGCACTTTTTCAGATCTATTAAAAAAAATAATCACATGCCATGCTCCTTTCACTTCACGATTCACACAGAATCCCCCAAAAATATGTCGAAGTTCAACTTTGGAAAAGCTTAACCAGTTGCACTTCACTCTATGTCTCTTCTGGATTATAAAACAGGAAAACATTAAAACTGATGCAAATAAGGCTCAACAGGACATCAAGTAGATTAAAAGACGCGGAAGAACATGGCACCTGAACGTAGTCAAATTCACATGAAATATAGAAAACAAAAAACAAGTGAGTCACTCACAGAAAAGAGCATGTTCTTTTTGTCCTGGTTGACAGCTCGTGGGTCTGGCACCGGATCTGTGTGCTTGATCACCGATACAGACTCTCCTGCAAGAAGGTGAGACGGGGGCTATGAGAACAGGAAACAGGGTGGGTTTCTACCCAGCAGAACATGATGTGCAAATAGTGGTGGCTGGCTGATATTTGAGCCAACCTGACAAGTATCAGATACTGTCCTGGTGCTGCCTTTCAAAAGGCCTAACATAATGCGTGCTTACATACCGTACGCGCGCTTTTGGGCATAATCAACTGTGCATGAATTGTAAAGCTCTAAAAGAACAAGACAGGGAGCGTTTGACAAGCGGCATGGCCATGAATGGGGAAGGAAAGAGAGGAGGAAAACAGCTCAAACACTAAAATATCTCTAGGAATTTGCTACCAATTAAGGCAGCAGAGCAAGTGCAGAGATTTAAGGAGTTGATTCGCTTCTTCTCTTGAACATCAGACATCCTTCACTATTCCCTCCTAACCCTCTTCACCTACCTCACAGGAAAATTATTCACCTACAGATTCAGTACTCTTCTTGTTTAATATACATTCATGTTTAAGGTACCACGTTCAATGAGGGCAGTTACTTTCTTCAGATACATGTCCCCACTGGACAAAGACATTATTTTATTAAAGACATTAGCACACCAAGAGGAAAATGAGTAGGTGTGGATAGAGAGCTCAGAAATTCTTAGAAAGTCTTTACCTGTAAGAATAGACTGGTCTACCCTCAGTGTGGTTGATTTTATAGAAGTCAGCCTGATGTCTGCAGGCACTTTGTCACCAACTGTGGACAGAAATGACCCGTTATTTACCTTTTTAGTTGCAGTATTAAGTAAACAAAAACAGAGGAATGTACACTATAAACAGAGGTCCTTATATTTTAACGACATAACTGCATATTTTTACAGGCTTCGATTTGCAGAGTTCTGTGACCTTTTCAGCACGTTTAACCCAAGTATAAATACAGAAGTTCAATATGGCTTTGTGGCAGATATTTCTACAGCGGTCAGACTTTTAACATCAAACCTGTGAAAGCCAGAGACAGGAAGGAAGGAAGGAAGAAAATTGATGATAGGATGGACAGATGATGGAAAACCAGATTAATAGATGGTTTGATCGACAGAGGGATGGACGGACAGATAAAAAAATCTATGAATGGATGCATAATAGATAAATGATGGATGGATGGATGATGCACAAACAGATGGATAGTTAAAAAAAAAAAGATGTATGATGGATGGATGCATCAATCGTCTTTTAGACAATGGAATTAGCGATGTCTGGAAATGTTCTGTGTCCACTCAGGTAAAATCTTCCAGACTCTTCCATACTGTGTAAGAACTCCATTTAAAATGGGATTTCATGTGATACTTCCATAGATAACTCCTATTCAAATGAAACCTAACAAAACAATTACAATTTTAAAACAAAATAAAAACTATGGGAAAAAAGTAAGTAGCTGACTAATAATACAGATGTTTTAAAGTAATAAAATGATTAAAGTTATTTGTTGGAGAGGCCAGGGAAAAGTCATGCTTTCAGCATTAATAATAAACTCATCCCCTGCACAAGCCATTAATAAAAACCAAGATGTTCTATTTTTTACTTCCCTAAAAAAAAGGCTCCAACTAGTCCCAATAAAACAAGGTTGAAATGTAAATAACATATTTCAAACATGGGTTGTCTCTGCTAAAATCTAATAAGTACCAATAAAGCTGCAGACTTTTATTAGACATGTAAAGATTAAGCTGTTTTGCAACTTTACTTGGCTTCGCATGCAGCAACAGATAAATGCTGTTTATGAAAATGTTTTCTTCTCAACAAAAATATTTAAACCTTTCAAAAAGGTCAAATCCATAAGAGACTAGAAAAATGTAAAGCTAGAGGCCATCATTTGATTATTGATGGTTTATATTTCTAGAAAATTTCACTGAAAACCAGAACGGAAACTGCCGCTGTTCCAGAGATATTTTCCATTCTGTTCGACATCACACAGCCTGAAAGGTTCAAGATAAAAGCAATGACTCAGAGGCCCTTTAGAGACCATGCTGTGGACGGTACAGAGTGGTGACAGACATGTAAACCAACCCTTAAGCCTCTGCCGTGCCCATCGGAGAGGAGAGGAAAGGAGAATGGGCTGCAGGAGAGGAAAAAGGGGTTTAGATGAGTCCCTTAAATCGTACGCCCAAAAATGGGGAAACTATTTTGATCATCGGAAGACATGAAACTGGAACTGGGGAAGAGGAGATGCTAAGAACATCTGGTTTAAGCAAGGATATCCCACTGCATGTGATGAGCTGAAATAGAAACAGTGTGGCGTGTGATTGCGTTCAGTCGGTTCATTAAATCTGACCATTCTCATTCTCACCATTAGAGCTTATTTTCCACATGAAGACTTTGATTTCAGTAAGAAAAACACACTTGATGAGCATCTAGATAGTAAACAAACAAGATTCTGATTACACAATAATTTAAAATGGTATTAGTGTAATATGTGTTGCCTCTGTAATAACGGCCATGGAATGGATGGGCTGTGCTACCTTATTTGGTGATGATGGTTTACTGTTCAAACCCCCCCATCATGGCTATATTCAGTAAAAAAAAAAAAACAGGACAGTGAGGGAGATGATACAAAGAGACTGCCATGACTGGAAAATTACAGTCAAAGCCTGTGGGAAGCTTCTCACAAAAAGTCACTAATTAGAAATCCTCTTAACCAGCAGAGAAAAAAAAACACCACCCTGCTAATTTTCTATCCACTGGGGTATACTGGGAATAAGGTCACATTAAGTGGAGTAACCCACTTATGCTGGCAATCGGGATGAGATAGTAAAGGCAAATAAATCTAGCTCATATAAGTCAAATTAAGGTGTAGTGGAATATTTAACTGCACATGTAAAATAAACTCAATATATGCTTCACCTAGTACTTTAAAATGTGGGTTCTGAAAAAACAAAAACATCAACTCATCAAAAATGACTCCTTTACCACAATGTTCATGAAATTATTTTGCAAGCTTCCACAGAAATATTCTGCAGTGACCCAATTTTCAGCTCCACATGGGAGATGTTTTGCCCTTGGTCTTAAAGAGCAAACTCTTTTTAGCTCGTGTTGTTTTTCCAGGAGAGTGTGAATGACCTCTAGAACATGGACCTTTCCTTCTCCCTTGTGAACAAAGGATTTTATCTGCATTATCTGCTCCCCTGAGTAAGGGACAAATGTCAGACTACGTGCACTTGGAGAAAAACCTTCCACTGGCTTGTAAACACTGAAGCTGCCCTCAAGTACTACTCAGGGTGGTCAACCAAAGAATAAGTGGCCCACACATGGCTGACAGGACTTCCAGGCTCGATGCCCACAGTTGCTACACATTGTTTTATGTCTAACATTTGCTTATTTGCAAAGTTATTGGTCCTTTTAAGCCAAATAAAAGAAATGGCAAAAGGGATGAACAAGCAAAAACACAACAGGATGGACATAGGGAAGGGATGGATGGATGGATGCACAAATGGGGGGCAGGAGGGTTGAATGTATGCATAAACAGATGGAGGGATAGACAGAGGGATGGTTGGGTGGATGCACAAAGATGGATAGCAGGATTGATGGACAGATGGAAGGATGCGTGAAGGGATGGATAAAAGGATGGAGAACTGGGTGAAAAGATGGATAAACATGTGAAAAGACAGATACAACTTTTAGAAAACAGAACAAAGTCTGAAAATTATTTTACAAACTATTTTGGTTTCTTTACCTATCTAGATCTGAAAAATCTAGAAATCCCCTCCTTGTGCAAACTGTTCAGAAACCTTGGACGTCAACCCAAAACAAAATAAAATGTTATATTTCAGTTTAAATACAGTACAGAAGTGAACTGTATTTAAGGAGGTGCTTATATTTTCCTAGACTAAAAACCCACAATGTGCTACGGCAGTGGCCTTTACTGATGTAGTTTTCTGGGCCGTTCGCAAAAGCAATGTAAAACTGTACGTTTTGATTGTTACCGTTTCTTATAACGGAGGAATAACAACATGCAAGGGCAAACAGAGAACAACCCTAGATTTTCCTTTCAACATGAGGTGAAATCTGCTTTATGGAGCCCAACCGATTAAAAAGAGACTAAAACAAAAATCCGGTTGCGTCCTTTCGACACATTACATTCTGTCTCGCACACAAAAGTGTGGTTAAAGCTAGAATCAGAAAGACCAGAGGCAATCAGTCCCACATGTGCAAAACAGAACTGAAAACTGAAACAAGTTGGCTTCCAGTTGCAAAGTCAGTTTTCACTGCAGCAGAACGTTTTTTTTTAGAGATTCAGTAAAGCACAAAGTTATTTCTGTCAACAAAGATTCTCAAAGATTTAAGGTAAATAATTGTGTAATATATGTTTAAATATTCATTTTATCAGGTACAAAACTAGAGCTGACCATGCCTAATTTTTCACCATTTGAGAAAGTTAATTAGTGCAGGTGAGTAATTAGCATCATCACTACTGTTGACTTTATTTAGCTAAAACCCCACTTTGTCTTAACCATTTTAACAGTTATAGATTGGATAGTTTTAAATAATAAAAAAAAAACGCATGGCTTTAAGATGGTACAAAACATCAATTCTTCTTCACCTATCTGCTCTACAAAACCAAGACACGCTTAAAACACTCCAGAATTGCAGCATTTGTCCTCTCTTCAGTTGTTGCTGTATCCATTCAAAGAGCTTATCGTACTACTCCTCGTTACGTTTGCGTACGGACCGTCTGGCAGGTTATGAGTGACAAAGCAAACCATGCTATAGAAAAAATGGAAACAGGCATCGGCTAAACAGGAAACATAGATCAGGCAAAGCACGAGCTCAATAGCTGCATCAACAAAATTCAGGGCTTGTACTGTGGATGATTGGTGCAATCTACACTCTGGAACTGAAAGGACCTGTGGCTTGACTTCGTTGTCCCCTAAATTGTGCAACAAAGTTTTTGACAGCTGGACAAATGATCTGATTCCACTCATTTATTTTCTGCAGTTAACTTATTCCCACCTTAAATAAAACGGTGCATATTTGTTAGATCCCTTATCAGAGGAAAACTGCACTCAGGTTAGATGATCAATTTCTGCAATAAAAATACTTTTACTGTATCTAACCCATAACACAGAGATATCCTAGTTATGTCAGACTAAAGTTGTAGACGTACTGTACTTATAAGTATTGAGAAAATTACTTGCAGTTGATAGCGCTCAGTGTGCTCTCAAAAAGTAGCCTGATGGGCAGCTATTGACAACAAAGTCACCTAAAGAGCTTTTTTTCTAAACACTTAAACATCAATGGTTTCAAAATTGTTCCCATGAGGTTATATTGTATTATTAATCATGTGAACTCAAATTTAGTGTAGGGTCATATGAGACAACATTGGATAACTGCAAATAAATACTACCGATCCGGATGTTTAATTTTGTATTGCTGCTGCAATAAAAATATTATAGTGCAAACAGTGATTCTACATTGATCACAAAGTGCAAAACCATTAGAAGTGCCTCTAAGCATGTTAAATGCTGCAGATCATATAGAGATTTCATCAGAGAAAAAAAAACGAGGAAATCACTCAGATTGTGAATCTAAAGCATAACATACTGAGCTAGACGAACTCAGCGGCTCCCTTATTCAGGGGTTTCCACAGCAACCCAGTACAACCTGTACATAGCCTGGATGTCTTTCCTGACGCAACCAGGAATCATACCTGGGTCCTCCGCATGGACCCGCTACACCACGAAGGGACTACCGAGTCAGACAAAGACGGTGTAAATAAAAGGCTGCAACTTTTGGTACGGATCTTGTTAATCTGGTTAATTCTATTTTAATTCCAAGTCCTCTTCTCTCCCCTGTTTGGACTCGGGCTGTGCAAACAACTACTTCCTCGAGGATACTAAGTAAACAACCACTGGTGGGAATGTATTAACCTAAGAGGCATCTGAGGACATGCTCTTTAGAGAAGACTTTGGCTGTAAATCCTCAAGTTTGGTGGCCTCCGTTAACATGTTACTGATACATCTACACCTTGTATACACAAACTGCAAGAACTGCAAACTATAAAACTGTAATTCATGCCATAAATATACTGTTTGTATGTAATCATATTTCATATAAACATCTTTCTGCTGACAACCACACTGGAGTTCGTCAGTGCACAAAGTGATGGGCAATGCACATTTTTAAGGAAAGAATAAATTACAATTTGATGCTAAGAAAAAGTCCACACTGACTGTTGTACAGACTGCATTGCCTACTAGGTGTGACCCAAAGCATCTCATTAAATTCAATGTAAATTCAGTAGTGATCTTTGTGGCCACTAGTGTCACAAAAATCTTTAAGAAATTAACATTTTTAATTAAGTCTGTGTGAACTAGAGCCCTTCATTATTCAAGAAAACCTGTAAATGTGTGTCACCAAGTAAAACTAATCAGTTCATCTAGAGTTCATCTAAAGTATCCTGTTCCAAACAAGGCAATGTTGAAAGAAATTACAGCCTTTCTGCAACTGTGTGTGCTGCATTTGTGACCGTATACCAAACAGGAAGAGATTCACAAATGTAAAACACAATTTACTATGTTTCTAAATATGAAGTGCATCTGCAAAGCACTCACAAAGCATCCTCAAACAAATCTACACAGCATTTTTAAAATAAAAAACGAATAAATAACATGTATAAAAGTATTCACAACCTTTCCCATGAAGCTCAAAGTTGAGCTCAGGCGCATCCTGCTTTCACTAATCCTCTTTGAGATGTTTTTGCAGCATAAATGGAGTCCATCTGGTAAATTGAGTTGACTGGACAGGACATGTCTCTATATGGTCCCACAGTTTACAGTGCATGTCAGAGCACAAACACCAAGCAGGAAGTCAAAGGAAGGCAGGATTGTTTCAATGCACAAATCTAGGGAACAGTAAAGAAAAATGTCTGTTTTCAAGGTTCAGCAGGTCAGTGGTCCCAAGCATACAGCCAACGTATCAAAGGAGAATATCATAGAGTGGCCAAAGCCAAAGCACAGACTTGAACCAAATTAAACATCTCTGGAGAGATCTGTAAATGGCTGCACATGGACATGTCCCCAACTAACCTGATGGAGCTCGAGAGGTTCTGCAAAGAGGAATGGGGAGGAAAGTGCCTAAAGACAGGTGTGGCAAGCTTGTGGCATCATTCTCAAGAAGACTTGAGGCTGTAAGTGGTTCCAACAGTGCAACAAGGCCTTGGGCAAAGGCTTGAATACTGCTGTCCATGTGATGTCTTAGTTTTCTATGACATTTTTCTTGCTCTTATTGGGGTGTGTGTGTATAGTTTTAAGAGAAAGAATGTATTTAATCCATTTTGGAAAAAGGATGAAACATAAAATATGGACAAAAGGGGAAAATAATATCTTCCATCTTTCTGAAAAATTTTCTGGATTTGTTCTTTAATTAGGCAAACCGCATTGTACAGTTTTGCTTTATGGAGTGGCAAGAACCCAACTGAGCAAACAGGCTGGGAAAAAACAAGTAGTACCAATAGAAATAGCTGTGGAAATGGTTTCGCAGGGCCACTGCAGCAGAGATGCCTGCATTTGTATTAACACTCAGCTTTGATACATTTCTGGCTAGACTAGATTCCAAGTCAAAGTGTTCGCAAAAGACTAAGTGAATGTTTTTTCTTTCAGCTCTAAACCTTCCCTGGACCACCTTAGCTGGAACAAGATATCAGCAGAATATGTCCATGTGATGTGGACATATTCTCTACTTGTGAATTTCATCAACTACAGAAGAAGAATTTGACAAACGGACGGTTCTGTTCTCTACTTGGCAGGACCGCTGCAAACATTCCAACACTGTATACATACAAGCAGAGCAGATATCTAGCTTTTCCTTCATATTCACGCATTTGTGAGAGGGTAGCAGCATAAAGTCAAAATATTTTTATTAAGTTTTTAAAAAGATGGGCCGATGTGGCCTTCTGAAAGTGGTTTACAGAGTTAGAAATAAAAAATATGCATCTATTTGTTGCTGCAGCGTCATATAATAACAGGGAATTCTGTTATTAGTCATTACATTTTCCGTTTATTGCGCAGCAGATTGATGTGCTTACAGACAGTGATGAATTTAAAGCTGTTAAACCTAAACAAAATAGGACCGACCACTTAAAGTAATCAACTCCAAGAAAATGGAAGGAGGCCAAATAGTTCAATGTTAAGCCGACAGCAAAGGAAAACATGTTATAACCAAAGCCAATTAAACTTTGCTTTGAAGTAAGGAAACATTTTAATGAGAAGAAAAACAACTAATTGAGCAGGAATTTAAAAAAAATATACATGTCAAAGAAAGTAAAAAATAAAAAGTCTCTCGGTAAAAGGAAACCTAAACAACCAAACAAAAACGAGAGAACCAGAGAAAAGTGGAGCAGTGAAGCAAAAGGCATAAACATGTGAGCTCCCATCCACGCCGACGTTGGCCAAGAAATTCAGGAACAGGCTGAGCCTTTGCTCTTCTATTGCTTCACTTCTTTACGTGTGCTGAACAATCATTATCCTAAAAGCGTCAAGAGGAATGAGTAAGATGAGCCAATAGCTGTGTGTGTCTAAGACAAAAATATGGAAAGAACTTGTAACACTATAAGGTCACCAACAGTATCAATGTGCTGAATTACAGCCATTCATCCATTATTGGCATGAGCCAGAATAAGATTCTGATGGGATGATGAATTGAGTATAAATACCGCTGTTTATTATTTTAATTTTGACACAGACCCAAATATAGAATAAAAACCTGCTAAATTTGGTAGTAGCTGTTAAGGGGATATTGTGCAGGACACAACATTTGGACTCTTCTACTCTTTTAAGATGACCACATGTTTACTAATCTGATATTAGCTGGATAATTACTCAGGCTATCTGCTAAGACAACAAGCCTACAGTCAGTTGCACAGTAGACATGCCACTGATAGCTTGCCAGCTGTGGATTTTAAACAGTACATCTTAATGAGTGGCGGGAGACATTTCTTTACCTTTCACACTATGACTGTCTGGTGATTATAAATGACCACAAATATTTCCAGACAGCCACATTTTAGGTTCATATAAGCTAGAGCAGCATTTCTCCAACCCTCAGGCCTGCAGGTTGTAGATGTTTTTCCTGCTTCAGCTCACCTGATTTTTAATGGATGGCTGATTAACAGGCTTTTACTGAACTGCAATCATCTGAATCAAGGGTGTTGAAGAAGAGAAACATCTAAAACATGCAAGGCAGTGAGCCTTGAGGACCAGGGTTGAAAAAGACTGAGCTACAGGACAGATCAGTACCCTTCTTTCAGCCAGCTGACCAGCGGTGCACAACAACAGATGGAGAAGGGGCAACATTCTGTTACTTTATGCTTCAAACAGCCGACGAAAACAACCCCAGTCACTCTGGCACTTTAAAAGACTTAAAACCGTAGGAACAACATGGAGGTTTTGGGAATTAAAACTGTTTAAAACTTTAATATACCTTAACACAGCAAACTGGCCAATGACTAATCTAAAGGTAAAATTGAAATCTTACCAGCTACTTCTACGATGTCGCCAGGCACAATGTCCCTGGCTTTGATTCTCTGGACGCTTTTCCTGTCCTGGCGATACACTTTCCCCATCTCTGGCTCATATTCCTTCAGAGCTTCGATGGCATTTTCTGCATTTCGCTCCTTAAGGGTAGAAATAATTGAAACAAAAATAATGCAGAGAGATGTCACACAAGCCTGTAGCAACAAGATGAGGCAGAAATCATACTTCTACGCTAATTATAATGATATAACAAGCCACTGTTCAAACATTTGAAACAGAAAATCTGTAAACTAGGGTGGAACATTGAAACAATAAGCTTTGATAAAACAATGTAAGCGTAAAATTGTGACATTAAGGGTAAGGCATTAATGTTTTAATTTTGGTGTATCACATATTTCGATCAGAGCACTATTTTTCTAACATTTCAAGTCTCAATGTCTCCATGCATGTCTGCCTGCTTTACAGCATTTCTTTCAGGCTGGATAGTTTTGGTGGCAGGTATCACCTTGCATAATAGGTCATCTCAGGAAATTGTGTTTTTTTTGGAAGGGGATTACATTATGGTATTTTAAATAAGTAAATACACTCTACAACCTCAACATCAGTTATTGTAGGATCTTTACATAAATAAAAGGCAAACATCCCCTACCGGCTCTTTGTTAATAAGCTACAAGACAAAGCAGCAGATATCAACTGCCACACAGGCCTCTTCTTTGACCCAGCACCCTGTTCTGCTTGTAATCATTTGGACTATTCTGCTTGTAATCATTTGGACTATTCTGCTTGTAATCATTTGGACTATTCTGCTGGCTCTTTGATTATTTTCCACAGGAGTCTTCGTTAAAGCAGCAGACACACAATGGCTAATAATTAATGGTTTTCTCTATTAATGTTTCTTGGTATAGCAGATTCTATGCGCCATACAAATAAAATAACCACTGTCAGAATTTTATTTGCATTGGTGTTTAATACTCATTTGTTTCTGCTACTGAAACATTAACAAAATAAATACGTAGAGAGACTTTAAATGTTTTCATCAATTAGTGACTGAGGTGAACCTCATCCAGAGCTCACAGGTCAACTTTCCAACAGTGACAACTTCAATATGATTCACCAAGTCCATTTGGAAGCCAACAGTTTGAGTATTTATAAACTATAATAAATACGAAACAAAATTGGGAAGGTTTAAGTGTCAGATGTAAAAAAATGTAATGTGTGTTTACCTGCCAGACCCCTACGATTGCGTTTGCTATGAGAATAAGCAAGATAACAAAAGGCTCCACAAAGGCTGTGATGGTTTCTTCTCCCTCCTCAAACCAGGCCAGAACCTGCATGTTAAACAGAACGAATTGATCAGAAATGACATACGTGGTAAAACCAGTGTTTAAACGTGAGACGCTGACTGTGGCCTGAGACATTAGTACAATTTGTACAATTACTTCAACAATGCCCGTAGGACAGTAACAACATGTGCTTTTCATTAAACTGTACAAGGTTACAAGGTTCATCTGTGCGAAAATATCAATGTGGTCTAGCATTTTAAAGCATCAGATCAAAACTAAATACTACTGACCTCAATCTAAACTATTCTGGAAATCCAAAACGGACTGATAATGCCCAATGCTACAAATATAGTTTTTGAAGTTATGTAATCCTGCATAGACTGTATGCTAGGTGAGCAGTTGGAAGTTGACTTTGTGGTGGATTCAATGTCTTTTCTTTTTACCTCAAAGGGTCACTCACCACATGTGAAGACAGCAGTGGGACCAACCATCATCACTGGGTCCTAATGCGATTTGGTGTACAAGAGCCCCAAGAGAACTGGCTACCTAACAGCAGTTTGTCTTAAACTTGTTTTACATAATATCCCAAACAATTTCTATTTAAAAGCCTTGTAAAAGGCCTCCACTTCTATAGTGCTTTTTCAGTTCCAACCACTTATATACACACATTCACACGCTGACAGTGGTAAGACATTGTAGCCACAGCTGCCCACCTTGTGTAAGAAAAGAAATTACTTTAAAAACAAAAGGAAATGGCTCTATTGTGGCAGGAAAAAAAACTAATTACAGCTAAATCAAATTTAACTGTTCATCTCCCAATTCACAGAAAACTATCAGTTGAACTCTTATGTTGAAGAAAACATTTTAGCTTAAAAAGATGCAAATAGTAAGGAGGAAACAAAAAAAGACATTTATACATATACTCAGAAATGACAACAGTCAGGTTTACTTTAAAAGATCTTTCAAGGTAAACCTGATTATTTTTTTGTTTTACCAGAACCCCACCCTGACACAGAATGACACATATCTCATTGATTTTAAAAACATTTTATCAGTTATTGATAACAAAAATACAGAATGTTAGAGTTAAAGAAGAGGAGAGATTCAAGCCACTGTGTTTTTGACTAGTGGGCCTTTTAGCATGGACCTTAATCAACTTTCCCTGCAATGTAAGCAGAACCTTGTCTATTAACTCGTATTTCATATCTGCAAGATATTAGGGGAAAGGGACATGTAAACGAAGATCAGGCTTCTTCTTCTCTTGCCAATATTACAAACTGGGCCAAGTGAGTAAGAAACAGAGCAGGAACCACCATCTCCTCTTTTAGAATCTGTGCCAGGAGCAGAACGTGTCAAGACGCCAAGTGCCTGAGTCTTGTCCTACTCTAGCCCATTTAAGCTCTCCTGATCAAAGTCAAATCTCATTTTCTATCATTGTATGCATTTTATTTTGTCAGTTATTTCTACAGAGTTTAAACATTAAGTTTAAGATTGTTTCACCGTAACCATTGTTAAATACCATCATGTTTAAGTAACTGACTGTGCAGATATGGTGAAACTGAAAGCAAGCACAATATAGTACAGCTCATTAGTTATAGACTTTGAAATCAAAGCTTGTTCTATGTCTTAATGAGTATCCTAGAGTGGTGCCGGAATGAAAATAAAATCAGATGTAAGGAGCATAGAGTAAAAAGCATTGCTAATTCACCACCTGTTGCTGCACACGGCACGTCAGCTGGATGAAAAAAATGAAAAAAGATACTACACGCTGCTTATGGTACAGTAGGATTCTCCTGTTTGGAAATAATTCCAGTTATGAAACAACATCTTGGATAAATTACAGGGATACCACTGATGACTCTTGATAAGGTTAAGCTGTTTAAGGTAGGAATAATTGTGGGCATTTTGTATTATACAAAAGAAATTACGGTAAATGAAATTTGATCATGTTATATTCGTCTCCTTGGCTGCTGGTTTTTGCAAACAGATCTCTGTAGTGCCGCCCTGAAGGTAAAAGCCTCAACAGTTTGTGTCCAGGATGTGTGGGGTCTGCAGAGATGATCATTCTCACTGCAAACCTGGGTAACTGTTTCACTCTAGACCTGTCTTGTTTGGTGGATGAGTCAAATCACATAGCGATGGACTGTACTTGCTGAGTTGCCGCAGGAAGTACAGTCTCTACTGGTCCTTCTTCCAAACAGTGTCCATGTGTGAGGATCAGCTCACTCATGGACATGGAGGATATGGTGGTTCCTAGGAACAGGAAGTGATTCAGAGCAGACAGTGCTGTTGATGGTGAGGGGAGGCACTGTCCACACAACATGTAAAGATGATGGTGGTGGATCTACAAACATGCCCTCACAAAATCAGATGTAAGAAGTCAGTTCAGGTCAGTGGCTGAAGCTTCAATATTTAAACGAGTGCAGTCAAAGCAGCTCTGTAACCTCGGCTTTGATTGCTCCATCCATTTCCTAACAGTCTAAACTACAGGCTTAGAGGTTTTTACATTTCAGCCTAAAGGTTGGAAAGAGATGAAGTAGAAAGTGATCAAAAAGTCCCAAAGCAGCCCTGGTGACAGTATCTTTTAAAGCTGTGCAACACTGGTCCAGTGTGGTTTTTATTCCTGTTGGGACACTTTATATCCTGTCTGAATTTTGGACGTTCATTGGAATGGTTTGCACTGTTAAAATCCCCAAGAACAACGATGAGAGAGTCTGGGAGTTTTTTCTCTGTATTCGTTATCAGCTCAGTGAGCCGTTTTTCAGCTTCTAATGTGCAGGTTTGTGGTGGGATGTAAAGACCGGCATGAACAAACGAGGAGAACTTCCTTTGTGAATAAAAAGCCGTACAAAGTGACTCCGGCTGAGTTCTACATGTCTGCTGTAACAATTTTGTGTAAATGCAATTATATAGTAAAACTGATATTTTGACTCAAGCTTACACTGTGAGGATCTCATACTGACTCATGCCTAACATAGAACTGTACAGTTTTGGTCATTGCTGTAGTACTGTAGCTTGTAATCATAAACTAAACTGACCTTCAAGAATCAGTTTCTTTCATTCTCCAACATCCAAGGTCATAACATGCTGCTCAATTGATCAACATGGTCAACACTGAAACATGCTAAAGTTAAAACGTCCATTTCCACATTATTATAACAGCTTTCATGGCATTTCAAGTGTTAATGTATCTGTGATTTTGTGCTTTTTCCATCCAGGTTGCATTAGATCATAGCTCTTTCCAAGGTATAATTTGATATATTCAATGTGCACGCTGAGAAACGTGTACTAAAAAAAAAAAAAAAAAAAAAAGACCTACAGAGTTTGCCGTGATAAGGATAATAAAAAAAGGAGTTAAGAAGAAAGCAGCCGGTGCTCATCTCGGTTTTATTATGGTCATGACCACAACCTGAGATGCAGCAACCAGTCTCCTCAAATGTTGCTAGCCATATATAGCCAGTATATTCCGCTTTTTATTAACTGAAGTACTTGTTACTATTAGACTTAATATGAACACATTAAACTTTGAGAACAGTCAATAAATAAAGAATAGCAGGTATTTAAAAGCATATCTGCCCCTGTGACTCCCAATTCACCCAACCAAACATCATGGCACGAGAAGAAACAGCCCAAAAATCAAAGGTCTGGATAAGAATTACAGAAAATCAGTTGAACCAAACTCTGGTCCTCTGCCCAGTTCACTTTTGGCTAATGTCCAGATATAGTAGAATGGAGTGGCTGGGTTTAGACTAGGAGTGTAGAAACAAGAAGTTAGAGCCTAAAAGTCCAATTCTCCACAGACTTTGCTGTTTCAAATTGACAAACTATGAGACTCCAGTGGAAAAAGGGAAACCTGACGCTTTTTAGTGGTAGTGGTGCCGGATGCCCTTTTTTTAAGTAGTGTTGTTTATCCACCGTTCTGTTGCTGTTTATGCTGTTGTCTGTATTTTATAACAAATAAAACAACCATCTAGTTCTAAATCTTTCAAACTATTTGACTCAAATTTAATCCAAATGTCTACATCCTGATCAGAACGAAATCCTGGAAGGTTCTGGGAGCTACAGTGCTCTTCCATGTCTTCATTTTAATGTATCAGGCCATATTCACTTGCATTTCTACATGTTATTCAATAAGGGGAGAAACGGTGAATGTTTAATGTATTAAATTCCAATTTATTTAAATACTTAAAACCTTTTGTTTGTTTCACGTCTTATGAAACAAACTTATGTCAAGTAATAACCTGAATCTTCATCCTAAAACACTGATCTGATGGAAAAAACCGTGCTAGGAAGACGAGTGTAAGAATGACCTGCTGACAGAAGAAAAGCATGTACAATTTAAGGCAATTTTAAGTTTTATGTGAATTAAAGCATCAAACACTTCTGAAATCCCCATAACGCACTGAATTAAGTGAGAAACTTATTTTTTTGTACAAACACATTAGATGCTAAAAACGTAACCTTCTGCTGTTGTTCTCAACTTGTCCAAGACATTATCTTAGGAGGTACAGATAACATTCAAATGATCTTATCATTCCAACTATAAAAACAGTCAGTAGGGGTGGATACTAACAGGGTCTGCCATTTTCTATTTATGTATTTTTTTACAGTAATGATACCACAGAGACATCTTTATGAACAAAGTGAAGTTAGCTTGAAAGTGTGAGAAAGGGCAACCTTTATCATTATTTAAAATGTCATGGGAGAGATTTCGCAATGATACTCAAGTGATTTTTGCAATGTCATACTTTTGCTTGGGGACGTTGTGTACCCGTTTTGAAAATGAATGTTCTTTATTTAGTCATTATAGACTACTGCAAGTAAATATGTTTATATGATTTCATTCATCTCTGTCTTTAAGCAAAAGGCTTTTTGGAGTTATCCTGATTTGGTCAGGCACCATAATCTGCCATATTTCATAAGAGTCAATGTTGGGCCTAAGCTAGTGTGACATTCTAATGACCAGTCACCTTGAGGAAAAAAAACTCATGGCATTAATACAAAAAAGGAGCAAACTGACCTGTAGCCATAATTTTATAAGGTATTCGATCAGCTAATGTTTTTCAAGCCTGCTTGTAAAACTACAACAGCATAACAAATGCAACAGTAGCTGCATTTCCTTTATACATGTGTGCAAAACTTTGTCGATATTCTAATGTCGAAAAAACACAATTTCACCATTGCAGTGTTTCCATTACATAAGAAATGCAATTAAAATCAAACGTGAATAAGATAACATCCATAAACAACCATATATATATATATATATATATATAATATATATATTATATATATATATATATATATATATAATATTATATATATATATTATATATATATATATATATATAAATAACATTATACATGTCTATGGTAACATCACCCCCCTACCACTTCCCTGCGTCTTTTTTGCCAGTAGTTACATTCGGTTGTTGATCTTGTGACTCATGCGATGCGAAAAAAGTGTTTCCATTGCAGTTTTGCGAAATACGCCAATTTGGATACGGCAAAAAAATAAAAAAATAAAACACCTCATCCTAGCGCAAAAACTTTTTTTTTTAAATTGGCCTGTTTCCATTAAGCAAACTTATTTATGGAATTATAATTTGCGCAATTTGAAGGTCAATGGAAACAGTTAATGTTTTACATTTGCTGACGGATATTGATTAATTTGCCCCTTCATACCTCCTGAGTTTGGGTCGTTTCATGCTATACTTGTTTGGGGGAGAAAAAAAAAAAAATAGACCAAATTTGACAAATGAAGTTTAATTTGCACTTTTATAAATGTTGACCAGCAACTTAAATTTACTATTATCCACTCAAAGGCTGATGTAAGGAAATGTGGTTATGGGATATCTTCAAACAGGAGGTTGCTCAAAGTGATTTGATCTTATCAAGGGTTGTAATTTCTCAAATTTCATTAAATTCAACACAACTACACAGGATCAGAATCCCTATCAATAAAAATCCAGTGTAACATAAATATATAATGCCAATTAATTTTCATAATTATTCAAAATACTCTACCACAAGAGAGAAACTGATACACAATCTTTTAAGCACGAGTAAAAAATGGTTTCTTTATGTGTATGAAATATAAATGTGGGTAGGAATTGTAAAGAGAGACAAATTGTCCCCGAGCTTTGACTGTACACATGAAATCCTCAATGAACTGCATGTGTTTACATTAGTTGATCTATTATACTTCCCAGAATACAATATAAAATATATGAACATCAAATTGTTGTATACTTACAAAGGATATACACGCAGCAAGTAAAAGGATCCTCACAAGTAGATCTTCAAATTGTTCAATCACCAGTTCCCAAAGAGATTTGCCTAGAAAGGATGAGATTAATGAATCACAATGATTTTTTTTAAATAAAAAAGCATAAATGAAGATTGTTTAACATTTCCAGGGGAGGTCATTAAATTGTGTACTTACCCTCCTCTGCCGGTAGTTCTGCAGAACATCCCATCCAAGCCGCAGGGGAGAGAGATGGAAAAGGCAATTAGTTAAATGCGATTACTTGTTGCGAGTTGTGTGTTGGTAGTACTCCACATTAATAGCAATAAATCCAGTTCATGGCCATACATTTACGTATAGGATGTTTTACAATATTTCAACATCACACTGTGACGTTAACAAGCTTCCCTTTTCTATGCCGTGCCGTTACATTATGGCCCACACATGAACCTGGTCATTAGCCTGTTCTTGCTTTTTAACACATTTCAGTTAGCTCCTTACCGTTTGGTCCATATCGTTCCCGCTGTTTCTTTACCTCCTCTAAACTCAGACCTGTGCTCTCATTTACGTTGAAAAAGCTGAAAACTTCCTCCACCGTCTTCGTGTGTGCGTTGTCCATGGTGAACGGCCACTCGAGGACACAGCTTGTTCCCGTTGCTCTCAACCTTTAACCGGGCACGTTCCTGTTCCTCGCCCCGGTGTTCACGCACGCGTTTTAAAAAAAAAAAAACGAATACGGAGAAAAATAATGGAGAAAGTCCACAATGACGAGTGTAAGATGACAGGCAGTCGCACACAGGTCAGCGTGGGACGCAGGTGTACGCCGAGACCGGACGAATTAACGGCTCTCTTTGCTAACCAGAAGCTAACGAGCTAAGGCTATGTCGGCTCCGATTGAATTCGCCGGCTATGTTCCGCTAGCTTTCTTCTGAGACCTTTATTTAACGAGGATTAATATCAACACCAGCTCAGTTGAAGACTATCACTCTCGTCCACTTTTTTTAAGTCGGTGAATCCTAGTAGTCTTTCTGGATGGATAATTTAATCATGTGTTTGAGTTGCAGCTTGGCTTCTCTCGTCCTATGTGATGCGGAATCACCAGGGTTGTGATCGGCACCAATCGCGTTTCTTCGTCGAATGCGGAGTTCAGTGTCCGCATGTGGAATCCGCTCATTGGCTGGACAAACCGGACGTCCTATTTTCTCTGTCTTCGACGCGACGCTGTACGTTCAGATGTATGTTGCGTCATAGCCTTACATATAGTTCAGATTGCGTTTGTGATCTCATGTTTTTTAGGACAAAATAAACTAGTTTAACGCAATCCATTAATAAATAAATAAATAGGAATTTAATGTTAAATAAATGATTTAGAAGGCTCATATTTATGCGTTTATTGCCGATTTATAATAGTAATAGTCTACTTATTTTACCGATTACTTTGAATCAAACATTTAAAATATTGCCATAACAACTTAGTAAATACAAATAATAAATAGGAGTACTTCAAAATGTTCATCTGCCATTAAGGTTGGTAAATAAACTTTTTTGTTGGAGCAATGAAAGTTTTATTTACCTATTTAATGTAAAACGATGTAAATGGATATTTACATTGTGTGTGTGTGTGTGTCTTGAATAATCCATGTTTGACTGAATATAAGATTGTATGTTTTTTAGGTAACTATTCCATGTGACTCCGTTCATTTTCTGAACCAGCTAATGCTGTTACGAGACATGGACTTTACCCAACTTTTATAGGGTGAGAGTCACCCTGGACAGTTTCCTAAGTCCTCACAGGGCCAACACACTGAGACTCACACTTACAGTCATCGTTTGTACATTTTGAACTGAAAAAACGTTCGACCTGCTGTACATATTCTTTCACTGAATGATTTTAGCTTTTACCAAGACAAGATCAGCTTGATAAAACAGTCACATCTCCTTTTAATTCTGCTGGGCAACCATATGTTAAATACAGGGGTTGGACAATGAAACAGAAACACCTGGTTTTAGACCACAATAATTTATTAGTATGGTGTAGGGCCTCCTTTTGCGGCCAATACAGCGTCAATTCGTCTTGGTCAGAGGGATTTTAAGCCATTCTTCTTGCAGGATAGTGGCCAGGTCACTACGTGATACTGGTGGAGAAAAACGTTTCCTGACTCGCTCCTCCAAAACACCCCAAAGTGGCTCAATAATATTTAGATCTGGTGACTGTGCAGGCCATGGGAGATGTTCAACTTCACTTTCATGTTCATCAAACCAATCTTTCACCAGTCTTGCTGTGTGTATTGGTGCATTGTCATCCTGATACACGGCACCGCCTTCAGGATACAATGTTTGAACCATTGGATGCACATGGTCCTCAAGAATGGTTCGGTAGTCCTTGGCAGTGACGCGCCCATCTAGCACAAGTATTGGGCCAAGGGAATGCCATGATATGGCAGCCCAAACCATCACTGATCCACCCCCATGCTTCACTCTGGGCGTGCAACAGTCTGGGTGGTACGCTTCTGTGGGGCTTCTCAACACCGTAACTCTCCCGGATGTGGGGAAAACAGTAAAGGTGGACTCATCAGAGAACAATACATGTTTCACATTGTCCACAGCCCAAGATCTGCACTCCTTGCACCACTGAAACCGACGTTTGGCATTGGCATGAGTGACCAAAGGTTTGGCTATAGCAGCCCGGCCGTGTATATCGACCCTGTAGAGCTCCCGACGGACAGTTCTGGTGGAAACAGGAGAGTTGAGGTGCACATTTAATTCTGCCGTGATTTGGGCAGCCGTGGTTTTATGTTTTTTGGATACAATCCGGGTTAGCACCCGAACATCCCTTTCAGACAGCTTCCTCTTGCGACCACAGTTAAACCTGTTGGATGTGGTTCGCCCTTCTTGGTGGTATGCTATTACCCTGGATACTGTGGCTCTTGATACATCACAAAGACTTGCTGTCTTGGTCACAGATGCGCCAGCAAGACGCGCACCAACAATTTGTCCTCTGTTGAACTCTGGTATGTCACCCATAATGTTGTGTGCATTTCAATATTTTGAGCAAAACTGTGCTCTTACCCTGCTAATTGAACCTTCACACTCTGCTCTTACTGGTGCAATGTGCAATCAATGAAGACTGGCTACCAGGCTGGTCCAATTTAGCCATGAAACCTCCCACACAAAAATGACAGGTGTTTCAGTTTCATTGTCCAACCCCTGTATGTATACTAATATATTTTCGTGTTTTTTTTTTTACCTATTAAATGTGTCTGCAAAGCAATACTGTCATAAATTGACTGAAATCCTTTTTTTTACTTTAACATGACACTCATGTTGACTGGATTCCAATTCCACAGGTGATCTATAAATAATTAACAATACTCAGCACATACCATGGCTTTTTGGAGGGTTTTGGGATGTCCATGTTATACTAATTCACAAATTTCATAAATAACCTGACATCTTACCAACAATCAGCTGTAGTTCTCGGGGCGGTTTGAAAGCCCCTTGACAGTATGAAGGTGTCTGATTTGATTTTCAAATTCAATTAAAATGCCAAAGTTTACTAAGGCAAGGAACTTATTACCTCCAAAGTACTGATATTTTGTAAATCCCTTTGAATAAATGCACCTGCTGAATGAATACAATATGGGCTCATGGGCTTCTTAAATTAAATTAACCAATCCCCAGAAAACAGGATACAATAGCAAAGTCTATAATCTACGTTTCACTCTTTTTGGATCTGCCTGTGAAAAACCCAGTCTCTCCCTTATTGGGTGTCAAAAAGCCTTTATCTATGAAATGAGTCCTGTGAGTTGTTTTTGAAATGAAACAAATCCACTATCTTGAGAGGCTTAGGAGAGAAGAGTCTTTTTTATCAGTTCTCATCAGATTTCCAATAGAAGCTCTAGAAGCTCTATCAGTATGACGTTTGCAGCTTGCAGTATCTGTTGTCCATCTGAAAGACAAGTTTATTTTCAGACACTTAGATGAATGTTCGCCGCCACAGCCAGACTTGTCCACATTGATAAGGAAAACAAGCAGCTTAATTTACACAGATAAAAAAATGACGCAATTCATCAATAAACTGTTTCAACACAAAACAGCTTCAGGGGAAAATATAGAATGAAGTGTGTGATATAAGATCCAGTCTGTTTGATAGTTCATACGCCTCATTTACCATTACAATTTTCCAAGGTCTATGTTTTAATACACTTTTTGACCAACATTCAAAATACCTGTTTGACAAAATATCAACGGAATGTGTCGGAAAAGATATTTGTGAACTGATTTAATTTGTTTTTATGCTTGAGAATGTTAAATAAACACAAAATTCCGATATTTAAAAATGAAAGAAAACCAAAGTGATATTGTGTTCCTTTTCCCTAAGTCCCAAATAACCAAAGACAATGAAATACACAAAAATCTTTGTTTTTCCCTCAACAAAGAGCATAAAACGTTAACTGGTCTTTGATGTACACTCTTCAAAATGCTGGTCATCCCAGCTTTTGCTGCAGCAGGGTGACATTTTATGTATAATGTATCAGACTTCGAATCTGATGAACTGACTCCTTTTTTTTACTGAAAATGAAACTGAAGTTCAGCAAACATTTTCCTATAATAGAAAAACACAAGTAAGACTGAACCATCTTTTTCTTTTCAAAAATCTATAAAATCTTGTGCCATAAATATGTACCGCCTAAAAAAACCTGTTGTCAGTTTTCCCAAAGCAAATCTGACCTTGAGACCTCAAGACATACATTCAAAGGCCACTTAATTAGATACACCTTGCTGCTACCCAGTAGTTAGTCCCCAGAGATTTCTGTCCATGTTGACATAAAAGCATCATGTAGTTGTTGCAGATTTGTCAGCTGGACATCCACCAAGCGCATCTTCCATCCCAAAGATGTTCTGCTGTCTGTGGAGTCAGTGAGCTCATTGTCAAGTTTTAGAAACCAGCAGTACGCAGCCATCGGAAGAGGGGCACCATTAGGTCATAATGAGTTGGACATGGTCAGCAACAATACTCACGTGGACAATGATGTTTAAACAATGCTAAATACTACAAAAAGGCACAAAGTGTGCTAGGATAATATCTCCCACACATTTACACCCCCACCAACAGACTGAACATTTAGATCCATGTTTTTATGTTGTCTATGCTAAATTCTGACTCTGATATATGACTGTTGCAGCTGAAATTGAGACTCTTTCAACCATGCTGTTACTGTCATATTTTGGTGAATTGTGTGAAATGTAGCCTAATTTCCTGTTCTTCTGATGGGAGTGGCACATGGTATGGTCCCCTGCTGATGTAGCCCATCTGCTTTTAGGTTCAACACGTCATTCAGTGATTACATAGCTTGGTTGTAGGTTGTAATAAGCAGTTTTCTAAGCTACTTTTGTTTTTCAGCAGTTTCAGACATAGAGCAGCCTGTTTGGCCCCAACAACCATGTCATATTCACAGTCACTTAAATCCCATTTTTTCCCTATTCTGTTACACGGTGTGAACTTTAAATGACTAAATACACTGCGTTGTTGCCATGTGATAGTCTGATATACCATTTGTGTCAACAACCAGTTGAACAAGTGTACCTAATAAAGTGGCCAGTGAGTGTATATTGTTACTTTATAAAGAAGATATCATATTGACATTTATGTTTCTTTAAGTCTGATTTAACCTTACTTGCTATTTTGGGATGTCCTCATTTGGAAAGCAATAATGGATAATAATTAGCTATTAAAAAGAAATGTATAATTGTCAACCCTGCAAGCAAGTTTTAGATCTGCTTTGACACTTTCTTTAGCATTGTAAACGTTCACCTGACTGTTTATGTACAGACTTACAAAGGAGATCAAAGCAGCCAAGAGAAGCTACAGTGAGAAGCTGAAAAACAGCCTTTCTACTGGTGACACTTCGGCTGTATGGACTGGTCTGAGAAACCTGACTGCCTACAGAAGCCCCACCACCCTTCCTGAACAAAGTCCTCGCCTGGCCAACCGTCTGAATGGCTGCAGACATGACAAGAAGCCATTCACACCTCAAACCAACTCCTCCACATCCCATTCAGGAACAAGTTCGACCAGTAAAGCAACCAACCCCCTACCTTCAGATCCTCTGCCTGCACTAAAGATCTCTGAGGAAGACGTAAATAGGCTCTTTCAGTGCATGAAAACAAAGAAAGCTGGAGGACCTGATAATGTCTCCTCATCATGCCTGAAAACCTGTGCACATCAACTCGCTCCAATCTTCACCCGGATCTTCAACAAGTCACTGGAGAAGTGTGAGGTCCCCTCTTACTTCAAACGATCCACCATCATCCCAGTGCCCAAGAAACCCACCATCCTAGGATTAAATGACTACAGGCCTGTAGCCCTGACATCTGTGGTCATGAAATCCTTTGAGCGGCTGGTGTTGAAGCACCTGAAAGACATCACAGGCCATCTACTGGACGCCCTGCAGTTTGCTTACCGAGCAAACAGGTCGGCAGATGATGCTGTTAACATGGGTCTACACTTCATCCTGCAACACCTCGACCGCCCAGGGACCTACGCCAGGATCCTGTTTGTAGACTTCAGCTCGCCCTTCAACACTATCATACCAGACATCCTCCACCAGAAGCTCACCCAGCTCAATGTCCCAGCCTCCACCTGTCAGTGGATCAACAGCTTCCTGACGGACCGACAGCAGCAGGTGAGACTGGGGAGCATCTTCTCCCGAACCAGATCAATAAGTACTGGTGCCCCCCAGGGGTGTGTTCTATCCCCACTCCTCTTCTCCCTGTACACAAATGAATGCACCTCAGCGGACTCGTCCGGGAAACTCCTTAAGTTTGCAGATGACACTACTGTCATTGGACTGATCCAGGACGGTGATGAGTCTGCATACAGACAGGAGGTGGATCGCCTGATACACTGGTGCAGTCAGAACTGCCTGGAACTAAACCCACTCAAGACTGTGGAGATGGTGGTGGACTTTCGGAAAACACCACCTCCATACACCCCCCTCACCATCCTCAACAACACCGTGTCGGCTGTGGATCACTTCAGGTTCCTAGGAACCACCATCTCTGAGGACCTGAGATGGTCTTCACACATAGACACTGTTCGAAAGAAGGCCCAGCAGAGACTGTTCTTCCTGAGGCAACTCAAGAAGTACAACCTTCCACAGGAGCTGCTGGTCATCTTCTACACTGCCATCATTCAGTCTGTCCTGTCTTCATCCATCTCAGTGTGGTTTGGTTCATCCACAAAACAGGACAGGTCCAGACTGCAACGAATAATCAGGACTGCAGAGAGAATCATCAGGACTGACCTTCGCTCCATCCAGGACTTATACAGGTCAAGGGTCAGGAAAAGAGCAGCTAAAATCTCTGCAGAACCCACACACCCTGCACATAAACTGTTTAGAGTTCTGGCTTCAGGCAGACGCTACAGAGCGCTGTTCACTAAAACCAGCCGCCACAGAGACAGTTTCTTCCCCCAGGCTTTCTCTGTTGAACATTCAATAGAGTACAAAACAACAGCATACAGATGTTGCAAATGCACCTTTTTATTTATATATGTGTATATTTGTACATTGTAAATATGTATATTCTGTAGTGCAAAAACAAAAACCAAAGAGCAGAGTGTACCGGAGTCAAATTCCTTGTTTGTATGTACAAACTTGGCAATAAAGCTGATTCTGATGTTGATTAAAGAACCTGTTTTTCCATTAATTTTAGATGAACCACAAAAAACACATGCCAGGAAGAGACTGGGGATTAGAATAGTTTAGTTTTTGCCACACTTCACTGGATCAGTAAACAGTACCAATCAACCAAAACATATCCTGCAAACATTACATTGTTCTGCTGTGAACTCAATTCTGGTCTCACATCTGACTCTAGAACATTCAGGTAAACAGAGGAACTCATAGCTGACTCAAAGAGAGTGAAATGCCAAAAACACATGGGTGCAAAAGTAGCCCAAATCCTTACCTCTCCACCACCATGCGTTAAAGGTTTTATTTGATGTTTGTGCTTATATTCCATGTTTGGTTTTCACAACATTGTGCTATGGATTATGAACAAAAAATGTCTCCTTTGGTCTCATCTGTTTATAGAAAATTCCTCAGGGTTCATTCAGAGACAACCTTGCGATCCAAGTTGTGGCATAATGTTCTTTCTGGAGAGAAGAAGTTTTCTTATTCTCTTTGGAAACATTCATAGTTATTTAGTCATTTTCTAATTGTAATGTCATGAACTTTAATATGTTCCATTTCGAGGCTATTTGAGTCTGAGACAAAGTTTTATTCTATCAGAAGTCTTCTTTTTTATTTCTCTGAGCATTGCATGGTCGGTTATTCTAAAAAATGTGTTGAGACATCCACTTAAATTCCTAATCTAATTTTTGATTTGTCAGTTTATTAGAGTGGTTCCACCTTGGTCGAACCATGAGAATGATAGCTACATAAACCAGTTGTCCTCCTCACACACACATTCCATTTCTTCCAAACCTTCTGCTTTGTATGTGTAAGGTTTTGGACGCTATGTTGACAAAATATGCAATACCATGATACTCAGCAGACACACTATATGATAGCTGTATCACACGGTGTGAAAAATTAGTTGTATAAGTGAATCCTCAGTGTTATATAAAACAGTTCTCACTAGATCTTGAACAGCATATTCTCGTTTCACCATAGAAAAAATTAAAACTAATCAATCACCTTGTAAGCTGGCAGAAAAAAAAATACATTTATCTAAGGACATCCCAGGTTCAGACAGTTTACATAAAATACTGTTCATAAACAGTTTTTGTTGGGATGTACAACATAAACAGGTCCCAGCAATGAAAGTGCTTAATTTTCTTGGAAACAAAATCTGACTCAAGCAGTGTGTATATACAGGGGTTGGACAATGAAACTGAAACACCTGTCATTTTAGTGTGGGAGGTTTCATGGCTAAATTGGACCAGCCTGTTTGCCAGTCTTCATTGATTGCACATTTGCCCCCATTAAGAGCAGAGTGTGAGGTTCTTAGCAGGGAAAGAGCACAGTTTTTGCTCAAAAATTTTAAAAATGCACAAAAACATTATGGGGTTGACATAGCAGAGTTTCAAAAAGAGGACAAATTGTTGGTGCACCCTTGCTGGCGCATCTGTGACCAAGACAGCAAAGTCTTTTTTGTGTATCAAGACCAACAGTATCCAGGGTAATGTCAGCATACCCCCCAAAAGAAGGTGGAAAACCACATCCAAACAGGATTAACTGGGGACGCAAGAGGAAGCTGTCTGAAAGGGATGTTCGGGGGGTAACCCGGATTTTATCCAAAAAAACATAAAACCACAGCTGTACAAATCACGGCAAAAATTAAAATGTCACTCAACTCTTCCTGTTTCCACCAAAATTTCCCTCGGGAGCCCAACGGGCCCAATATACACGGGCCCGGGGGGGCTAAAAAGCCCCAAACTTGGGTCACCTCATGTCCAATCCCAAACGTCGGGTTTCAATGGTGCAAGGAGCGAAAATCTTGGGGCTGTGGAAAATGTGAAACATGTATTGTTCTCTGATGAGTCCACCTTTTACTTTTTTCCCCACATCCGGGAGATTAACGGTGGGGAGAAGCCCCAAAGAGCAAACCACCCAGACTGTTGCATCCCCAGAGTGAAGCATGGTGGTGGATCAGTGAGGTTTGGGCTGCATATCCATGGCATTCCCTTGGCCCAATACTTGTCCTAGAGGGCGCGGTCACTGGCCAAGGACTACCGAGCCTTTTCTTGAGGCCCATGTGCTCCAATGGTTAAAAACATTGTATCATTGAAGGGGGTTTCCGGGTATCAGGATGACAATGCACCAAAACACAAGCAAAACTGGGGAAGATTGGTTTGATGAAAAAAATTGAAAGTGAAGTTGAACATCTCCCATGGCCTGCACAGTCACCAGATCCCAAAAATTAATTGAGCCCCTTTTGGGGGGTTGTGGAGGAGGGAGTCAGGGAAAAATTTTCCTCCACCAGTATAAAGATTGACCTGGCCACTATCCTGCAAGGGGAAAAGGGTTAAAATCCCTCTGACCCTGGGCAGGACTTGTATATGTCATTCCCAAGACGAATTGACGCTTTTATTTGGGCCCCAAAAGGGGCCCTTTCCCAACCTAATAAATTTTTTTGTGGTCTAAAAACCCGGTGTTTTAGTTTCATTGTCAACCCCCGTAATATTATTATATATATATTATATTTTTATATATATATTATTATATATATATATATATATAAAATAATATTATATATATATATATATATAGGGTATATATTAGAAAATTTTATATATTATAATTTGAAAAATAAGTCAGTAAACTTTCCCCAAAACCTTTTTTCCTGAAAAATTTTGTATGACTTTTTCCAAGTACATGTATGAAGAAAATACATCCTTCAATGACATTCAAAAAAGGTTTTATGAATGTTGTGTTCTGCCCCCCAAAATGGTTTTAAACATATTACTACAAGGCCATAAAATTTTCAATCCACATTTGGAAAATTGCATTGTTGACCGTAGCCATTTTCACCTTTTTCAATCCAACTTTGTCTAAAATCTGATTTTTTAAAAACTTGATCATCCAGATCTAATGATATATTTTTTTAAATTAGTTGCACAAGGAGTGTGTGGACCCCTGCAATCAAGAAGCTGTTTTCTGGCTGAGCTATAGGGATTAGACACCGATTGATTCCTTTTCCATTGAACCTTTACACATTTTGTGATTGTAAAGTCACAAAGCTCAACGTATGTTATTGGGATTTTATGACAGACTAACATAAAAGACCTTGAATTATTGTAATGAGGAAATAAATGAATACAGGGATTTCAAAATGTCTTACAAATAATCTAAATAATAAATAAATAATCTAAGAAACAGCAAGGGTGTTTTCAGGGTGCAATGTCAGTTTATTGTTACTGTACTGGACTTTATTTTGGGGTATCTGAACAAAGGGAGCAGAAAACAAATGCACACCACACTTTTCACTTTTATTTTATTTGGGAAGATTTTAGGGAAAAAATCTGTTTCCTTTGACATCAAACTTATTCACTACTGTGTGTTGGTCTATCGCATATCCCAATAAAATACAAGTAATTTTAATGTATAATGAACCCACAGCCCTGCAAAAAGCAGGAAATGTACAATCCCTCCTTTGACTTTTACTGACCTGTTGAATTAACTTTCATTGAGCTATTTTCAGTTATTCACATTAAAAGTGGGAGGTTTGTTGAACATAAGCAAGTAAATATTGTTATTACAGTGAGGGCATTTCACTGCGTTTCCATAAGCCATGGTTACATCAGGCACAGAGGGTTGAGAGTAAGAATGTTCGTCTGAAGACATAGAGGTTTGCGGATCAGACACTGGACCATGTGCCGGGTCTGGCAAAACAGGCTTCTTGGAGGGTGGAGCACCTTGCAGGAGAGGCTTCTTGGAGGGAGGGGCGACTTGCAGGAGAGGCTTCTTGGAGGGAGGGGCGACTTGCAGGAGAGGCTTCACAGACGGTGAGGAAAGTAGCTTAGTAAGTTGGTCCTTGGGGGGTGAAGTAGGTGTTGGACATGGCTCTGGGCTTTGATCTTTTTCAATAACTCCTTGACATATCAGTAAATGCCTCTTCATATCCAAACGGCGCATGACTGTCCTAGAACAGAGAGGGCAGTGGAAATGTCCCTGTGGCCTACATTGAAGGCTGCATCGGAGTAATATTTTGTCTGTAGGAGAAAAAACAAAAATGTATATGCATTATATATACACTATATTGCCAAAAGTATTGGGTCATTTGACACACATGAATTTTAATGACATCCCATTCTTAATATAAAGGTTTTAACAATGCGCTGACCCATCCGTTGCTGATTCATTGTTCCTGGGAAGGCTTTCCAAATGGTTTTTAAGTACGGTTATGGAAATATCTGACTATTCTTCCATTAGAGCATATGCGATACGAGACATTGATTTTGGACGAGAAGGCCTTGACCATAGTCTTTGCTTTAATGCATTCCAAAAGGTGCCCTTTCTTGTTGAGGTCTGGACTCTGTGAGGACCTTTCAGTCCTCCACACCAAACTCACTCCTTTGTATCTTTATAGACCTTTGTGCACCGATGAGCAACCACATTGGAATAGTCATCTCTAAGCTGTTCCCATAAATTTCAGTGTATGAAATTGTCTACAATGTGTTGGTCCACCTTTTGTCATCCAAGTAGTAGGCTGGTAATGTGATCTAACCTTGTCTCCAATGATTACTTTCCCTAATGGTGTGTTCACCTTTGATGGTGTCATTCTTGTCCTTATGGTCTTGTTTTGTATTCGGGCTGAAGCATAAACAGGAAAGGAAATGTTAATGCTTCAGACAAAATACAAAACAAGACCTTAAGGACAGGAACAGCAGCATCTGCATCTTCATCAGAGTCAAAGGTGAACACACCATTAAGGAAAGTAATCATTTGAGATAAGGTTCGATCACACTATAAGCCTACTACTTGGACGAAAAAAGGCAGAGCAAACCAATGTGTCAAACAAACTGTACACAATAAAACAAAACAGCATAACAATCTTTAAACCACCAACAGTCACATGAAATACCAACAAAATATACTTAAGTTGTAACATGACAAATTCCCAAGCAGGATACTATTACAAGGCACTGTACATACAAGTACATACATATAATACCAACGTACCTTTGTAAGGCAAACCGTGACTAATGTGGTGGTTCATATGTTTTTCAATCCTTTCCTTCACAGTGGGGTCAAAGTTGGGACAAATAGGGCAGTGGAACAGTTTATTACAGCACGTGTTGCATTCTTCCAGTGCAATCTTTGAGTTAAGATTAAAGATTGAGATGTGCATCTAAAAGAGAAAGTAAAGAAGAGAAACAGCAGTTACACTACTGTTACAGCTTCACTCACATTCATTTTTGGTCTAAACTAATATACAGTCAAATTAAAAAGAAAATACACCTTTATTCAGGTCTAGGGTTTTGTATGTCAGGACATAATAAAAAGGATATGGTCCAAACCATGTCCAAAAGTTATTCAAAACTAGCCTCGAATTAGCGCTACAATATATTAGAGTGCAATGATGATATTTTTTCTAAATGTTGCAATGACTATGGCAGTTGTGATAAATCCGCATAATAGAATCTACAAACTGCCATTCTTACAGCTGTGGATGAAATGTTAATGGCTGGGAACAAAGTGAAGGTAACAAGTAAGTGCTTTAAGCGTTGAGTTTATAGTCATCTAAACTGCACTGAAGAAGCCTCCCCAACCAACGTTAAATTGTGTGTGTGAGAACACTTTGGGTGTCAGAATCGTCAAGCTACAGACAGCTTGTAATCAATGTGGAAAAAACTGGCAAACCATCAGCCACCAAAATCTGCAGCTGTCTCAGAGCTTTTGCTTGTCTCAGAAATTAGAGTGCAGGCCTTGTAACCTTGGTAACACCCAAGTTTGTTGAAGTTACAAGTTGAGAAAATTGTGGAATTTGCTAATTGTTGTGGTGCTGACTCCTTTTACCGATCTACGTCTCTCTACTTTATGTGTTCAAATACGTGGGCATGAACTGGAAGGAGTTGTGGATGTAATATTTCTGTATATAAATGTATTTTCCTTTTTTTTGTAAAGTGCCTTTAAGCATTTGTTGAGAGTTTGTGCTATAAGGAAACAATCTAAAAGAACATGTACCAAAATCTACCAAGTTCTGACTGAAAAGAGAATGCAACATTCTTATTGGTGCTTAGACGATAAGAATAGTGCAATTAGTGCTTAAGCAAGGGGTGTCCAAATTGTGGCCTAGGGGTCATTTGTGGCCCTCGGAAAGATTTTGTGTGGCCCCCAACTGTAATTCAAGAATGGTACAAATTTCACTGAAAGATACAGACAGTTGATAAGTTGCAGCATCTATTTCTTGAAGAAAGTTTAATAGTAGTAGTAGTTTAATATTAATCCTGTAAAAGTAATACAAACCTTAAAGAAATTAGTTTTACAGTTTTAACTAAAAATATATTTTTTGTGGCCTGCAAGTACTTTCATCTTTACAGTTTTGGCCCCTGTGGCAAAAAGTTTTCACACCACTGCCTTAAGCTAAACTAAAGGGCCAGTTTACTGTTTTTAGGGCTTCTGCACTGCAACCGACGATCTCTAGCTAAAAGGTTAAAATGCTTCGAATGAACGAGATAACGTTACACTCAGATTCTTTAAACACAGTTTGAGTTTTACAAAACCATCATTACAATTATGGAAATAAAAAAGTTAACATTATCAATTGTTTTAGTATTAGAAACACAGTAGAATCAGAAAAACATTAAAACATAGATATATGGTCTAGTTAAACATGAACTCAAATGTTCTAGTGATTACAGACTATTATAATAAAAACTTACAGTTTGTGGTTGCGAAACCTTTACTCTGTTTGAGAAAACAACAAAAACAGTGAAATTCTTTGGTATGTTACAATTAGTGAGTTGCTGTTTGAGCGCCAATGTTATAATGAAAATATCATACTCTACATTACTGAATATGCCCAAAGGCAGGCTGAATAAAAGGCTATCTATTAACTGACATTTATACCAGGGTTCTGCCAGATTCAGTAAGTTAGATTCAAGACCTTTTCAAGATCATTAAGATATACATTTAAGACATAAACACCTAATAACAATACCTTAAAACATACTTGATTTCATAACTTATCTTTAATGTATTTAATATATGAAACAAGTTAAATATACCTATGACCAATTACATATTGATGATGGGTTTTAGCCAACTATTGAAATCCCTGTTTTCAAGCCTAATCTTATTAAACATACACTTGCCCTTAATGAAGGAGCTAGAACTGCATTATAGGAAGGCATACATTTTACTTGCTTAAACATCGAATAACAGCCAAATTCTATTGCAGGGTTGTGGAGAATGCTAAATGTATGGGGATTACTTGCTTTAGACAGGGCTTATTGTTTCCCCCGAATTATGGGGTTTGTAGTTTTATCTAAAAACAAAGACAAAAAAGGAAAGAAAATTGGACGAATTTAAGACATTAATACATGTACTTTAACAGCTAGTATAGAAATTAAGACTTTTAATGTCCAAAACGTAAGATCATTAGATTTTGGACCTTACATGACTTTTTAAGACTTACTGCATTACAGTAATTACTCCAAAGACGCAAAACATTAATCAAGCTGTAATATTTTTTTAAGCTGTAATAAATAAAATGTAAACATACAAGGGGGTGGTCCTGGAACAGCCGCCACTGAGCGGGAGGACTGACTAAATGTAGAAACGTAGCAACGAGTACCAGTCCAACTGATACCGTGCAATGATTTAGCCAGCTGTTTCAAACAAAAAATTAAAATAAAGTTTTTGTGTAAATTCCAAGGTAAACGGCATTTATCTAAGGGAAAGTCAGCATCACGGCAAAATTAACATCACTTGTTATTTATCCTCCATGCATTTTATACATACACTCAGAAATCCATATTTAAAACGAAAATGACTTACCTTGGAGCTCAATTCTGCTTGCGGAGGCGGAGCGGACCTATTTCCTCCTTCTGTGGAGATCACGTGTTTCCTCTAACCAATGCAAACCCGTAATCTCGCGATATTGTTTGAGGTCAAAGTTAGCAGCACCATGTGTGACTGAGGAGAACAGCTCTATTACACACAGCATCTTCCACGGGACGTTTCAATTTTTTCGGGAGGGAACAATTTTACTCTGCTTGTCGAAGTTTATGAGGCGTTTACAATTAACGGCTTTTTAATGAACGTATCTCGCGATATTCTTCGCAGCTGATGGAGCAGGTTGGAAGTCGACGCTAATTCTTTAGCCCCTGATAAGTTCTTTGGCTTGGCATGATTAAAATCCGACCACTGTTAAGTGTCTTGGTTAACTACAGACAGTTGCTTGATAGAAACGGTAGGTCAAGTAAAAAAAAACAAAACAAAAAAAAATCAACAACTTAATCAACATTTCAGTCTCCTGCAGTCTCCTGTCCTGGTTTCACAAATATACAATGCTACATTTGCAGGTTTTAAGTTGTTGTGCACAATGAATGAAGACTCCACAGATCAACAGACAGCCAAGCTGTTAAAAAGGTCAAATGAGGAGAATGAGGACTCCGTTGAGAGAGCCACTAAAAGAGTGAAAGCAGAAGGGGAGCACACTGAAGATGACAAGAAGTACCCTAAGAAGAAAGTGGTCCTCCTTTTGGCATACTCTGGGAAGGGATATTATGGCATGCAGGTATGTTCACTTGCTGGGTGTAAAAATGTTGCAAAAACCATAAACTGCATCTGCAGGAATGGTTTACCAGGGGGGTGAAACTCTTCCAGTTTCCACGCCATGACTTTGTGTTTTTTTTTTTTTTGCCACAGACTTTCTTGTAAGCAACACAGAGGTTTAGTAGCCTACTTTCATCCACCTGACTGGCAGTGTGCAGCAACCAGTGGGAGGAGGGCATTTTGTATGATATGCCTTACCTGTGTGCATGGAAGTTTTAGCGGTTTTGAATGTGCACACTGGAATCCGCTTAAGGTTAATTTGCATGAAGTGAAATTTAAACGAAATATTACTTCAGGTTTCAGCACAGGAATAAAACAGTTAGGTAAAACCTTTAACTTAATATATTCACAATGATGTAAATCACTAGAACTATTCTTAAGAGGTCCAAATCATATTGGACAGATAAACGTTTGAAATCATAGGTACCCAAGTATCTAAACATTACAAATTGAGATATGGAGTCCCTCATGGCTCAATTTTAGCTCCCATACCTTTTAATGTATACATGATGCTACTGGAAAAGACCCGTAGCAGCAGTAGACCAGTAGATTTTCACAGCGGTGCTGATGACATATTGCTTTATGTTGCCTGATGATCCACAGTTGATTGATGCACTTTTTAACTCTGGTTTTACAATCACCTCCATGGCTGCAGGTGTACACCTTTGGTATGAATTAGAGGGCTTAGGAGTGAACACACTCCTAAACCTTGAGGAAGATGTTTACAGAATAATTAAAGTTGCAATCACAGGCAACGATGGGTCAATCAAAAATATGACTTTTTATAGATTAAGAATAGGATGTCATTAAAGTTTATGTAAAAGTAGACAGACATACTTTTGGCAAAATAGTGTATTTAGCCACGGATGGTGCAGAATTTTCTGCAGCTTAACCAGGAAAAAAAAAAAAAAACTCAAGTTTGAATATTTGGCAAGAAACTTTGAGTAAAACGTCAACCTTCTGACTGAAACAGATGTGTTTCGTATGACGGACATAACACTGACACCAACAGCTAGTGAATAAGTATGATGAATGATTTCCTTATGGCATAAAATAAACCGTTTAAAGGACTTAAACTCATGGGAATGGTATGATGGAAAATTGTAGTGGTTTTGAGACTTTCACTTAAAACATTGTTGCACCTTAATGCCAGTAACCTGCCGATCGCTAGTTGATTTTTGGCATATAGGTGCTTTAAAATATTTATTAATAGACTAAAAATGTAATAGCCAAATTGAAACCAGTTAAAATGATGGGGTAGAAGCACCTTTCTTTTACATCGTAAGTCTTAGAAACGAGCAAAAGCCTGCATTTTGTGAATAGGTCGAACCACCCTAAAAATGTTCTGATACAATAATGACATCGCTATTTTGTGCTTGTTCATAATTCTTACCATTTTATCTTCTCGTATTTAAAAGATACCAACTTTTATTAATGATGTCCCTTCCCCTCTTTTTTTTAAAGCGGAATCCCGGAAACTCCCAGTTCAGAACCATTGAAGATGATCTGGTCATTGCTCTTGTTAAATCTGGTTGCATTCCTGAAAACCATGGCGATGACATGAAGAAGATGTCCTTCCAAAGATGTGCCAGAACAGATAAGGTATATTCACCATTTTTAAGGTTCATGCATCTCAAAAATGTATTGCAAGTTTGAGGTGAAAAAAAATCTACAAAAAATATTTTTTGTCTGCATTTGCCGTGTTTTTGTCAAAAAAACGGTTAAATAATAAACCATTGTGTGAATTTTATTTTGCTGATGTTTGGCGATAGCTTACCTAGTTTGTTTATATTGTTGGGTATTATCAGTACAATATTGTTGTTGTTTTTTTTTTACTTCAGAAATTTTGCTGCTTCCTTTTTATGTTTATTTAGGGTGTTTCTGCTGCTGGTCAAGTGGTTTCACTGAAGATACGTTTGATTGAGGACATAATAGAAAAAATCAACGACCATTTGCCCCCACAGATCAGGGTGTTGGGTAAGATTCTTGTATTATAAATACTTGCAACAAAGGAGTAGTGAAAAGTTTGCTGGTGACCGGGATTGCCTGATTTTCAGCTTGATGTCCCTGACCAATAACTAAGAACTAACAGGTCGCACTGATAACAACACTCTTAGTTGTTCAAGTTATTCCTGTTGGAAGAAGATATAAAAGACCACTATTTAAATGGAAACTATATTGTTTATGTAGACTGTCAACTGTTGATTCAGGCCTCTACAACAGAGAACAAAACTGCAGTGGGTTGACAGTGCTGGTCATTTCTCCTTCGCCATTTTTACCTGGGCACTTTTCGTTGTTTCATACCCAACATTGTCGGGTACGAAAAGGAGTCGTCTGCCACTGGGTGTCAATTTATACAACTCTGGGAGCGTTGCATCCACTTGGCAAAGGGGCAACCTAGCGCTTACTTTAGCAGATAATACAAAGGATGAATTTATTACAGAAGTGTTGCTGTTTTATTCTGTTGAACTTTGAGGCTCTTTTTTTGTCATGAACCATTCTGGATTTAGAAATGTTGGCAGCCTTTTGGAAATCTCTGAGTTAGGTTACGGGTATAAATTCTCTTGGGAATACACAGGGAGACTGTTGTCGGCACTGATCACTAAAATAATATGGTCTAAGATGTGGTAAAAAGTTAATGCTGTTATTAAGATGAAATTGGAACTGCTAAAATTGACAGGTCAAATCTTTAAAGAAGCTGGAAATTGGTGCATCTCTAAGATTTTTAAGTGGAAGCCTGGGATGTGTTCATAATGTTTTTGTTTTTTCCCCACAGGACTTAAGCGAGTGACCCAGGGATTTAATTCCAAAAACAACTGCGACGCTCGTACGTATTCCTACATGCTCCCAACTGTGGCCTTTTCCCCCAAAGACTATGACACTGAGAATATAGCAGCATTTCGCTTAGAACCAGAGACTCTTCAAAAGGTGAACCAGCTTTTTACCCTTTACAAAGGCACCCATAACTTCCACAACTTCACCTCCCAGAAGGCTCCAAATGATCCCAGCGCCCGCCGCTACATCACAGAGATGTCCTGCGGGGAGCCTTTCGTCCGTAACAGTTATGAGTTTGCTGTGATCACTGTGCGAGGCCAGAGCTTTATGCTGCACCAGATTCGCAAGATGATCGGCCTGGTGATTGCAGTGATCAAGGGCTATGCCAAGGAGCAGGTGATAGAGCGGAGCTGGGGTCAGGAAAAGGTGGACGTCCCCAAAGCTCCGGGACTCGGGCTGGTACTTGAGAGGGTTCACTTTGACCGGTACAACAAGCGCTTCGGAGGAGACGGTCTGCACGAGCGGCTGGAGTGGGATCGCGAGGAGGAGGCGATCAAGGCCTTCAAAGAGGCTCACATATATCCCACCATAATCGAGACGGAATGTGAGGAGGGCTCCATGGTCAGCTGGATGTCCACTCTTCCCATCCATGACTTTGAAGCAACAGTTACTGAAACACAAGACAGTAAAGACCAAAAACAGGTACATCAGAATTATTAATTTGCTAATCTGATGTGCTGCAAAAAAAAAGAAGTTGTATGGTAGTTAACTGTTTCTCTCATTTTCCCTACAGGAGAATGCAGATGAAGGGAACAACTCTGATTAGAACACCTGTGGAGAGATGCCTTTTGTCAAAGAAATAACTGTTTAGATTTGGTATTATCTTTGTTTGTTGTTTAAAATCTTAAAGACAACTGGCATAATAAAATCCTTTTTTAGTTCTCTAACTTGATCTTTTTAGTTCTTGGTTATTCTACTTTGGAACGACTATAGATGCCTACTTAACTAAATGAAACGTGTCATAAAATTTTAATTCTGATTAGATTTGCTCAGAATCGAAAAAGTTGTTTTTTTTGGGGTTCTTATTTATTTCCATCTCTTATTATATTCCTTGCATTTCAGAATCAGCTTTATTGGCAAGTTTGTACAGACAAACAAGGAATTTGACTCCGGTACACTTTGCTCTCAATAATAAAGAATATATTTTTAAATGTATGTATGTACACAATTGACTTTAGAATGGAATATGATGTGAGATCAGTCCAAGTATAGATGGTGTGGTTCTGGAACTCTGTTAAGTGTTCATCAAAGAAACTGTGTGTGGGGTCTGCAGAGATTTTAGCTGCCCTTTTCCTGACCCTAGACCTGTATAAGTCCAGGATAGAGGGAAGGTCAGCCCTGATGATTCTCTCCACAGCCCTGATTTTTAAAAATTGTAAAAATAAAATCAAATTAATCATTTGAGTCCCCAAAATATCTATTTTGTATATGGAAATAAAACTTGCTAAAGCACCCACATTCTAATTTAATCAAACATTAGATAGTATTCTTAGAGAGCATCATCTGCTGGGGTTTGAAATGGTAAACAACTGTTGGACTTCAGCAAAGTACAACTCACATGATTGTCTGGGTGACTAGAATAATAATTACATGTGTGTTTATATAGTATAATTGTTGCTGTTAGAAATGTTCTTGTAAAGTCATGATTTTGAAATCCAGAAGTGCCAAAATTAATTAGATCAGATTTGTTAAACATTCATACATTTTAACTAATTTATTGATAATTATCTAAAATGTTCAATAATATATTACATGCATAAATAATGAAAGCAAAAAAAGTTAAAGTATTTTAAAAGCATTTTGAAATTGGTTTTATTCAAAAATGTGAGTCCTGTAGGGCACTATATTAATATATCTTGTTTATCAGCCTTACCTGTCAAACTGTTTGATGGACAAGCTGATCTGTCTGCAATTAGGCTGTTGTGCAGATTAACCAGATCAGATGTTGGGATTTATTTGAAGAGGTATAACATTTTAAATTGCTTCATGGTGGACTGTCCACAAGGGAATGTAAAATAAAAAAATAAAAAAAATCCCAACATAATTGATAATATTTTAACATGAATTAAAAGTTTACTGAATAATGTTTTTAAATATTTTGTAAGTTAATAAATTATTTACACATTTACATTATGAGATACATTGTTACCTACTACATGTTTTTATTAAAATTTCATTAGATTACTTTGTATATAAATACTTATTTCCACAGATTATTTATGTATTAGATTTGGTCATTTTTAGCAAGTACAAAAACAGCCGTGTTTTCGTCCACGTTGTAAGTCTATTCCGGCGATGACGTCACATCCTGCTGCAAAGAAACCTATTAACTTATAACTTCAGGTTAAGGTGATAAGTATGATTCTCTGAACTGTATGTATGCAGACATTAAAGGGAAATGTTCAGAAACAGGCTGTAAAGTTCTGAGTTACCAGAAATTTATTAAAATAGAAACCATGAGAAACACAAATCAACTATTTATTTGAGCAACTTTGAGTGCGTTTAATTGGTTGTTCAAGACCTCTGCTTTTCAGAGTTGGACGGTTAACTGCAGTAGTGTTTCAGTTTTGACTTGAGTACAGTTGGAATGAGTGAAATAAGTATGCGAACATTGCACTAAAAAAACCTAATAACACACACATTTTGCGTAACCATTCTGTTATTTCCCTCCACATTATGGAAACTTCCAATATTTCCTGGATGAATTATGGCTAACATAATGATCTCCAGAAATCAAGACCCACATATTCGATGTTTCGCGTCCCAGTTTGAGTTCACGACCTAAACTAGGACCCAAACTGCGACCCACTAGTTTGTTTTTCGCGTAAGCCCTTTGTCGTATTCTCCTGTGGACACGCGAACGCACCACATTCAACAAACATGGCGCCGACCAAAAAGCGCAACGTGAGTTCGAAATCTAATGCAAAAAGGGATAAAATCGATTTGGAAGGTGTCGTTGAGCGTATACTTGAAAGCAGAAAGCATGCCAACGACGTTTTTGACATTCTCGAGTTCCTTCAGGTGAGAAAAAATAAAACACCCAATACATTTCAACATCTACGAAATATACGTCGTTTTGTTCAGCCAATGCCAACATGCTTGTCCACGTTTATCTTCTAAATGTACACAGTCAGAAAAAGAGGAGAATGTTATCTGCGCTGTTAATGCCTGCTGCAAGCTGTTCTGCACTTTGTTGGAGAGAAAGGATCTATTTATTGGAAAGCTTCCTGGGGAGGATGCGTCGTTGAACGGTAAAAGTTCTGATCAAACGTTATAAAGTTAAACAGCGGAGATGGTGGACGCTGTTGTATCTGCAGGACATTTGACCTGTGAGATTAACAACTGTGATGTTATTTTATTAAATTATCATAATCGTCTGGCAACAATTGGATTAGTTTATGAAATCCTCTGAAGACCATTTGGGGAGTATTTTTCCTAAATGAAACAGGCCCACACCATCACTGATTCTCCACCATACTTTACAGTGGACAGGAGTTGCTTTTCTACATATTGATGTTTTTTGTGCCAGACCTGCAGTGTTTATTGTCGAAAATCTTAATCTAAACAATGCAAAGGCTTACAATAAAGTCAAAGTAGTGTTTGTTTATCACTCCTCTGCTGTTCTGTAACAGTGAGCTTTGATTTTTTTTAATAGCCTCCCACCCTCTCACCCGGTAGCATCATACATTTCCTACCTCATCCAGTCTTGTTTGTTGCTGTTTCAGTTGTTTTAATATTTTTTTATTATTGCTCTGATCATAGATATGGGCAAGCTTAGGCAATTAGCTATGTTCTTGTAATATCAACATATATCTGCCTTACTTGAATAGCATGTTTTCTTGTCTTTCCTATTTTGCTCCAGGTGGACACAGCGCTGAGATGAAGTACAAGATTTTTATGCGACACCGTTACAACAGCTGTGTGGAGATTATGCTGGAGCATCTCAACCATGAAACACATGAAGTTAAGGTTAGCTCACTTTGAATTATAGTTATTTTTACTTTTTATTGTTTATTTATTTATTTTTTTACAAAGGCAGATATCCTGTTATGTGGTTAAATTAATGCTATTTCCCAGCTCAGTCAGGTCGCTCATTTTGTGATTGGTCAAAGTAAGCTGAATGTTTTGCACACACTGTTAATAAGATCATTAAGATGTTTTTTTTGGAAATTATCAGACAGACCTTTGGTCTTTAGATGGCATTTTTGCTCAGTCAGTTCTCGTTGAATCACTAACCAAGATGTTTGCAGGGCTTTAGTTGTTCTGGATTCTTCTGGGACCTCCTGCATGAGTCATTGGTGCACTCCTAAAGTAATTTTGGTAGACCAGCCAATCTTGGTAAGGTTGCTGCATGATGGAGTCTCAAAGCCTTAGAAATGGCTTTAGAAACCTTTCTAGAATGGATGATTTGATTCTCATACCGTTAAGCTCATAGCATATTGACTGTGACTTATGCAATACTGCTATGAGGTTAACAATATGTTCCTGAATTTTGTTAGATAAATTGTTGCTTTTAGAGATCTTTTGGCCAACTTGATGTTGTCAGACAGGTTTTATTAGTACGTAGATCCGGCAGTAATCAGAGCTTGGTGCCAGTGAAACTAAACTTAGCTTTCCAAAAATTAAACAAAACTGCATTTTGCATTTACCTGTATATATGTGGCTGAGGTAATTTTTTTTTAATGAAGGAAACATTCAAGTGTGACAAAAAGAGCAAAAATAAAAACCGATATCTGTAAGAGGCCAAATACTTTTCTACAGCTCTGTATGCATGAAGCATATCTTATGTCTACATATAGGAAAGTGGCCTGTGCTGCCTGATGAAATTTGCTGAAGGGCAAGGACAGCATCCTCTGGAAGATCTGGACTGGAGTGAACATTTCAGCTTCCCAAGAGAACTGATCCAAGTAGGTGTTTGTCAGTTTTGTTATAACTAATTAATATGTCACATGCTCCTTTTGTGTGTTTTAATGAATCCCTTTCTTATTATAGAAAGCAGAAAATCCTTATAGTTAAAGGAAACGTTTTAACATTTGGAACTTCTTTTGCTGAAAGGCAGTGGTGCACAACCTTCTGTCTCAGAGCTCGGACAACTCCCTGCTGATCTCCAGGTTCCAGGAGTTCCTTGAGATGGAAGATGTACGTTACTATGTGATGAGCTCCATCCGTGAAAATGTGGCCACAGTCATGGAAAAAAACAAAGGGGTAGGAAACCATTACCTTCCAGTGTACCTTCCGTCGTTGCCGTCGTTAAAGTTTACCTGATTTGGCTTTTGCTTTTTCTTCTTAGGCTGTCCTGCCTGTATATCAGTGCAATGTATTCATTCTGATGTCCAACCTTAATATGCCAAGCCAGAACTCTGAGCTTACCAACTTCATGGTGAAACAGGAAGGTTAGTGCTTTTGTAGTTTTTGATTTGGCAGAAAACCGCAGATGTTCTGTTTGATGCGTTTTTCCTGAGAAGTCAACATTTAGAAGGAGAAAAAATCTTCCTTGAGACTCTTAAGGATATCACTAACCTGAAATATTTTTTTTTTCAGCCAAGCATGAAAATTGGAAGGCGGCAAAGCTCAATGTAAGTGAAATATTTAAACTCTTATCTTCTTGTTCTATGTTTGTCCTGAATTAGCTGTGCAATGCTTTGTCTCCTCTTCAGGACCACAAACGGGCCTTTGAGAGAATGTGGCTCGGTTTTCTCAAGTATAAGGTAAATATTTAGATTACACAGTTAACAGTTTGCCCTCCTGCTTACTTCCTTAGTCTCATTAGGTTTTGACCTCTCTCTTTCTGTTGTAGTTGCCTAACAGCATGTATAAGAAGGTGTTGGTGATCCTTCATGAGTCCATCTTGCCACACATGAGCAAACCCACACTAATGATTGACTTTTTGACAGCTGCCTATGATGTTGGTAAGTTTATAAAAAAAATATTGTTAGGGGTCACTTCTGTAGCAGTTTCTATTTTTTTTGTTTTTTTTTTTGTTTTGCTGTTTTAAAGTATTTTTCCTGAATTTACTTCCAGAGCCGAAAAGTAATTCATTAAATAGTTTTAGATGGTTCTTTGTCATTATAAACTTAGACTTCTCTAAAACGTTTAAGCATATAATTGTTTTTGATCTTCTAAAGTCTAAAGTTTGGTTAGCATTATTTAATTTAAAATTTGGAACACCTTTTTAAATTAGAACATCAGCATCTGCATCCTTGGTAAATACGTTGTACAAAGCTTAAAACAAATTCTTCCTTTATTGTATTAATGTAATTTAACACTGAAAATATTTTTCATTAATTGGGAGAAAATCCAGACATGTTTTTTATAGAATGGTAGATGATAACCCTGCTGGTAAAAGCCCTATTACGATGAAATTTTATAGTGTTACAGAACACAGAGATTGAGATCTTTGACTGTTCTTTTGGGTGCCACCTTATGCAGCTCCCCCACAGGATTTAGGTCCAGGGACTGAGATGGCCATGGCTGATCTTATTTCTGATTAATCAATTCTATCTTGATTTGATCACATGTTGGATCTTCATCCTGCTGAGAGCCCCAGTGATGACCTCTTTTTAATTTTCTGGCAGAGGCCATCCGATTTTTATTTTTTATTAAAGATATCTCTGTATTTCAGATGCACTCAACAAGGTCCCCAGGTCATAAAAAAAAAAAATAAAAACAGGCCCACAGCATCACAGATCCTCCACCATACATGGTGGTGGGCATGACTCACATTTGCAAGTATTTATTATTTTGAAGTATTTGTTGCTAAAACCCTCAATCCTAGTCTCATGTGACCAAAACACTTGGTTCACGAGAAAGCCTCTGTAGCGTTTAGAAAACTCCACTTGTTGGTCTTTGTGATAGTTGCCATGCAGACCTCTAATAATTGACATGGAGACTGGGTGCATAAAAAATGGAACTCTTTGCTGCAGCTTTCAATATTTTTTTTCTTTACGATCCTATCTTACTGTCTGTGGCAGGAAGATAAACTTTGATCATCATCCAGTCTTGTTTGTCACAATTTCAGTTGTTTTAAACTTTTTAAAATCTCTCTGACCATATATATTGACAACTTTTAATGTAAAGCTATTTTATTGTAGATATGTCCGGAGTTATTAAGATCAACACACATCTACTTTGCTTGAATGGCATGTTCTCTTGTCCTTCCCATTTTGAAGAGTGGCTAAGAGAAATGGGCCTGTTTGCCCTGTACAGCATATACACCAGGCAAACAGGAAATTATGGGTTACTAATTAAAAGTTCCTCAACACTCAGATCAATTTAATGTACCAAAAAAAAATTATTTACTTTCAAGAATTTTTTTAAGGGATGCCTGTAATTATTGCACTGTTAAATTGATATGGAAAATGATTTCTTAATGTTGTATTGTTTCCCTCAGTAAATTAATGTACTTAAAATAATGATTAGAATAAAAAGAAAATTCAGTGTGAAATTATGCCGCTGCAGTAAAAGTTATTGGGAAGCTTTTGGCACATCGTCATTAGAGGTGGAAGTAAATATACCTGTTTATGAAAAACATAAATCTAATGTGGTTCTATTTTAACAGGTGGAGCAATCAGTCTGCTGGCTCTAAATGGCCTATTTGTGCTTATTCATCAACACAACCTGTAAGTGTCATGTAAAAACGGTTTATTTTATTTAGTAGTTGCAGAAATAACAGGAAGTTATACATAAAAATGTAAAGTATTTAAATTGGCATTAAACACTGTTTGTTGTTTTTGTTTTCAGAGATTATCCTGATTTCTATAAAAAGTTGTATAATCTTCTTGAGCCGTCTGTGTTCCATGTGAAGTACAGGGCACGCTTCTTTCATCTGGCCAATCTTTTCCTTAGCTCCAGGTAAGATCATCCTTCTTTGCTGCTTTGTATTTGTGTATTTTAGCCCATGCTCAACACAGCATGTAAATGTTCACACTTTAAGTTTATGTGTTGTTTGTGCTCGTCTCCAGTCATCTGCCAGTCTACCTGGTGGCTGCGTTTGCCAAACGCCTGGCTCGCCTGGCTCTTTCAGCTCCACCCACAGCTCTTCTCATAGTGCTGCCCTTCATCTATAATCTGATTCGACGCCATCCATCCTGCAGAGTTCTGATTCACAAGCCCACCTTAGAAGATGGTGAGCCACATTTTTTTTATGTAGCTTATGTGTCTGTTGCAGTTCTTAAATATAAGTTATTACTGGTAAAGCAATGTATAAGAATCTTGTTTTTATGTGCAGCATACTTCTTAAACAGAACAGAGATTTAGTTATAAGCTAAGGTGATTTCTATTCACATTGACAGAGCTTCTTGAGGATCCGTATGTGATGGAAGAAGAGGATCCAGCTCTTTGTCATGCCTTAGATAGCAGCCTGTGGGAAATTAAGGTAAGTGTTTTAGCTTGTGATCGAAAGAGTTTTTTTCCCACCAAACTGAAGCAAATGGTTGCTTTGGATCTGTTCTTCCTGTTTGCATCGGCATAGCACCAGATCCTTGCTAGCTCCAGGCAATCACCTGGAGAAAAATGGTTACATGCAGAACTTTCAAACAAAAAAAAAAGAAAAGATAAGCAGTGTAATTGTAAAAGCTGATGTCTTCGCACTGTTTTTCAATATCATACATAATGTAGTAAATTTAGGCCATACGGTTTCTTTCACTGTTAAAAACTGTTTGCAGCTCAGTTTATAAACACTGTCAGGTCTTTATATTGTCAGCTGGTGTTTCCAAATCTTGCTGGAGATACATTTTGTTGCTACATTTTGCAGCATTGCTTAAAATTGCTTAATTGAACTCTAAAATGTTTGACAGTATTTTAAATAGTGTTGACAGACTGTTGTTTAAAGCAGCAATTATAAATCAGATTGGTGGCACAGAAGCTAAAAATGGGGGATCAGACATTTACAAATGAATGCTTTAAGTTACATCATAATGAGCCTGTTAAAAACCTCTACGTTTCAGGACAGTAACCTGTAAGTTTCATAAAAGTTCTGAAAATCAACTTGTGAATTCTGGAAAAAATACCTCGTTCCGGGAAATAATTTAGTAAGTTCCAGGAAAATACATAAAAATCTTTGGAAAGTAGCTGCTAAAATTTGAAAAGCAACCTCAAAGCTCTGTAAAACTACCTACTAAGTTCAGGGACGGTGACTCATAAGTTCTATGAAACTACCCGGTAAAGTTCAAGAAAGTACTTGCTCAGTTGTGGAAATTACCTTTTAATTTTTCAAAAAAATGTCTATGTTATGAGAAAGCACCTAGTAAGTTTTGGGAAAGTAACCAGTAAATTCCTTGAAAATTTCAGAAAGTTGACATCAAGTTCCAGGCAGTACTATATAAGTTTTAAAAATTTATATTTCAAGTTTTAGTGAAAAAATGGGATTTATTATTTAGCCCATCCATCTGTCCATTCTCTGTACCCGCTTATCCCTGTAGGGTCATGGGAAACACCCGGGATTCAAACCCCAAGAAGGCAATAGTGCTACGATCTGCGCCACCATGAAGCCTGTATTATTTAGTAAATTATGACGATGGTAACCTTCATGTAATGGCAGCATAAAGGACATTCTACAGTCTCTTACTTCCTGTCTTACAGACACTGCAGAGGCATTATCATCCCGATGTGGCCAAAGCTGCAATGTTGATCAACACACCTCTATCAGAGCAAGAAGATGACATCGGTGAGGTGCTGGAGATAACTGCTTATGAGGTAAAGAAGCATTCTCTTGTCTTACAGTGCAGCCATTTCATTACAGCTCTATGGTTTGCAGCAGGTTTTCGGTCCATGTTAGAGAAACAATACATCACTAATATTTATAACCTATTAACATTATGGTTAACAGGTTAATCATTTTTAAATCCAAATTGGAGTAGCTACATTAAAGAGAGGTTATGTGTGTTAAGGTGACATGTATATTGTTATAGTTATTGTGTCAGTACTCATTTATCCATCAAATGATTAAATAGATTTATTTGCATATAAATCACAATGAAATTGTCGCATGTTTTACAAATGTCTCTATGATGATCAGGAATGTTGCCAATTCTCTTGTTTCAGCTGATGGAGCGAGACCTGAAGCTGTCTCAGGGCAGGGGGGCTCCGCTGGAGTTTGAAACAGCTACACATTTACTAAAAGGAGGTGGAGAAGTCTTGGGACAACACTTTTGTCTAGTTTAAAAGATTATTAAAGAATACTCCATTCATTGTGTGTCACTTTCTTTATGCTGGTAAAGTTTCGTGGATGAATGCCTGAAGTGGTTTGTAGTCATGCAGGAGTATAGACAGACTTCATGTACAAAACTGCCATATAAATAAAGCTTTTTTTTAAATTAGAGGAACAGAAATGTTTATTTTTTCTTTCAACTTGACTTGTATTGATGCCTTTCTACCTACCCATCAACAGTTTATGGGGTCAGTAATATTAAACTGCAGTACATCTACATCACAAAGTTTCTATCTAAAGCGAAAGTGTTGACAGATAACTGTACTGATGCTGCATATGAAATACTACAGTCAAACCCATTTAAGATAAAGTCAGTGATGACAACATGAAGTAACCTCTGAGCCATCAAGAAAGATGGAAATGGCAAAATGTTTCGGAAGTATTACCTTAATTTTGACTTGTAGATTTCTAGCCTGAAATTAAAGCCCCTGAAGTGCATGGGGTGTGGATTAGGCTGATGTGCAAGCCACTTTATCAACGAGTTAGCTTCCTTATACTTGGATGGTTTATTGGTTATCATATCCCAAAAGTCTCAGGGTCGTGTTCAAACATTTAAACACTCAAAAAACTCCATCATTGCACAATTGTCCAACTGTTTCTGCTTGTGCTTTTCTGCTTCTGAGGAATGAGAAAAATACATTTGCAGCCATTGTGATAACAGCCTTCCCTGGTGATTTATTGAATAACTATGCCTTATTAATAATTTTGTAAACTTGTTTTTCCTCAGTCTTAATGTTCGATTGGACCTAACAAAAGGTCAGGCATTGCCTCTTTCTCGAACGCTACTGGATAATAAATTGTTGACTAATAAATTCCCCTGAGCCACCTCCGTCGTGGGATCATTGTCTTTATCCCATTCTAACCTTGTTTTCCACCTGTTTAGATGTTAATGGAGATTCATTTGTTTTCAGAGTTATAATTCTCCCATTTTGTGTGGACTTGCTCCAAACCTATCTTGCCCCTTAAAAAGATGATTTTATTTTTCATGTTTAAGCATTCCATTGTTTTATTTCTCTAAAAAGCCAATAATTAGCAATGGTTTAGAGCTTGGAAAGCTAAAACAATCAGCGGTTTGCTCGGTTATTGTTTTGTTTATCTTTTCAATAATCTGTTAATGTTCAGTCTGCAAACCAGGTAGAAGTGATTTTTAGCAACTCAAATAATGAATTCAGATAATGACTAGTATTTATGTGCTGGACATACAAATGATGTTTCCATGCCATGCTAAGGACACTGTTGTATATTAGTATTTGTTTTAGTTAAATGTATTTTATTATGAGCTGGTTGTACGTCGTCTCCTTTCTCTTCTTAAGTGGACCATATGGTCACACAGCGGGCAGTCCAGAGTAAAAGGACACAGTAAGGGAAGATAATGAATCATAATTCAATTATTCTTCAGAAGAGGTGTTCAGACCAAAATAAACCCACAGACAGCCATGCCTGATGCACAAAAACACAACTGCAATCAAGGAAGCAACAAAGTGTCCCGAATCTTTTTGAAGCAGTTTTTATTTTCTTTGCTTTTAAAAAGGAGGATGGACAAAGCTGAGGACCAAGAATTAAGTTACCATCCTCTTGATAAGAAGAGAAATTGAAGACTGTATTTTGAATGGGTAAGAGTTGTGTTATTCTCTGTGTCAGGATGTTTGATTTTATCATCAGTTTCCTATTATTTACAGTCCAGCTCTTCTATCTGACTATTATTCAAATATGTTTTGTTTGTTCAGCTTCTGGCTTTTACATTTATAAGCACTAGCAAATAACTCAAGGGATGGACCTGTTTCGTGTCTGTACATCTCAAAAACAGCATTATAAACTGGACAAAGTCAATTTCACTTTCTTACAAGCAGTTGGTCAATTTCTGCCATGTTATTAATTGTGTCTGTTTGAAAAACTGCCATAATTAATAAGTCTTACTGAATTGGAAAAGCAGTTTTTCACCAACAAGGTGTTTCTCAGAGGAATGTTTCTTATTTTCACCAGGATTTGTAGCATGTCACTTGGACAAGTTGAGAATGAAAAGAAAACTAAAGAAGAGTCAGGACTGAATAAAAAATCAGCAGCTAATCGACAGTTTCTGTAGGTCACATTTTTATAGGGAAAACATCCAGCAGATACCTGACACAAGACTTAAAAGCAGATTTATTCTTGAGTTTCTTAAATTCTAGTATGCTACGTTTTCAACTCTGGGAATCACCTTGTTGGTGATAAAAGTGTTAAATGTCAAACAAACAGCATTTGGCTCAATTTGCATTTGGAAAATGCAAATGTAAAAAAAGAACCTTACAAAGCATTATTCATATTAATGTCTTTTTGTGCTTTTTAAAATTTTAATATATTTTATTTTCAGCAGTGACTCGAAGTACAAGTTCAAGTTACATCAGCATTCATGTTGAACTAAAAAAAGTCCCCTCTGAGTTTTTATTCTACTTATAAAATGCCCAAGGAAACAACTTAAAATAGGTTTTTCATTGTCTAAATATTTCATAGGTTTGTGTTATGGCAAAAAGAAACAAAATGTTTGTGTCCAAGGATTGGACTGAAAGCTATTATTAACCGCAGCCAACTTAAAAAAATAAGTCAGACCTTCAAAAACCCTAAGAATAATGAAGTAGATAGCTGTTTTAAATTACATTAAGGTTTAAAGAAAACCTGTGTTCTTGAAGCAACACACAGTAATGAAGGATAACAAGAACAGTGCAAAAATAAAATCTCATTTCATTCGTACTATTTGGAAACAAATTTGTATGAACTGTGCAACAGGGAAGACTTGTTTCTCTGAAGAATTATGATAAGCCAATTACATCAGATCAGTAATCTGAAGTAAATTCAAATAAAACATCAGTTGCATGAAAATAAATAAATAAAAACCCTTCCACCTCTTCTGAAACAACCAGTCAATATAACTGAACAAACCCTATCTTGCAGCATGTTACCTACTAAACAAAAAAAGCTCCACCCCTTTTTGAACCAAAATTGTTCCCAAAAAAAGAAATGGGGGCCAAATTTTTACGTCTAAGCAAAGCACTACTATTTTTTTATCAGCATGTATTGGTTCAATTTCAACAAAGCAGATTTGCAAAAGTTTGAACAGCCTCAAAAAGGAATTAACAAAGACTGACTTTCTACATCTCCATTTAGATTGAATTTGGACCACATCAGAGTAGCTAACCTAGTCCCAATTTTTCACATACAGTATGCTTTAGGCTGAATTTGAACAAGACACACTGACAAAAAAGTACAATTATTGACGTATATCTTTTGGCTTAATGAAGACATTGACTGTCTGATATGAAATAGCAAAAAAAAGATGATAGATGTCAAATAAGAAATTACATCCAGGCCCCTGTTATGACATAGTAGGAGCTTTTTATCTCTCACTTTGATAAGTTTGTAACAGAGATGCTTACTGTAGGACCCATGAGCTTTGTGTTCCCTTGCTTTTGTGTCTGCCCTCCTCCTCCAAAATCCCCTGCAAGGAAATAGAAGCTGTCCAAGGTGAGTCAGCACATAAAATCTGTTTGAGCATGTGGTTGAGGTAATAAAGTGCTGAGAGAGAGAGGAAATTGAAGAAGCTAGTTTGTTTAGCATCGTTTTATCACTTAACAAATCCATTACATGATGCTTTGTTGATGATATTACTATCAATGGAGAAAGGTTTTAGTTACATGCATTTAAATGTCTCACCCCTACATGTGCAACCGTTCTGCTGTGTAGTTGCTGAAAGCACAGAGTTTATGGGTGCAAGCGAGTGTTCATTTGCACGAAGGTACATCCAGGTCAACATAGATGGGGATTTACCACCTGCTGATAAAGGTTGATGCTCCTCCTGTCATCACGTTGTGATGAGTAATCCTCCCTTACATAACTCAGTAGAGCTTTCTCTTTCTCACTGAACACATCCACACATTTCCACTCCCAATTCACACACTGCTGAGAGGCTGAGAATTTGAGGGAATAATGCTAAGCTGTAGGTGTGATTTAGCATTGAGTCTATGGATGATTTTACTCTCGGGACTGATTTTTGGATCTAAGCATAATTTATCCATAGGTTATAAAAAAATGGTTGATTAAGGTAATTTAAGGTGATAATGATGGACAGTTAGTGTAAAAAGGTCCTTTTAAATCATTAGTTAGCTTGGTATCTTGTACATTGTTTTGCAGCAATTTTTTTATTGGAGCTATTTTTAATATCAAGTGTTAATTTGATTAATCAAGATATAAATACACTTCCTTCTGATGAAGCTAATGGCTAGAAGATACTGACTACCTTTCCTTGGTCCGCTGCTTTTATTTGCTTATTTCCATTTAGGCATAAATGGAATCAAGTATGTTGCGTACATTTTGGTTCCTTTTAACTGTGTGCTCTCTCACTTTTTCTTTCCATTGAAAGTATACCTGGCTAAGTGTTTCTGCGTTTATCTGTGTATCTTTTTTGATCGAGTCATTAATTGAGCTGTTGCTTCCATTAGCTTTGTGTTTTATTTTTTCTTTTCTTTCACAAACAACTGTAGTTCTCAAGGGCTGGTGTCCTGCATGTTTTAGATGTGCCTCTGCTGCTCATTAAAACTGCTGAATGGCCTTCTCAGCATGACATTAAGTTCTACTGGAGCCTTATATTGATCTGCTTATTTGTTTCAGGTGTATTGAGCCATGGAAACATCCAAAACATGCATGACACAACCCTAACCCTTGACGACTGACTTCGGATCCCACTGCCACAGTGGGTACTCCTGGCCTCAGTGCCATTGTGTTTACGTGTTTCTATCCTGGACATTGATGTCAATAACACTATGTACTCCTTATTTTCTTTCCCATAAGAAGTAATCCTGGATCCTTGCTTTTTGTGAGTGCTCAACCCCCCAGCTTATTTAAACCTGATTTAAAACACTAGATTATGAATGATTCTTTACATAATGCTAAATTTAAATCAGTTTAATAAATATTCACAGCACTTAAAGTCTGCAAATCCTATTAAAGCATGCAAAATCTTTAATGGTTAAAGAAAATGTGTTAAATGAGCTATTCATAAACTGCAATATAACAATATAAATGCAATATTTTATTATATGTAATTATTTAGGGGAAAAGACATATAATGCAGAATAATTGTCAGGATATGACCAGGTTGTAATTGGGAACTGACCACCGCTTCCTCAGACATAAAATTAATAACAAAACAGATTCTACTTATGATGAAAGAAGTGTAATGTATCAATCCAAAAAAAAAAAGGTTTCAAAAAGCATGAACAAATAGTTAGGAAAATTAGGTTTGTATTTAATGTAAAAATTTTGAATGGTTTTCCAGGAGATACTGAGGGATCAGACAACCAGCACTAAGATGGAAGATCTGCTGAGGCAGTCTCAGATGGAGTTACAGTGGATCCAAAGACAGCTTGCTATGATCCGGGCCAGAAACATGCACCACCAGCACCTCCTCCACATCAAGGGCAAGGTAACAATGTGCTACACTCTGCAGACCTTTATAGCCTCCATTGCTATTACAGCAAAGATGAAACTCAAAAGGTAAACATTACTGTAAGTGAAAGTTAAAAATAAATGCAGTCCAACATCAGTAACTAGATCAGCCACTGTTTCTGGTACATTATATTTCACCATGGCAAATAATTTACAAGTTGGTGTTGGAGGAGGAGTAATAAAAACTGACTGACCCAACAGTCATAACATGTCTGCTGATGATGATTTGTAATTGAATGATTAATTAAAAAGGGTTGTGTTCAAATTATTAGGAGTGTGGAGTTTAATCAGTGAGATTGTTTATTCTGTGTAAAAATAGATATTGAGCAGTTGGCCCTTTTTTAAGTTCAAAGGCATGAAATTTTGTACATGCTAGTTAGAGTTCATTCCTCTCTGAAAATCTAATTAAAATTGGTAATTCCTGTCATTGGTCAGAAAAACATCTTATTTTTCATTAAAAAGCTCATTGGAGAGAGGAAAACATATAAAGATGTGCAGAAATGATCTGAACTGCTTCGCTGAAACGTCCCCAAATCCTTAGAAATGGAAACCAAAACCAGGAAGACATGAGGAAACATAAAACTACCATCCGAATGTATCAAAGAATAACCAAAATGGCAAAGATGTAGCCAATGATCAGATCCAGGCTGATCAGTGAATATCAATGGTTACTTTTAAGTACCATAACAATTAGAAGATCTCTAAGTGAAAATGTCTGCAAAGTCCCAGTGTTGAAAAAACACAATGGCTGATGAGGTTACAATTTGTCAATGAACACATTAACTACTCTAAAGAGTGCAAGAATTTATGAAGTGACGAAAGCAAGGTTGTTCTTTTTAAGTCCAGACAGTTTGTTAGACAGCCTTGAAACACTAAATTCAAGCTTCGGAACACTTTGAAGCACAGTAGTTGAGGCGTGATGCTGTGGGGATTTTTTTTCTTACACTACAGCATTAGGCTTATTTATCACATACCAAGGAATCATAGATCATTTTGAATACATCAAAATATTTGAAGAGGTCATGTTGCCTCATGCCAAAGAGGGAATACAATTGAAATATGTGATTCAACAATACAACAATCCCAACTACACTAAAATAAGCAAACTGCAAATCCCAAAACCTCAAAGTTCACAAAACAACATTAATGTATTCTAAAACTTTTGATCACAACTGTAGTGAAGGAATCTGTTCTCTTTACCACTGACAGGTGAAGTTAGCATACAGCAGTTATTACTTTTCTTGATTCTTTAAAATATGAACCTTTCGGTTGTTTGTAACCCTCTACTGTCATGTCAGCATCCATCTGCCCCACCACCCCTCCTTTAAACAGGCATGACCATATTACAAACCATCAGGCAGACATGCCCAGAAGAGGGCAGCGTGTCTTTAAAAGCTCACTTTAGTATTTTAAATCCAGGCTGAGAGAAAAGATAAAAAAAAAGGTCAGGCTGTGATGTGGTCTGAAGGCAGCAGATTGTTCACATAGTTAAATGACACTTTGCCTTCAGCGGTTTGCATATTTAAAGGGGTCATTGCCTATTTCTGCCCAATCCAGTTTCCATCTGTTCCCAAGCCCCTGTCTCACAGGGCCTCGTGTCAGGCCTGGAAACCAATTTACAGCAAGTAATGCGTCCACCATAAAGATGGGAATAGACAGCGAGCAACTGTTGCTAGGCAACAGAGTAGAAAGGAGCATACGTTCTGCTTCCTCTCCTTGTTCACGCACTCATGCCGTCTTTTCCTTTCCACCCTGTCCTCTGTCCTGTGCTCTGTCCTGGTGTTAGCCAGAGAGTAGCGATGAACAGAACACACTGAGAGCCAGCTGCTGATGTAACCTCACTAAAACCAGCACACTGATTTAATTTGAGCCCTCTTAGGGATTTAGAGGAAGTGGGAAAAGGAAAGCGATGCTTGTTTGTGGCCTATGTTCTGGAACACCAACACGGAGACTGTATATACATAGAGCACCCAAGTTAGAAGCAGGATTAAAGATTCAGGATGCTGAATCCTATATGCACCTAAAACTTCTGTTTATACATGTGTAACATACACGTCCTGCACATCCAACAAAAATCAAAACATTATCTCTGCTTTTCTTTCTTTAACAAGGGCAAATTAAATGGGGGGATGATCTTGGGAGGCCCATTTACAACACCTTGTAGACGTATTCATGAAACTTAAAAGTTTTCATATGTTTTCACCTTACAACCACAAACTTCAATGTGTTTTATTGAGGTTTTCTGTGATAGAACAACTCAAAGTAGTGCTTAATTGTAAAGTGGAAGGAAAAAAACACCTTCTTTTTAAAATATTTTACAAATAACAATCTAAAAAGTAATTTATATACATTCATCTCCTTCTATTCAGATACCCCCTATGTTGTCAGTCGTTACAAACTGTCTAAAGAAGTCCCCTAAACTGGAGTCTAGCTGTGTGTAACTGGGTGTACATTCTGTTCTGTGAAGGTCTCAGTGGTTTGTTTGAGAACACCAGCGAACAAGCAGCATCATAAAGACCAAGCATTCCATAAATCTGAATCTTATAATAGATCTGCAGGAAGAAGAAGACATTGGTAAAAGATATGTAGGTCGATGCAGCAAAAATAGAAGGTGTTCTGCTTAGACAAGAACATAATTGTACTTTCTGGCCTAAATGTACAAACCATCAGAGGCAGAGAACTAACACCCCACATTACTCTGAATCCACTATCACTACTGCTACCACTATCAAACAAGGTGGTGGCAGCATCATGGTGTGGGGGTGATATTTTTCAGCAGGGACAGTATGCAGATATGCAGATCAACACTCGGGAGCAGTATGGTTAGTTGCAGAGCTAACACAGACAGTTAACACAGACCGTTAACACAGACATGAAGTAGGTAGTAGCCAGCAGAAACCAGTGGAGAACAATGAAAACCAGCCGGTATAAATACTGAGGTAGGTTGGACAATGGACCAATGAACCATGGGAGCTAATCAGGAGAAATCTGGAGCAGCTGTTGAGAGAGAGACTGCAGGACAACTGAAGGAGGGAGCCAGAGAGACAATGTAATGCTTTAGATCAAAATCAGACTTGTTGGTGATGTTCTTATCTAACTAAACCTGAGCTTATTTGCAAAGAACTGGCAGAAATTTTAATTTCTAAATGTGTAAAGCTACTTAAGACATACCTCAAAAGACTTGCAGCAATAACTGCAGTGAACAGTGGTTTTGCAAAGTGTTGACTCACGAGGTCTCCACACAATTGCATTCTACTCTTTTCAGATTTCTATTTATGAAAAAAATATTTTTAAAACCACGTGTCATTTTCTTTCCACTGCACAACTAAGTACTACTTTTTGTTAGCCTATCAGGTGAAATCAGTTCAAGAGGTATGAATACTTTTGCAAGCCATTGCATGTTTGGGAACTGAATTAAGAGGGAGAGAAATGGCTGTGTCTGATGTAATGATTCAAACATCACTGCTCAGCAGATTTACACATCCTGTTTAAATGAAACCAGCCATGTGTGATGCTGTTTTTGGTCAGCTGAACAGCGAGTACACATGTGGGAGAGAGAGATAGAGAAAAACTCAGGGTTTACAGCTCAGCTGAGGGATGAAGCCTCGACTGCTAATACGTTCAGATCAGACTTTGTGTGAAAGCACCAGCCAGGTAACAGTTTTGCTGGGATTTGTATTTGAGTGACACGTCCAGCCAGCTCCAGCTGAATGCAGCCAAGGCAAACTATTAAATCCATTAAAACAATCAGTGCACACACAGTGATGTTGATTCTAGCGTTGATGCCTCGTCATGATGCCACGAGAAGAGGGATGAATTCTTTGGGACAAAGGGGTGACTGCTTTTGAGGTAGGGATGTTGCTTTTACTACAAATACAAAGAGATCTATATCTACAATTTTCATTTTTGTTTGTGTTTTTGGTTTTGCTAAACTGTTTTTGGTTTTGCTAAACTGTTGACTTCTTTTACTGGGTATATGACTCCTGTAAGCTTGGAATAGAAACATTATTACATTTATAATTTCATAAAAAAACTATGAGTGTCTGCATACTCATAGTTTTTTAATGTAAATATAAATGTTATCATATTTTAGCTGACAGACAAAAAATTCTCTAATAACTACAACCTTCAGAGTTGAACATCCCAAGTTGTAACCTCTATTGTCCTCATGCAATTACTCCACTCAAACACCAGAGGGAGATATTACAGTTTGAAATAATATTAACTTTTTGCAATTCTGCTTTTTAAATTTTATTAATCCTTGAACATTTCACATAATCTATATGAAATGGGAAAAGGTTTCATTATTTGATATTTTGGTTATCCAAAACATTTCTCCCGTGTTGTGACTAATCAAAAATGGTAACTTAATTTTAGAAAACAGAGGAGGAGAAAAGGCATAAAGTAATAAAAAGCCCATGTTGCCAAACAATGTTCTCTAAAATCTTGATAAGTACTCGTTCTTACTTACTACAGGCTCTACATTTTCATTCTATTTTCAATAAATACTGTATTCTCTGATTATCCGTCATTGCTGTTCCTGTTGTTTTGCATTGTGTGCTGTGCTGTCTATGTGATAAGGCTTGTAGTTCACCAGACAAATAGTGAGTCTTGTTCTTGCACTCCCCTTGACCTCTGAGGATAGATGTGCATCTCAGAGGGCTCTCTGAAATGCCACTGAAGTTAAGTAAAGCAGTAATCATGTCCTTGCATCAGCTGTTTTGGTTGCTGACTTTCCTGTGAGCAGTGCACACACTGCAACTCTTCTGGTAAATGTGCATCTTTCGCACAGCTTTGACATTTAGGTTTGGTAAACACAAGAACAATGCTTCCTCAGACAGACATAATGGTAAAAAATCTTGTATAGTATCACATTGTTTGCAGTGAACTTTACAAAGACAGACACAATACAAAACATCAAAGAAGAACACAAAGCCGAGGTCGTAAGATTGTTATAGTAAAAAAGACTGATGCTGCTATCATCCTAGAATATTTTACCAATTAAATTAGGAGAAATTAACTATTTTCTACATTCACTACCTAAATTGTTCTTACACACATAATTCCCTTTTTTATTCTCCCAAAACATGCCCTATTCAGTCCAGTCATAGCTAACTAAAACTGTCCACTTTATCTGTACAGTTAACATTTAAAACTGTTCCTTCATCCAATGATAAAGCAACACAAATGTGTTTCCCAGTCCCAAACTACATTAAAGTAAAGGGGAATTCAATGTCATGCACAAGCTTAAAATATGTCCCAGCTGGTGTTCCTACAGGACAGCCTGAATAGGCTGCTAAAAATACAGGGTTAAAAAGCAACTGCCATGTTCTAACACTGCATCACAGTCATGTGAAAAAAGTACACCCCATAAAATATTCTGTACTTAATTAAGAAATGTTCACATATTGATGTCTAATCTTGTTTATTTTATCTCTGGAGAAGAGAGTGATTTAATTGCACTTACGACAAAAATTCACTTTCTAGCTGAGGAAAAAGTTAGGCTGAAATAACTTTGGTGAAACCCTTCCTGCAGGCGTTAACCTCTTTGGTCTGAATGGTCTCACATTTTCCACAAGCACCCGTTGATGCCCTGAAGAATTGATGAATTTTGAGCTGGCCTGGTTCTGCTGCAGCACAACTTCCCCAAACCATGACACTTCCACCTTCCTGCTTCACAATGTTATGAGGTTGTTTTCGTTGAATGCTGTGTTTGATTTACACCAAACATGTTCCCTGCTCTGGTGCCCAAATAATTCAGTTTTAGACTCACCTGTACAAACATTACATAGAAGTCCTTGTCTTTGTCTACATTATCTCTGGCAAACTTTACTATAGTCTTCATGTTTGTCTTAGAAAGCAAAGGTTTCCTCATTGCACACCTCCGATGAAAGTTAAACCTGTGAAACACATGATAGGATCACTCAGTTGTTGCAGATTTGTCAGCTGCTCAGCCATGATGCAAATCTACCATTCCACCACATCCACAAGGTTTACTATTGGATTGAGATCTGGTGAGTGTGGAGGCCACTGAAGCACTGTGAACTCAATGCCATGTTCAAGAACCAGTTTGAAATTAATTGAGCTTTGAGGACGGGCATGGCTAGCAACAATCATCAGATAGGCTGTGGTTTTTACACGATGCATGGTTGCTTCTTAGGAATCCAAATTGTGCCCGGAAATTATTGCTCACACCACTAAACCCCACGACCATTATAAACAATACATAAAAAACTACATGGATCCACTCTTTTATGTTTTTTTGCAAGAAATTCTGACAAATTCTGATCTCATTTTCCTGCTGATGACAGCAGTGGCACCAAGTGTGGTCTTCAGGTGCTTTAGCCCGAGAGATAGTTGTGCGGGAAAATCCCAGCGGATCAGCAGTTTCTGAAATACTCTTGACAAACTAAGCAATGCCTAAAGTCACTCAAATCCCCTTTCCTCCCCTTTCTGAAGCACAATCCGACCTTCAGCAGGGCGCTCTTTCAGATGCCTAAATGCACTGATTTTCTGCCATGTGATTGACAGGTTCGCTGTTTGTGTTAGCAAGAAATTAAGCACGTGTACCTAATAAAGTAGGTGGTGAGTGTGCTTTTTTTTTAAAATGAGCAATTCTTTTTGTTTCTTTTCAAGGTTTCCTTCTTGCAGCCTGTGTAGTACTGTTTACATTTTATTTGACTCTTTCGGTCAGCAAAAGATGTTCTGCAGCAAAAAAATGTGAAGCACCAGCCAATATACAGACAAAACAAATCCTAGTTATAAAACATTTTAAATAACGTTTTAAAAGTATTTGAGTAATAAAATAATGTCTATAAAATGGAAAATGAAATCTTGGCGCTGCTATCATATTACTGGTTTCCAAACATGTTTTCATATTGCTAGAAGTTACAAAATATTTGTTGTTATTAGTTAATTTTTTTTAAGATTCTGGCATCAAACCTGTGGACAAATTTGTAACACACCCACTATGGAGAGAAGAACTATTTATATATGTAACAGTATGTTGGCCCTTGCAAAACTAAACCTTGCCTGCATTGAATTATTAAGTACCTTTCACTTTATTAATTTGTTTCCCCTCTTTTTGACACATTTTTGGTGAAACAAATGCTGTTTATGTTTTTCATGATTCCACAGTCTATGTTTCTGTCATCGTCCTCTTCTGTGACGCAACTCCTGTCAGTGATTCAGCGTGCTCACTACTTAGATGATGCGTCCTCAACTGGATGGCACAACTTTATCCTCCACGACACAGAGGAGTGGCTTCTGTCACAGTGTCTGCCGCCTGCATCCACAGGCCCTGAGCAATTGCACTGAATCATGCCTGTCCTAGATGTAGTGGCTGGCACTGATTAGAGATGATGTGTTTGCTTCATAGTCCAGGCAGCCAGATGCTAAAATCCATTTGATTAGTGCCTTATTTTGCAAGGCGTAGGATCTGTTGGTCTGTCTGCTTGGCAAGCCTGCTGTATGAGCAGGTGGACATTGTTTTCTTTCTGTCTGCTTAAAAAGTCCATCATCCAGGGTTTAGTATCTTGCTGTCAGGAAGAACATCTTTTCTGGAATTGATTTTTAGAGAAGGCACGTCTGGCTAATGATCAATAATGAATGTTATGAGCTCAACAGTGTGCCAGAAAATATGGCAGCACTGATTCATTAGAGCAGAGCTGTCCAAAGTGCAGTCAGGAGGCCATATGCGGCCCCTGGACAATACAAGAAAGGTACACATTTGGGCCACCAACACAACTGGTTGATGCAAACTGAGAATTATTATGGAGTTTTGGCGAAAATTCAATCTGGAAGACTCACCTCCACCGCTGGCTCCGTACTATGACTCCATCATGCGTCTCCGCTCCAACCAATCAGGGTCAAGTCTGTATTCCTCCTCAGCCAATCACCTTTCAAGGCTTCGCTTTTAAGGATCTCCAACCATGGATCTCTCTGCTCTCCCGCCGAGCTTCGACCCTCCTCCACCCCATCGCCACCATCTGGCTTCCTAGCTCCTTCCAACACCCTTATTATCGGGCCTCCACTCCATCACCAGTATCCGATCCCAGGGTCGGAAGACATCTCTAATCCTAATCCTAAATCATTCATTCAAGTTCATGTCATTCAGAGAATTCATGTCTTCCTCCGGGGTCCGAGCGCCAAAGAAATAAACATCTGCTATTTAACTTCTCTAATCGGCATCTTTGTGTTTTTATTGGGAGTCTTTACAGTATTGAATTAAATTACAACAAAGTTTTAATTGCCAAATTGATATTTCCTTAAAATGGAACACACAAAGTATTTATTTTAATATTTATGCTATTGGTTTCTTTTTAACTCCATACTAAATAGGGGCCACAAATATCTAGTGACTTATCCTCAAAAGCAGACATAGGTGCCCCCTAATCTGTATTTAATTGATTTATTAAATTCGTCATTCAAAGACACAGTGACAAACCCTCGTGTTGTTACTGAATAGACGTGAAACTAAAAGTCAGTCAATCCCCCCACCCCCCAAAATTTTTGATCTAAAATGATTTACAGACTTCTTTCCCAGAAAAAAATGACAACTTTATTTCACAAAAATTTTGTATGGTTTGTTTATTGTCGAGTTTTATAATAATAAAAAAACATATTTTTGTGGCCTGCAAGCACTTTTGACTTGAGGTAATATTTTCTCCTTTGGCTTGATTGTCCTGTAAATGGAAATGATTAAAATGAACTGACTTATGAACAACGCAGCAAAATGTTTGTTATGTCTTCTATAAACTTTCCCTATATACTTTAGCAGTGCTTAACTAAGCTAAGCTACCTGTTGGTTTAGTTAAACAGATCAGATGGCAAATAAGAATAATCTCTGTGCAGATTTCAGATCAACTTTCCATCATGTTTAAGTAACTAAGTTGCAGTGGCTCTTAAAATGTAGGGATTTTTGAGACCTAAAAAATGATCACCTTGATAAACAGTCTCCAATGTTTTTCTATCTTTAGTGTTATATTAATTCTATATAATTTATAAATGGTGCCTTGCACCCCCTCCCTATGCATACAAACACACTCCCAAACATACACCTCAGACCCATTCTGCTAACAGCGTGAAATTAATCAGACAAATTCAATTCAGTTCAGTTTATTTGTAGAGAGCCAATTCACAAAAATTTTGTCTAGGCACTTCACAAAAATAAATGTCCAATGCATCCAAAGAAATATTCAGTCAGTCAAATCCAATCCAATCACACAGACTTGTTCGAATTCAGTTAAATACAATCATATTCAATTACATTAGACCAACAAAAGAAACATATTTATTAAAGAAATGCTGGCTTAATGAAAATTATATTTAATATCTAATATCTAAAGTTTATTATCAAAAGGTACTTTTGATTTGGCAAACGAGCTTCATCAGAACACATATTCTAGTTTATTGAATATGACTGTACTTCACACTTCGATCCTATCTATAATGAAATGCATTCAAGTTTAGTTTGTTATTTAAAATGGTAAATGTCTTCTATCTAAAAAACCCAGCTGATTGCATGAAGTTAATGACATTGCAAAAACTTCTTCCCACTAAACAAGCATGTAGCGACAGTGGATGGAGAATTGCATTGATCATATTGCCTAAAAAACCTTCACTGAAACTAAAAAATTATCTATAAGGGCTTGAGTTATCGAAAACTGCAATAACCCGGTGGTACAAGTGATCATGCTTATTAAGATTTATTCATTCAGATTCAACTTCAGCATTCATCTTCCATAGCAGCTATGGAACAGGCAGTATTTGTCCACCCTGCCTTGCAAAAAGTAATCCAAGTCTTTTGTTTGTGTGGACATGTTTTGTCCACAGCCCTCTTCTGGTAAGCCCACAAAGTTTCTATAAGATTTATGTCTGCTCTCTGGTTTAACTTTTCTTCTGGTGAAGCCATTCGTTAATGGATTTTAATATATGGTTGGGCTCAATATGATGGGTGTGCACTTCTATTACTAGGTTATTGTAGCTTTTGTTTTGCCGACAGATTCATTTGATTTTCAGTGAGTTTGTGAAGGATTTATGTCACACCGAAGGTGAAAAAAATTTGGCAATAATTCATCATGCTCAAGATTTTCTAGATTATTTTGATTAGACAGTGGCTTCCCTTTCAAATAACCTCAGATGTGGACACAATTCAGAAGGGTAAGTTGGTTCTGTTCTTCCACAGTGCAAAGACCTGCCCTTCTCTAACTTATATCAAATATGTGTACATGTGTGCATCAGTTGACTTGTTTAGACTAAGACTGAGACTGGGACTATTCTATCCACAGGTTCATTCTGTCAGATTTTGTTTAAAAATAATGGGTGATTAATTGCCATAAAACAATATAAATATGCAAAATGGGTTATAAGGGGGTTGGAGGCAAAAACTCACAACAAGAGGCAAACAGTGTTCCTAGGTTTCACTGATCATTTCAGTTTATTCATTCCTGTCTATTTAGTCAGACACAGTCAGTGTTACAAAGTAAGTGTAACCTTGTACGTAGGGTTACTAGTTACCGGCTAATTTGCAGAACCAGTGGACTTTTCTGTTAAAAATAACAATAATCGGCACTTCTAAAATATTAATGAAAGTGCTATACTTAAAAAAAAAGAAAAAAAAAGAAAAATCTCAAACATTTATGACACTTTTTACTATCAAAATATTAAACGAAATCGAGTTCTTTCAAAAAAGCCCCAACTGAATCAAGGACACAAAAACATATAACAAACTTGAAGCAGCTTTGGTAGATCTGCTGCAGATCTGTAATTTCCTCATATAATCACAGCTAGGTGATGACACACGTTTATTCAAACTTTAAATTATAAAAATCTGTAAAGTTGACAAAAATTATATTTTCTGGTCAGTATTTATAGGCCAGGACCAGATTCCACATTTCAAAGACAATGGAAGGTGATATACTGGTGTGCCTCGCATCTTACTTGCTGACCACTTGAAACAGGCACCAGGACCCTCCATGACCCAAGCAGAATTAAGTGGTTGAGGAAAATTGATGTATCAATAAATATGAAAGAGTAAAAAAGCAAATCACAAGAGTCACTTTTTTGCACTGAACAAAACTAAATGCAAATTCACAATATGTTTACAGTAATTTGAGATTCAACTTTATTGTTTGAAACAAAAACAATCCTGTTATTCCTGGATCGGAAGGGCACATTACTGGTGCAACACCAGGATCCACAGGCATGCAAATGATGCAGACCCAGTAAATTCATCCCAACCCTTACCCTCTGATATGGAGCAGCAGGAGGTATGTACACTGTGGAAATATGTGGGTTGATATGGGGTCCTTTTTAGTGGATCTTAAATGTTTAAAACCTGTTAAAATACAGTGCCGCTGAAAACAAACAAACATACAGATGGAAAGAATATAAAAACAATAAATGGTTCTGTAAATGTGAAAAGTCCTAAGGTATAACTCCATTTTCTTAGGTTAAGTTGATGATAAAATAAATATGTATCAAGTTTTCGGGTTTTTCTAGGGAAATCATTTCCTCACATAAAGCAGTTTATTACAAATATCACATAGCATTATATAACATGAGATTATCTTTTGGTCTAACCCAGTGCTTCCTTAAACATTCACAAGACTTATATTTTTTATGAGCTTGTCTGTGCATGACCTTGAAAACCCTGCATATGACCTTTTTCATCATTAAGTTTCGTTAGTGTTATGAAACCTACTTTCACATTAATCTAACCTATAAAATACTAAAGCTTTCAATTTGAAGAGTCTTTGCAATCATTATTTTTTGTAAGTCCAAGATACTAAACCTTTTGAAATTTGAAGAGTATTCATTTTTAAAATTATTTAATGCCCCAAATATTAAACAAAGTCCTTGTTGATCACTGGCGTTTCCCTGTTAGAAATTAAAGCCTTCTCTACAAATAATATGTCATAAATAAGACTGATTTTCTTATTTTGAAGGTCATGTTTGTGCTTTATTTTGATCATTAAGTTCAAAATTATTTACCTAATAAAACCACATTTGTCTGTCAGAGCTAGTTCCACATCTATTCCTACTATTGTGATTGAGAGCAACAATACTATAAAATAGATCAGTAATTTTCTTGCTTTTCTTTCGTTCTTCCAGTCTAAAAATGAAGTTTCATCTCAACAAGCTGCAGGATACTGTACAATCTACAATGTGAACCGCTTTCGAGTGTTGGAGGAGAAAAACAGGGCACTGAAGCATGAAGTAGTCACTCTCCGCCAAGAAAAGAAACATTATAGAAAACTGGTATGGCTTTTATTTCTCTATTTAAGTACAGCATTTTAACACAGAGATGTACCTCACCTTTTTGCCCCTGCAACATTTGTGTTATTTAGGATTTGTGAGCAAAAGTTACTTATTTACAAGTTTACTTTCTATTTAAAATGGGTGAAATGTCTGGGATAATATTCCCTGATCAATGTTTTATTGTGCAAGGTAAAATAAGTAATTCAGGGACTCACATGCTTCCCACACTCTGTTCTACCATAGTAAAAGTGTTGGCAACTATAATATTGTTTGTCGAAAAGGAAGGACAGAGAGTCATATAATGTAGATTATTTTTAGAGCTCTATGTATGTTTTCGTCTCCATGACACGAATATGCATGTATTTGTGTATTTGACAAATAGGTCCCCCAGGTGGTCCAAAATGGTAAGGTGTGTGAATTGTTGTCCTGGCAACATGCCTGTTTACAGGAGCGCGAACACATTATCAGACACGGTCTGACTAGACCAAAAGTTGCTTCTGTTTTAAAACATTATGGCCTTACATGAATGGCAACATTGTAAATCAATTTTTATATGAGAAAAAGTGTTTAGATCAGTTCCTGACATATAGCACCTTCCAAAATATTCATGCCCTCGGAATGCTACGTCACATTGCAACCACACGCTTTAAAGTATTTTGTTAAAATTTAATGCTGTGAACTAACCCAAAGTACAGCAAAAATTTTAAAGTGGAAAGAAAATAATACATGCTTTTAAAACATTTTTTAAATAAAAAACTGAAAAGTGTGACATGCATTTGTATTAATTTCATCTAAGTCAATGGACCATCTTTTGCTGTAATTATAGCTGCAAGTCTTTTGGGTTGTGCCTCTGCCTACTTTGTACATCCTGGTTTTACACCGCTAGCGCCCCGCTGCAGTCCCCCTGTGCCACACACTTCTCCGCCATTTGCTCCACTCCTGATTTCCATTGGAAGAGCTCTAATCCGCACAGCTGTGAAGTCCAGAGGTGCTCCGAGAAACATACGTGGGAAATGTGCGATTTCCAGATAAATAGCAAGTGATAAATGCAGAAGTCAGACCAAAACTGTTCATTTTGTGGAAGACGGACATAAAACAACAGTTAAAACTGCCTTGATGCATCAGGTTTCAAAATAAAATCCAAATACAGGGGTTGGACAATGAAACTGAATGAAACACCTGTCATTTTAGTGTGGGAGGTTTCATGGCTAAATTGGAACAGCCTGGTAGCCAGTCTTCATTAATTGCACATTGTACCAGTAAGAGCAGAGTGTGAAGGTTCAATTAGCAGGGTAAGAGCACAGTTTTGCTCAAAATATTGAAATGCACACAACATTATGGGTGACATACCAGAGTTCAAAAGAGGACAAATTGTTGGTGCACGTCTTGCTGGCGCATCTTTGACCAAGACAGCAAGTCTTTGTGATGTAACAAGAGCCACGGTATCCAGGGTAATGTCAGCATACCACCAAGAAGGACGAACCACATCCAACAGGATTAACTGTGGACGCAAGAGGAAGCTGTCTGAAAGGGATGTCCGGGTGCTAACCCAGATTGTATCCAAAAAACATAAAACCACGGCTGCCCAAATCACGGCAGAATTAAACTCTCCTGTGTCCACCAGAACTGTCCGTCGGGAGCTCCACAGGGTCAATATACACGGCCGGGCTGCTATAGCCAAACCTTTGGTCACTCATGCCAATGCCAAACGTCGGTTTCAATGGTACAAGGAGCGCAAATCTTGGGCTGTGGACAGTGTGAAACATGTATTGTTCTGTGATGAATCCACCTTTACTGTTTTCCCCACATCCGGGAGAGTTACGGTGTGGTGAAGCTCCAAAGAAGCGTACCACCAAGACTGTTGCATGCCCAGAGTGAAGCATGGGGATGGATCAGTGATGGTTTGGGCTGCCATATCATGGCATTCCCTTGGCCCAATACTTGTGCTAGATGGGCGCGTCACTGCCAAGGACTACCGAACCATTCTTGAGGACCATGTGCATCCAATGGTTCAAACATTGTATCCTGAAGGTGGTGCCGTGTATCAGGATGACAATGCACCAATACACACAGCAAGACTGGTGAAAGATTGGTTTGATGAACATGAAAGTGAAGTTGAACATCTCCCATGGCCTGCACAGTCACCAGATCTGAATATTATTGAGCCACTTTGGGGTGTTTTGGAGGAGCGAGTCAGGAAACGTTTTCTCCACCAGTATCACGTAGTGAACTGGCCACTATCCTGCAAGAAGAATGGCTTTAAAATCCCTCTGACCACTGTGCAGGACTTGCATATGTCATTCCCAAGACGAATTTACACTGTATTGGCCGCAAAAGGAGGCCCTACACCATACTAATAAATTATTGTGGTCTAAAACCAGGTGTTTCAGTTTCATTGTCCAACCCCTGTATTTTGCTCATATTATTTGTGTATATTATGCATAACCATAAGTGATTATTTTAGACAGCATAGATGAATAAATATTTGCGTATATTTATTAATGTGGCGAAGCCTTCAAGAAAATCTGATGTGTCTTTAGTGAATTTATTTTTTTTTAATACAGATGTGCTCGTTCAGTTTCCCGTTTTTGCTGTGTGATCTGTGTAAATTGACTCCGAACTCACTCTGGTGTCCAACAAAAACAGACTCGGGCTGAATTTTGCCAGATGGCTCTGTGCACGACGCCACCCTGCTGAGGCAGTGTAGAAGCTTAACTATTAAGGGTGCGTAATTACTGCAGAGTCGGTCCTGTGGCGTGGTGGAGCAGAGACAGATGCTGTGTAAATTGGCGGTTCTTAGAGAATTAAGTCTTTGCACACTCTCTTTTGTAAAGCAGTTCAAGCTCAGTCTGATAAAACTGACAAACTGGACAAATTGGATTTAAGTTTGGACTTTGACTGGGCCGTTCCAAAAAGTGAATATGCTTTGATCTAAACCACTCTATTGTAGCTTTGGCTTTTAGATTTGTTGCCCTGACCTCTGTCCCAATCTTTTGCAGCGTATGACAAGTTTTCTTCCTAGATTATCCTGTATTTAGTTCCATCAGTCTTTCAGTCTGTTCCTACTGAAGAAACACATCCCCACAGCATGATGCTGCAGTCATCATGTTCTTATTGAGGGGATGTTTGTTCAGATTAATGCAGATTTTAGTTTGTTGCCATAGATGGTGTTTTAGATGTTGACCAGAAAGTTGAGATTGTTCTCATTTGACCAGAGCAAATTCTTCCATGTTTGATGTATCCCCTACATAGCTTAACTGCAAACAAGACTTCTTATGTATTTCTTTTAACAGCAACAATGTTCATGCAACTCTTCCATTAAGACTATATTTGTTCATTGCATATTTAATAGTTGTTCTGTCAACAGTCTCCCACCTGAGCTGTTGCTTGCAGGTCCTCCAGAGTTACTATGGCCCTCTTGGCCGCTTCTATTATTATTGTGTTCTTTGGCTAACCTGTCCGTTTAGCTGGATAACCATGTAAAAGTTGGTTTACGGTTGTGCCATGCTTTTTCCACCTTGACATATTAGAAGCTTGGGTTGTTGTTTTATAACCTAACCTTGCTTTAAACTTCCCACAACTTTATCCCTGACCTGTCTGGTGTTCTCATCGGTCTTCATGGTAATGCTTGTTCACAAATGTTCTCTCAGACCTTACAAATATCTAAGTGTCAGGATCTGTCTGTGTTAGGTTTTAGTTCTTTATTGGTTTCTCTGAACTTACCTGCCTGTGTTCTTTAGTTACTATTATTTCAGTTTATTCTTATTATTTTAGGATCATGATTTATTCTTGTGTTTACATGGCTTCTTGGATTTCTGTGTTAAATGTTTCAGTTTGTATTTTCTTATAGATCTATTTCCACCCTGTTTATATTCTTTGATAGTCTCATTGTTTACTTATTTCTGTTCAATTAGATTAGCATTATCTCCCACCAGCTGCTCCCAATTCCTTCTGATTAGTTCTACTTGTTCATTTGTTCATTGTCCTCCCCACCTCAATATTTATACTCTCTAGTTTCATTGTTCTCTACTGGTTCCTCCTGTAATTGACCATGTTTTCTGCCCTCTCCAAGCCTGTTACCCAGTCTGCGTTTTCAGTCCTGGATCTACCCTGTAAGCCTGCGTTTATTTATTAAAGAAACCATCATTCCTTACCTTACCTTACCTGGCTCTTTGCCCTTGTCTGCATTTTGGTCCTACAGTCCAACTTATGACAGAAGGAACCAGTCAAATGGACCAAGCAGACAAAGCCATTAAGCTCCTCCATTGGATCCAGCAGCAAGAGAATGAGTTGAGAACTAGGTATGGGGATGACATATATCCAGCCCTCTCCCCTGTTGTTGGAGGAGATGGAGACTTTTAGAGTGACCGTTTGGCACTGATGCAGTAGGGGTACGGACCAGGCCAGAACAGCCCCTCTCCACCTCCACCTTCCCTGCCTCGGTACCTGCCTCTGCACCAACTTCTATGGACCCGGCTGATTTTCTCTGCACATCATCATTATCTGCACCCCTAGCTCAGTTATCATCATCATCACCATTATCGTTGCCATCTACACTCCTGGCTCAGTCTCCTGTTCCTGAGTTCTGTGAGGGGTTTGAGGACGAACCGCCTCCGTCTCTAGAGCCCCAACGACACCACAGCTCTGGGCTCTGCCGTGGGTTCCTCCAACATGGCTCCTCCAAGGTTCCCAGTGCCGATCTCCAGGGCTCCTTCGTGGGTGCAACCGGCTTCCACGCCGTTCTCCAGAGCTCCACCGTGGGTGCGACCAGCTTCCACTCCGATTCCTAAGTCGACCGCCTGGAAGGGTTCTCAGAGGATCCTCTATGCTCCATGGCCAGCTTCCTTGTGGCCAACCTCCAGAATAGGTTCTGTGAGGGTCCTCTATACTCAGCGGCCAGCATCATTGTCAACCACCCAATAGGGGTCTTAAAGGGTTCTCCACACACCAGGGCCTACCTCCAGACAAGCTTCTTCATAGGTTCTCCTGGTTCTGTTGCAGGCCTTCAGGCAAGGCTCTCTGTGGGTTCTCCCTGCTCAGACACCGTCGACCTCCAAGGCACCTTCTTAGCCGCCGTCGACCTCCAAAGCACCTTCTCTGTGGGTTCCCTATTCACCACCAACACCACAGCCGGTCTCCAGACCTCCTTCTCATTTGTCGCCGGCCTCCAGACCACCGGCTCCTTTGTCATCGGCTTCCTGGCCTTGGTCATCGCTGCAGACCTCCTAGGCTCTTTCTTAGCTGGCATCCAGGTCCCCGTCATCATGGCCGTCCACCTAAACTCTGTACCTCCTTGGGACGACCTCACAACTGTCCACCTGAACTTTGTTTTGTGTTTTGGTTCTTGTATTTTTTTTTATCTCTACCTCACAATTATACATACTTTCAAGTTTTTGGTTGTCACCTGACAAAATAGGAAAAAGTTCCAGGGGTATGAAAATCTTTGCAAGGCGCTATACTTTTGCTCTGCCTTTAGGGCAGCTTCACTCCCAAACGGCATCATTCTTATTTATGCAAAGCCAGACTCAGCCATGGATCAGTTAGGCTGAGAGAAACTCTGATGTAGGAGCAAGTTTATTCTAACATATTTGTCTAAGAAGATTTGCTCAGTGTGCTTTTACTTTGATAAATATGTAGATATGTGCCATTTTTATTTTACCTCCATCCATCCATCCGTCCATTGTCTATACACATTTATCCTTGCAGGGTGATGAGGGAGCTGGTGCCTATCTCCAGCAGTCATTGGGCGAGAGGTTGGGTACACCCTGGACAGGCTGCCAAAGTGCAACACACACACACACACACACACACACACACACACACAGTCTCTTGTGGAAAAATGGTTCTCACTGTGATGCCAAGACAGGAACACGCATTCACACACACACACACACACACACACACTCTTAGCTAAGGGCAATTTAGAGAGACCAATTAACTTATCGGCTTGCCTTTGGACTGTGGGAGGAAGCCAGAGTGCCTGGAGAGAACCCACACATGCACAGTGAGAACTTGAAAACTCAATGCATTAAGACCCTGGTTGGGATTTGAACCCAGGACCAGCTGGTGCTGCAAGGTAACAATGCTACCAACTAACAACAGTAATTCATTATTACTCTTCAGTGTAAAACGTTTCAGAATAAACCATAATATAAACCCCATTTTAGATAAACAAAAAACTAATCTGAACAAGATAAGTCACATAACAAAACAGAGAAAGCTAGGGTTCTATATTATGTTTCATCGATCTATATTTTAATGTTTCTGCACATAAAGACTTGAAATTATTAAATACTTAAATAAGGAGTACACCTTACTATTATATAAAATATATAATAAAGCCTAAGTTAATATATCTTTCCCTTATTGCAATTGAATTTGACATTGAGATTTAACATCCAACATAGTCTGCTGTTTGTAATTACTCCATGAAATCTGAGTTCAGGTGCTTTTTCTGCTATGTGATAATATATCATAAATATACATGTTTAGTTTTTTGGTAACCTTAGGGTTTTTTATTTAGCAAATTGTGAATCTTTTTCCAATATATGAAAAATTCTTTGCACAGCAAAATCGTTTTGTAAATGTACTAAATTTATGTAGCCCATTTCGAGTTATACTGACCATTCAGTGGTCATGCACACTAGAGGCTGACATTTTTTCGGGAATCCCGTGGGACGGGAGACAGCATTAGTAAAGATCATGTGGTTGGGACGGTACAGGATAAAAAATGAACGGGAGCAGACGGGAGCGGGAGCTAACTAATAGGAGGGAAAATATACTAGGATCAATTGTCTTTGGAAATGTAAAACTGAGACTTTGTTATACATTTAAAAAAAAAAAAACTTGGCTCGATGCCGCCATTGTGCAGTTTTTTTCCAAGAAGCATATACTATAATGCGAGTCTAACGAACTACACGACCCACAAGCCAACACTGCAGAAGTAAGGACTTCTCTATTAAACTCATAGAGCTGACAGGAAAGTCGCAAATATTGCCGAACTTCAGGAGAGTTGAATGCAGCGTTGTTAACACGCAGTATGCTGCTTGTAAAACGTGTTTAGTCGTAATCAAGTACACCAGTGATTAAGGCAAATTCTGGATTGAATCAGCCCTGCATCTATTCATTTGTCAAACGAAAAGTACCATCATGCGTCAAGTCTCATCTGACCAACAAAATTGCTCGCATGTGCACTAAAGATTTAAGAGCCTTTGCCACAGTAGAGGGGAAAGGTACGGAGCCTGCGAGGGGACATGGGGGAATTTATTTTTCTTTCGCATCCCCACGCAATACTTTTGCGTTTGCTCACAAAAGTTGTTAATCGCCTTGAGAAAGCTGTGCATTTTGGAACAGCAGAACAGATGACAAACTGCTTACAAAACAAACAGCACTGATATGGTTTATTTATCATATGCAGGTTAACATGCAGTTAACAACGCCATTAAATGCTTAAGATAAGAAGAACCATTCAAATCCAGATAAAAACAAAAGCACTAATGGCAAAAAAGTACACATCATGCAGCAGCAATAAGCAAATAAAGTGTCACAGATGTGATTTCGTGTAGTATTATTGTCCAGAGTACAGTAGTCCGACAGCTTGTGGACAATAACAGTCTTTAAGTCTGATTGAAGATCATTTTATTTAAGTCCGATTTCAAAATAAAACTCAATTAATATCAAAAACGGGTGTATTGTTTGATCCATTTTTGCAGTTATCTGGTTTGGAAACTATCCCACAACGTATTGCGAGATAACGCAAAAAGTATTGCGTGAGAACGCAAAAAGTATTGCGTGGGAACGCAAAAAGTATTGCGAGCGAACGCAAAAGTATTGCATGGGGATGCAAAAGAAAAAAAATTCCCCCATGTCCCCTCGCGGGTTCCATAGAAAGGCTTCATTAAGGGAAGATATTGAATAAATACATTGTGAAATAGAAAAAAATTTAATGTACCATTAAATGTACAATTTATTTTAATACATCATTATATATTAGGTGTACCAATAATTACGTCATGTCGTCTTTAAAATTATACTTAATTATTCAGTAGCACATTTAATTGCGTAATAGTCCATTTCATGATATAATGGTACGTTTATTTTTTCTAATGATGTATTAAAGCAGTACTTGAAGCAGGCTGGCACATGTCATGTGCCAGCCTGCAGGTGGATCACTGACTTCCTGTCTGACAGAAAGCAGCGCGTGAGGCTGGGGAAGCACGTATCTGACTCCCTGACCATCAGCACCGGTTCCTCCCAAGGCTGTGTTCTCTCTCCTCTGCTCTTCTCCCTGTACACCAACAGCTGCACCTCCAGTCACCAGTCTGTCAAGCTTCTGAAGTTTGCTGACGACACCACTCTGATCGGACTCATCTCTGATGTTGACGAGTCTGCGTACAGATGGGAGGTGGACCATCTATTGGACTGGTGCGGCCAGAACAACCTTGAGCTCAACGCTCTAAAGACAGTGGAGATGGATGTGGACTTCAGGCAGAACCCAGCCCCACCTGCCCCCATCACCCTCTGTGATTCCACAATTGACACTGTGGAATCTTTCGGCTTCCTGGGAACCACCATCTTCCGGGACCTCAAGTTGGAGCCAAACATCAGCTCCCTCATCAAGAAAGCCCAGCAGAGGATGTTCTTCCTGCGGCAGCTGAAAAAATTCAACCTGCCAAACACTATGATGGTGCACTTCTACACAGCCATCATTGAGTCCATCCTCACCTCCTCCATCACCATCTGGTACGCCGCTGCTACAGCCAAGGATAAGGGCAGGCTGCAGCGTATCATTCGGTCTGCTGAGAAGGTGATTGGCTGCAGTCTACTGTCGCTCCAGGAACTGTACACCTCCAGGACCCTGAAGCGGGCAGGGAAGATTCTGGCTGATCCCTCCCACCCCGGTCACAGATTCTTTGAGACTCTCCCCTCTGGCAGCAGACTGCGGTCCATCCGGACCAAAACCTCACGCCACAAGAACAGTTTTTTCCCATCTGCCATCGGCCTTGTTAACAAAGCCCGGAAACCACCCTGACACTCTCCCTTTCCCCCACACCCCCCCTTTTTTTGCTGACAGGAGACTTGTAACTCGCAACTCTATGCGTTACATTAACGCTCAGCTTGTACTTCTGCTCTACTTGCACTGGCATACTTTTACTCTCAATAACTTAAAACTGTGCACATTTATTTATATTTATATTGCTATATTTATACTGTTTAGTTTTTGAGTACTGCATTGCACCGACTACGCCAAAACCAATTCTTTGTATGTCCAAAAAGATACTTGGCAATAAAGTTTTTCTGATTCTGATTATGATCTGATCTGATTCTGATTCTAAATGAATAAATGGTACCTTTAATTTAATGGCACATTTAATTTTACATTTCTTTCATGTTACATTTACTTCACTTATGGGACATTCACAACATTTATTTATTTAATGATGATTTTATTGCATTCATTTTGTCCAGTTTGACCCTCCATTCTTGATGCCTGTATAGGAGGTCATGTCAGAATTTGAATCAGGTGTGCTGGAGCAGACACACATCTAAAACTTGCAGGGAAGGGGTCCCTGAGGACCAGGGCTGTGAACCATTGAGGTACAGTTTCTAAATTGTGAAGGTAATGCCTTTTTGCCCTTTTGTTCACCAAGTACAGTTCTCTTGCTAGGTGCATTTTTCTTTCATTTCAGCAATTTGAAACATAAAAGTAATGTCATTGTTCAAAGGAAACAATCACTTAATAAATGAGTAAAATACAACTATGTACATTTAGTTTATTCCGCTAAGATAGGCATGGTCTGTTTCCTTTTTTGATATTTTATTATTTCTTCATTATTATTCTTATACTTTAACTGGCCTTTACTACAGCTAAAAACAGGGACCTAACTGGTCGTTCAAAGAAATTGCCAAAAGACTAAATGAAGAAAACAAAAATGGGAGTGGCACAGTAGTGGGAGTCGTTATAAATGGGAGCGGGATGGGAGTGGGAGTCAATTTACCAGGAGTGGGATGGGAAAGGATTTTTTTTTTTTAATGCTGGCCTGGGATTGGGATGGGACAAGATACTTTTCTGTGGGAGCGGGATGGGACAGGAGAGAAAATCCACTCCCGTGTCACCCTCTAATGCACACCCAGTTGTATTCACAAAGGCACACACATTCCTATACAGATTCTGGAGGCACTTTATGATTAAGTGCCTTGCCCAAGAGCCCATAGCTCTCCAATTGTTTGACAACTACTCTACCCATTGGGCCACAGATAATATTATGCTCAATAGAAACAACATTGGTCCCAGTTTTAAACCTTGGGGAACCCCACTATGAATTTTCTTATTTAAAATCCTTACTCCAAATTACTTTTCAACAAAGGCAATCATGCTATTCCAATATCATTTCTTTGCAATTACTTTAGCAATATCTCAATAATGTGAACATTTTTATATGACTACAATATGTAATATTTTGATAAATGATATATTTTGGGGTCGTAGCAGTGTGTGGCTTTGCATGTCTTTCTATCATGGCTTCTGGTTGTGGAGTCTGCAATGTACAACATACTAGTTACACTTGATGAGGAAGTGTCTATGTAGTTGCCTGATTGAGGGCAATAAGAAAGCTTTCTTCAGAAAAAAATAGACTTTTACCTAAATGCGTTTGTTCTAAATGTGGCATAGTTTGTTTGATGGCCAAGCTGTCACCAACATTACATAGATGGTTTAAACCTTTAAACTGGTTGCATGGAAACAGTCTGAAATGGAAGGCCAAAGAAACATACCTCAGGTGAGGAATGACCTGTGTGTTGTGTGGCTCCTGCTAAAAGGCCACAGCTGTCTCCCTGGACACCATTTCTATGGCAACAATTATGCACTGCCGGCAGCTGGCTCTCTGAGATGATAGTCCTCATGATGAAATGGGCTGCCCCGGTGAAAAGAGGAGTCCCACATCCAATAAATAATCCCTAATAGTGTTGTCCCATTTGACCCTGCAACCTCCATTTGCGTTCTTCTAATCAAAAAGGCGCTGTCACACCAGGGTTAATAATAGCACAGAAAGATGTTAATAAGCCGGTTAAGAACTCAGTTGGATCCTAACACCATCAACAGGAAATTCAGTTTGCTTTCACTAACTAGCCAGTATCTTTTACCACCTATATTAAAAGGAATTAATTTTGGCTTTGCATTCTATTTCCTTCTTGATTAAATTTATCCCTAAAAGTGTTTTTTTTAGATGTTCTTTTATAACTAAATTATCCTCAGTCCATTCCCCACTCCATCTGTTGTCTTGTTACTAAAGGAAAAACAAAGCACACAAACGTTTGGCTTCAGATGAAGTGGTAAAAAAAACAAAATAAATTCTGTTCACAGGTTAAGAAAAAGACAGAAAAATGTATATACTTGCAGGGCCTTTGAAATTATACCTAAAACATATGTAGAAGGTTAATTATTTTATTTACTTTCCTTTCTTGTTTCCACTGCTGCCAAATTGTCAGTCAAATTTCACCAGTTTGATGTATATGCCTGTCATCCAGTGGAGGTCTGCCAGTCCTGTTTTCCTTTTATATCTCACTTTTTAGTGGTTGACTGGGGACACTGACCTGGCCTGTGTAGCCTCAAGTCATTTATAACCAAAGCAGATGTGATGGATATCAGAGGGATCTGGTTGTGATTGAATTCAGATTCTTTTTAGTCTTCAGATCATACATAAATGAGACTCTTCCTCATGTGTGCTTTTAAAAGTGAAGTAAAACTATGTATAACCTTAGAATGTCTCAAAATGTAGTCACATTACCAGCACTAACCTTAATGTATTTCCATTAGTATTTTGAATCAATCCTTTGTCGAACCGCCTTTTACTGCAATTACATCTGCATTCCTTTTATCGTATGTCTCTGGCAGCATTGCACATCTACAGACTGAACATTTTGCCCATTATATTATGCAAAATAATTCAGGTTCAGTCTGTACAGCATCCGTAAATAGCAATTTTCAAGTTTTGACACTAATTATCTGTTGGATTTAGGCCTGAACTTTGCTTGACAATTCTAACAGATGAATAAACATCCTTAACAGGTTTTCTTAACTAATTAAGTGCTATTTTATCTCTACCCAGTTTCCAATCAATTCTGTCCAGATTCCCTATCGTTTCGAAAGTAAATTTTCCCCAGAGCATGATGCTGCTACCAGCATCTTTCACTATGGGGATGACATGTTCAGGGTCATGTGCAGTGTTTGTACTTTGCACGTAAAACAAAACAAATTGAGTTACGGTCCCATTTGACCAGAGCACCTTCCTCCGCATGTCAAGGCTGTCTCTAACATGGCTTGTGGCAGAATGCAAATGTGGCTTCTAAGGACCTTCTTTCAACAATGGCTTCATTCTTGCCACTCTTCCACAAAGTCCAGGTTCCTGATATATACAGCAAATAGTTGTGTCAAAAGATGCTCCCACATAAGCTGTGGATCTATGCAGCTCCTCCAGAGTTATCCTGGGCCTCTTGGCTGTTTCTCTGGTTAATGCTGTCCTTGACGCTGTCATTTTAGGTTGCTGGCTCCCTCTGACCTTTCTGGTGTGCTTCTTGGTCTTCAAGAAGTGGTTTGTTCTGTAATATTCTCTGACAAACCTTTAAGGCCTGCATAGAACAGGTGTATTCATACTAACATTTATTCACAGTCAGATGGACTTTGTTTACCAATTAAGTGACTCCTGAAGGCAGTTGGTTGTATTAGATGCTATTCAGTTGTGTCTGTAAATGGAGCTGACAACACATGCAAATCATAATTTATAGATTTTTTGTTTGTAAAAAGTTCAGAAAGCTTGTTTTATTTTTCCCCACTTTGTGTTGGTCTATCACGTGAAATCCCAGTGAAGCAAAATAAATTTTGTAGTTTGTTATTTGACAAAATGTAGAAATGTTGAAGGGATATGAAAACTTTTGCAAAGCGCTGGAAATCAAGTGTAATTTTTTTGTTTTTGTTTGTTACAGTATTGATTCTTTTTATAAGGTTGATCCTTGATCAGATATTGCTCCCATACAGCTAAATAAAATACATATATTTACCCACAAAAACCAGTGCAAACAAACAAGAAAATGTCTATACCGATTGAAATATACTAACTTGTGCTTTCATGAAAAGTAAATAAAGGGAACATATTTTAAAGTCTACATTATTATTCGCAGGACTGCTTTGACTTGAAGTTAAATTGTATGCACACACGATTTATGTTCTTATGTATCTGACCACCAGTCGTTGTTCTTTACAATGCCTTACTTAAAGTCTCTTTGAGTTAAGGCTTAGAAAAAATATCAGTGAAAATGAGCTGAATTCCATATATTTTGGCAGCTCAAGGAAAATTATTGTATAAGCACTAAGCAGTGGTTTGGTTTCAAAATGAAAATCCTTGACATTTTTAAACAGGCACAATTTCATAACCTTAAAATTAAAACAAAACATGTTTTATTACAAGACAGATGTGCTAAAATATGGCGGTGTCAAAATGCAGGCCCCTCTTGGATTAATTTTAAATCCTTTTAACCGGATTAAATCATTTTAGGGGGTTGCTGCAGTTTAACCACACTTGCACATACATGGAAAAATATGCATGAGTCACCGCACATAAGCTGATGTCAGTATGATATAATTACTCACTCTGACAAAGCAGTGTAGGCAGTGTGATCGCAAGTATGTGCCATGTTGTAGTTAATGACTAAAATCTGTGACATTGTGAGTTACACTTACGAAAGAAAAGATGAAATTATTCCATTCCACAATTTGTACTTGTGGTGTAGATTGAAAACAAAAGCTAAAATGAAATTGTACTTTTTTGCCTTATAAAGTGGCCAACAATAAATGCTTAGTTGTAGATAAAACATGAGTGTATAGATGCAAAGATATTAGGTATTTTTTAATAAGCATGGTAATATCAGACAAAGCCTGAGGTAAATACATAAGGATGTTTTCAAATGATTTTATTTATTAAAAGCTAACCAAACCAACCTAACCTTGTGTGAAGAAATAATCCCCTTGTTTTAACATTGTAAAATAACTGTGAATAACCTATTTTTTTGCTGACCTGTAGAATCAAAATATCCCTTAAATTGAGCCCATCTGTCAACATGAAGTAGGTTAAAAGATCATAAAGAGCAACAGATTATCCCCCGATCTTAAAAAACTAAAGAACAGATAAGAAACAAAGTTATTAACGTCTATCTGTCTGAAAAGATTTACAAACCAATTTTAAGGCTGTGGGACTCAAGCCCTAAAAACATTGAATCTTGAACAAAGTGTAATATTTATACAGTATTGGAGCCCCATTGTGTATGTTGTGGGATGACCTGTGTAAAATTTAAAGTGTGCCACTGCATTTAAACACATTTTTAATTTCAAGTTTTACTTTTGTGTCTCTGCCTTGTTTTTTTCCATACTTAATGACAACCTGGGCATGGCAGTTCAATGACTCTATTAGCCATAAAAACCCAAAACAGAACTAAGTGTCAGAAAGGATTCTGTTATGTGTAGCCCCATGTTCTTGTTAATCACTTCAAATATTTCTTTAAACATGCATGATGCAAGTGTTTTTTCAGTAAGCTGGTGGGACTGTTGTGGGAATGATGGCTTCACAAAGGGCATGTTCAGTCTCAAGCCTAAATATTTTCAATTGTATTTAGAGCAAGGGAACATGCAGGATGGTCCAAAACATGCACAGCATTGTTCTGAAAGAAAGGCTTTATCAATGCAAAGGGATGGCCACTGCAACATTTCCATGTTGCCAGCTGCAACTGGGCCTTCACAATCAAATTTTCCATCATTCCATTGAAGTAAAGCTCCTCTGATCAGGGTGGAGCCTCCCCCACGGTGCTGAATAGAAAAGTGGTATCTCCTTGTCATGCCAGTAACACTGGAAGCCATCAGGACCAGCCTTAGTTTGGGTCGAGGATCTTCCTGTGGGTTCCTGGATCCCCCGTTGGATCCTCCAGCTCAGCGCAGGCAAAAATGTTTTTGGGTCTACAATTCGACTTATTTGTGCGAACACCCTCAAGACCTTTTAGGAAATTTTAAATAATTTTACTGATGTTTTCTAACTCCCGATAAAGCTGCACAAAATGCAAGTACTTATAATGTGTTCCCCGGTTTTAAGATTTTAGACAGGAGTGCACAACCTGAGTGTCCCCTAGTAGGCAAATAATTATTAGCTGAATTGCATAAAAGACAAGTCCAACCTTGCTATGTTAGCCACTTCAGCTATTTTCATGCCAAGGTGAGTGAATCTAATTAATGCAGTCAGATCTAAATAAGAGTTAAATAATGTTCCTTACTGTGTCATTGCTACAATAGTAGCAGTGATGGAACATTTGTGGCAGTATCTCCCATGTGCAGCAGATATTGTGTCTTAAAGTATGACGCTCTTGTCATTGAATCCAAGCAATTAGTGGTAGCCTGGCTTAGGCTGAGATCACATTAATTATACTGCAGTTTCAGATGCTCAGGAAGGTGATGTCGGCTGAACCATCAATTCCTGCCTTTCCTTAAAGTCGCATATATTCATTCGCCATAAAAGGTAGAGGCACACAGACGGAATCAAATGTGCAAATACAAAGTAATAACATTTTTCAACTTAGGAAACATGTCTTTATTAAAAAATGTTTGTGTTTTCTTTATTTATAGTTTCTATTTACATTTTACACTGTATCAAAATATCTTTAGAAATCGAAGGGTAAAGGGTTTTAGATGTATTGATAGTTGTAAAACCTAAAATTTCCCCAGCTAAAGTTGGAACTAATTATGATTATCTGCATTGTCGCATATGAATCCCAGTTAAAAGCCAAAATGCTATTTGTCAAAAGCAATTAAAATGAACATCATGTGGAAGACATGACGTATGAAACAGAGCAGAAAGAGGCAGATCTTCCTGCCTATGTCTTAATATCACACAACGATACCCTGAGTAAATCCAAAATGCAATTTTTAAATGGTCATTTAATTTACTGTATTTATGTAGAATCCCACGGTTAAAGTCTCAAAAGATATAATGGTTGATGGCAGTTATTGCCGCTAAGGATGGCCCAACCGTTTGTTAGGTTCTGGGGGCAGTTACTTTTCCACACAGGGCCAGGTAAGTTGGTGAACTTTTTTTCATAATTTATAAAATCCTCATTTCAAAACTACCTTTTCTATTTACTCAGGTTATATTTGTCTGATATTAAAATTTAGTTTGATGATCTGAAACATTTTAATACGTAAAAAAAGCAACAACAGAATTTAACGGGATTTTGGCAAATCCTTTTTCACACACTGTACACTGTCCAGATTTTAAGATCTCTTCGACACCTTTGCATGTAACTGAGGCCCTTCGATGTCACTGATGTTTGTGACAGTGGAGAGAGCTGATTAATTCAGGCGAGTAGATTTATGCAGCATTCTATACATTGTTGGAAAGAGAAAGGGGGAATGTGAGCAGAGGAGTGAGAAAGCTTGTAGACGATGATTGAGGAAGGGTGTTAAGGAGGAGGGTCTTTGGGGGTGGGGAGATAGTGAAAGCAAGGAGAGGATAGGAAAGAGAGTGTGTGGAGAGGGGGCGGAGGAAAAGAGGAGAGAGAAAGAGAGAGAGAGAGAAAGAGAGACAGAACCCAGAGTTGCTGCTGCTGATGCTGCTGCAGCCGTTTGACAATTCCCCACCCATACAGAGCACGGAAGAAGGGAAGAGACTACAGCAAGGAGGAAGAAGGAGGGAGAGACTCTTTAGTAAAGATGCTCCTGTGCTAGCCAGCACACACGGTAAATACACACCTCTTCGGTGCTGCTGTTTGTCTCTGCATCATTGTGCCCCAGTGTGTTTGTCTTTGATCTAGCTCTGTTGAGTCCTAAATATAGTGCACTGGGTTAGCATAGCAGGCAGCTGGAGAAAACCTGTGTGCAGTTGCTGCAGGAGGAGACAGATGTGCACAGTGAGGTGAAAAGGAGAGGAGGATTTGCACATTTTGTCTTTTCTCAGGGCTAAATGAGGAGAAAGCAACATCCAGCTTTGCTGTTTCTTGACTGAAGCCGAGCCACCTGTTCGGAGATGTGTGGGTGTGTGCAGTGTGTGTGTGTTAAAGGAAAGAGGGGTGGGGTTGTAGTGTATGAGTCTATTGGTTTTGTGTGTTTTTTGGTTAAGTACACAGAACATTGTTTGTTTCTTCTGAGATTACCTACATACAGTAGATTACTGCAGTATTTCTGTAGGTGTCAAATGATGAATGATAATGTTTCCATCTGTAAAATCTTGAGGCAAAAGCTGACATGATCACTTAGGGATGCGGGGAGAAAGACAAATGTGGAGTGCTTAGTCAAACAAATTGATATAGAGTGTGTATGTGTGTGTATTTGGGCGTTATCGGCACAGGTAATTTGAGCTTTTCCTGGTTTCTGACTACTAAAGGGTTGTCAGGTGCTGGTGTTGAACATTAACCCACTCACTGCTGTGGGTTAATGTTCCTACCCAGCCATTTAGAGTTTTTTGTGAGGGGGTGCACATGACACTCCAGGTATACTCTGACCAGCTAAATCTTTTACATTCTAATAGAACCAATGAGATCAATTCAGTTACAATGTTCACATTTTGCTGAAACAGACTGAAAGGAGTGTTCATTCAGCTGCATGCCATTTTTGAGGAATTGTAATATTTGTATTTCTGAACTGTAGATCAATACTGAGAAGTGATGGTTGTATTTCAGCAGTCGAAGAAGTCAAGCTCATGTGTCTGTGAAGAATTCTTTTTGTGAAAAGTTGATGCACAATTGTTTAAACAGATAAAATTGTATTAATTTTATACCAAAAACCTATATTTTTCAAACAGTAGAATGCTTTTTGTTGTGCCTCGCTGTAATTGTCAGAGATGTCCCGAAAAGGATTTATTTGTCTTTGAGACCGATCCGAGTCGTTCAAGAATAGACATTTACAGATACATTCGTCTCAGTCTGATACTTCATTGAAATCTATGCCATGTACAGTATATGCTTGAAAATCATATATCTTTAAAGTGCAGTACAATAACACACAGTGCTTTAGCAGCATTATATAATCTACATTATTATTGTGATTCCGTTAAGTTTACTTCACCAGTTACTTTTATCACACTGCAGCATCCCTTTTTTCTTGACAGTTGTGCATATTTTGTACCTGCAGGGTTTTCAGCAGGTCAGATGTAATATGCTGCTCCGACACCTAGATTAAGAAAGCTACTAAAATAATCATAACTTTATCATTTTTGTCCTAAAGATATCTCTGAGTTGACAAATACAGTCACATTCCTCAATAAACTCAGTTGTTCTTTTGGCTTACAACATTTTTATCTGGAGCAGCTTGTTGAAGTGTTAGGCTAAAGCTAGCATGTTTACCCTCTGTTTTGATATAACTTGTTGATTGTTCAGCCCATAACATACAGTATTTCAGTCTAGTTTCAGTTAGTCACATGGAGACAAATAAAAAAAAAGTTGTTCACTTGCTTCATAAAATTACTGTTTCGCTTTGAATGTGAAATAATAACTACTAGCGATCATAATAACTAGCAATACAGCTGTGCAGCACACCATGCTTATAAAAGTAAATAGGGATGCTACACATCTCAGCTTTTTTGTATCAATTCAGAAGTTGTTGTGCAATTGAAGAAGACAAAAACATATGACTGGCTTTATCAAAGGTGTGTGCTGTAATGTTGTGAATATTGTTGTGGCAAGACTTATTGGGAGGGGGGCACATTCTAGTGACGGGAAGTAGGATGTAGATGTAATTGGCTTGAAACATATGTAAGTAGTGTTCTGCACTGAGCATGAATAAAGAGATGTAGCTCAAAAATATCAGGACTTGTAGTTTGTAGTTAGGTCTAGTCAGAGATTCCAATACCAATCATTTAAAAAACTTCTTTATTGGGATTCCAAGCCCACTCTTGGGACTGGATAGTGACATTCCTACTAACTGCTGCATAAGAGCATAAAAGTGCAAAGCTGCTATCCGAATCAAAGTGGTCACTACAATGCTTTTTTTTGGCTGTATGTCATTTAGTGGAAGTAGTGGAGAATGTGTTACAACTGTATGTAATCATAGGTGGTATAATTTTTCCTCTATACATATGCTTAAATATGTGACTGTGTGGGTGGTTGACACACCAAAGGAAAAATACTGTATAGCAAAGGAAATGAAAAGAGCTCTGTTTATGTCTAACCTCACAGTACCTCACCTTTGTTTGTCTCTCTATATATAGTTACTATTCTATATGTATTTTTAAAATTTTGATAAGCTCAAAAAGTTCTATTGTTATAATTTTGTTGCTCTTGTATATTTTACAGCCTCCCTTTTTTTTAAATTTTGTTTCCACTCCTTTATCCCCATGCATCACCCTGGTTGGCTGTGCCAACTGATCTCCAGTCGGATGTCTGAGGGTAAGAGCAAAAGAGTGAAGAGAGAAGATAGGCAAAATGAAACATGTGTTTTCAGTCCCATGACTGAATTACTCCACTGCTCATCTCTTGAGATGAACAGGGAACCTGGCAGCCGAAAGAGACTAAAACATGCAGGTGCTGCAGTAGTCTCTGCAGTGACAGCATTGAAGGGATGTGAAAACACAAACCAATAATTATATAGAATAGAGTAGAATATCACTTAAGTGTTGTCACTTGGAAAATTTCCAGTGTATCTGGTCAAATAACTACAGAGATATACATTTCCCTTTTACACAGATCTTTCATACACAATCCTTTATTTTTTATGACACCTTCATGCATACTTCACTTTTTCAAAGTTAAAAAAGACACTTTATGCAAGTAATTACAAACTTTATTCCATACCTTGGTACCTGGTTTAAATTTGGACTTCCCTGGCCAGTTGCATGCAGTTTTAGTTAATTTTTAGTTAAACTGTTCATAAATTAGCAGCAGGAGTACATGTTTCTTCAATATGGATCTCTTAGCCCTGTGATAAACTGACAAACTGTTCAGGTTGTATCCCGCCTCTCGCCCGATGACAGCTGGCTTATGCAGGTCCCAGTGACTCAGAGGGCTTTTGTTTGCGCATTTTGTTTGCCGGCTTTCATTCACACAGTTCAAAAGGCATCATCAGATATGTTTTGCACGTGATATTTGATTGCTACTTCTTTATCATCCTGGTGCCGACCTGAAGGAGAGCAGTTTCTATGGCAACCCCCATCAAACCCCTCCCTTTGCCGGTACTACTGCCGTATATTTGCGATGTGTGTGTGCTCAGTATGAGGACCCATGTCTGAATGTGAGTGAATGCTGTATTGATTGTTAGCGCAACCCCCCCACTCCAAAAAGCATTTTTGCTCAGCAGCTGAGGGGAACGGAGATTGAAACATTTCCTCCTCACATTTTCTGGCAGCTTCTAAAGATGAACAGAAGTTTTATTAAAGGAAGGAAAAAGCACTGCAGCGGGAGGAGGCAAAAAACAGGTGGGGCTGAGAAGGAAAGTGAGAGGAAGAGAATCAAGGCAGAATAAAGACAACACCTTTTTTTGTGTTGTTTGTTTTCCAACTTTTTACCTACTTTACTCAGTTTTCATTTCTTTCTTCAGATTAACTAATTTCATTTCATGACTCATTGAAACCTGTATGTTTACATATCTTTTCCAGATTGTTGAGATTTATTATGTATGCTTCTAATACTTCATTTAAATAGTGTGGAGAAACATCAGTAAAAGCCTTGCTGACCTTAAACCTTGCTTTAATGCGTATTGCGATTATGCTGTGTGCATTCTTTTATACCTTTTATACCTTACTAAAATACTGGACCTCATGGTTTCACAGTCTGTCTAGATAGGCTTGTAAAGAAGTATGTTTTTACTGTATGTGTTAGACCATTTAAGGCTTTTCCACTGGATTTTATTAAAGACACACTAGATTAAAATTAAAGACACAATACACAAATGTTATTTTTTTCACTGAAATTGCTTTGACAAAATAAAATAATCTAACGAATAAACAAATAGATTAGTGCTTTGAAGAAACATTTTTAACGTTTTTTTTTTGCTCTAACAATGTAGATTTTTGCAATTTCCACATTCTCCTTAAAAACTATTCTATAAGGACAGCCGTCATGTTTAGAGTTGGACCCAGGGCAGACAGGAACTAGGTATAAGCAAAGTGAAGATTTTAATAATAAAGCAGATAAACGTGCAGGTCTTGAGTAGCGCGAACAGGATATGGAGCATGGACAGGGACACGGGCAGAGTAATGGAAAGAGTACTGGGAGGTCTAACAGCAGAATCCAAGAATGAACATTAAAAAAATCAAGAGGCCTTAATACTGAAGCAGGGGTGGAAAATGACAAAACGAACTTGAAGATATATTCAGCAGAGATGTGAAACAACTGTGGTAGAATGAAAGCAGGGAAGCTAAGGGAGGGAGACTAATTAACACAGAGGAAGCTGAACTAAGACACAAAGAAACTGCTAACCTGAGTGAAGAAACTATCACTGGTCTCCGAGAAATAAATCAAAATGCACAAAAAAAACAGAACACAAGAATGAACTAAATATAGAGGAATTAACTATGGGAACACCTTACAAACAACAATGAACACAGAGAAAAAACGTAATATGGCAAGACCTATAAAACATAAATAAACAACATGAAATTGAATAAAATACCATCAAAATGAAAACCAAACCACAAATACCTAAGGATCGTACTGACAGGATAGTATTCTTGATGAGCTATCATTAAAACAGAAGTGATATCACACCACTGCTGTAAAACAAGATTTTTACCATTTTAAAATCAAGACAGAAGGATTATGGTTGAAAATTTAAACTGACCATTAAAACATCTGTCTCCATCTGAATTCGTGAAAAAATACTTACCTACACTCTGACATTTCCAAAAGGATACAAACATTTCTAAATACATCATGTTCCATGGCAGACAGAGGTGAAAGCTCAGGATAAAAAAGAGAAATGTTGCTCAGCTCCTTAAGCCTTGCTGTTATCTGTTGAAAGTCTTCCTTGCTCACTCTTAAGCGAGGTTTATACTTGATGCATTGAACATGGCCTGAGGGTGCGAGCCAAAGTGATGCAATGTTGCCATCCCTGCCCCTGTTCATGGGCTCTGCATGATGTCGCGGCACCTGGTCTTGCACCTTCAAACTTTTGTAACTTGGCATATTTCTGTAATTTCCATAAATCACAAAATCTCTATAGTATCTAGTCAGCTTAACTAATCGCTAATTGTTTCCCACCACCATTGCAGGGAAAGTTTCCTTGAATATCAGAAGACAATAAAAATGTAGCTCACAAGACATCCTTCACCTCTTTAGCTGTGTGCAAACTTTCCAGCTGAAGACCCGCTCCTGGATATGAATGTAGCACATTTTCAGGTTTTAGCTTGCACTGCTTTGCTCTTTAGCCACCAACGACTGGTGCAAAAACTTTGCAAGAGGAAAAAAAACAGTGGTATGCTCTTGTTTCAAAAACATATTTCAAAAGTACTTTCGAACTTACAGAAGTTTTTAAGTATTTTCATCCCAAAATAAAGGGTTATTGCCAGTACTCAGTCATGTATTTGTATATGGAGCCCATGAGATATAGCAGAAACATGGCCAAGCTGCTTTTCACACCTGTAAATTGTAGTCTCTGCTGTTTGTTTCCCTAAGGATATAGCTGTTAAGGAAATAATACTGCTACAGTTATGGCCAAAATCAAATTTGGAGCAGTTTTGCAATTTTGGTATTCAAAACAATACTGTTGCTATTTTTGATCCATGATGCCAGCATGACACTGGCAGGCAAGGTGAGCCCCTGGGCAAATGAGCATGCTGATAATGGCCTGTTTAATTCCACATCACTAACATTTTCTCTCTGTTAACCTTCTAATTGTTTTAGTTTTTTCCCCCTTTCTCTTCCTCCTCGATTATGCATTTCTCTCCAGTCAGGAGTTTCCATTCCTCTAAGTTACCACCTTGATATAGTCTCTTACCCAAATACTTCCTGTCTTGTGCCTTTGTCATTGGTTCCATCGTCTTGACTTGAATGATTAGGACAGAGCAACTAAGTGGACAGAGAGGGAAAGGGGTGAGACGTACGCCATGTCAGGAAAGAAAGGCAACATGTGCTCCCGTGACAGTCACTTATTGCTCTGTGCTATTGAGTCCTGCTCAGCAGAGACCTATGAGTTACTCTTATTCAATGTTTTGTGTTTATGGATTTTTTAAAATTGTTATATTCCTGCAAATGCCATGTTGCATCTGGTGCAAAACTAAATTTCCACACAATTCTAGGGCACAGGTGATATGATATTTTTCTGCTATGAGGAAAGAAAAGATTTATTTTTATATTTAAAATTTCAGTTTGAAAATATCTCAACAGAGGTTCTACTTTTAGGGCCGTTATTTATACTCTGCAAGAAAACAGAAATTTGCTTTGTCTCCCAGGGCTGCAAGAGCAAAATGAGATCATTTTGTTCTTGCAGCTCAGAAAAAAACCCTTTGTTGCTGTTTTTGCCACCTTGTGTAAGATAACAAATGTCTCTGTTCTTGCAGAGTAGTTAACATGCCTTTAGTTTAAACCAAACTTAAATTTGTATTGCAGACATTTAGTTACTTGCAAACATATTTATTCCACTTGAACTTCTTTACATTTTGTCATGTCAGTCAGTCAGTCATTGTCCATACAATTTCTTCCATAGTGGGTCGCAGGGAAGCTGGTGCCTATCTCTAGCAGTCTATGGGTGGGAGGCGGGGTACACCCTGAACAGGTCGCCAGTCCATCGCAGGGCAACACACAAACAACCATGCACACACTCATTCACACAAAGAACCAAAAACTGACAGACAAAGCAGTAGGGTATTAACAACTAACAAGCAATGAAAGCCACTTTTGCTAAGGAAGAAGAAAAGGGCAATTTAGAGAGCCCAATCAACCTAACAGGCATGTCTTTGGACTGTGGGAGGAAGCCCTGGTGAGAACCCACGCTTGCACGGGGAGAACATGCAAACTCCATGCAGAAGGACCCCCGGCCGGGAGTCGAACCCCTTTTGTCATGTTACAACCACAATTTTTAATGTACTTAATTTGGATTTTATGTGAAAGACCAACATAAAGTGCTACATGGTTGTGAAATGGAAGTGAAAAGATAAATTTTTCTCAATCTCTGTTAGAAATAAAATCTCAACCTTGTGGCATGCATTTGCATTCAGATCCTATGAGTCAATACTTTGAACAACCAGCATGATTACATCTGTATGTTTTCTTGGGGTGTGTATCTACCAGCCTTGCGCATGTGGAGACTGAACCAGTCTTTGCAAAGTAGCTCAAGCTTAAACAGGTTGGATAAAAAGTCCCTGTGAATATCTGATTACAGTGCATGAATATGCTTTCATCTTTCATTTAATCTTATACTGGCTGTGTTTTTTGGGATGTCGTTCTGGTGGAAGGCGAGCGTATAACCCAGTCTCAAGTCTTTAGCGGTGTCTAACAGGTTTTCTTTTAGGATTGCCTTGTATTTAGCTCCATCTTCCCATCAACCCTGGTCAGCTTCCTTGTCCCTGCTGATTCATGCATGCAGCTCAGTAATAGATTTTCAGCTTTAATTGTACTAACTTCACATAACGTAACATTTTGGCACTGTCTGTGTTTTTGTTGGAGTCTAGAATAAGCACAGCATTAAGGCAAGTAACTATGAACAATCTGAAACAGGTGTATAAGAATTATGTTAAAGTTACATTACAAGCCTATTGGACAGGGCAAAGAAGGGTGGAACTCACCAATGTTTTAATGGCCCACACAATTTCTCAAGTCAAATAAATAAATTACAGAATTTTTATATCTTTCCTTTCATAATGGCCATATTTATTGAGTGCCCTAAAATAGTTATGTTGGCAGATTCCCCTACCTGAGCTTTGGATCTCTTCACCTCCTCCAGAGTAACCATGGGCACCTTGGCTGCTGCTTTATGTAATGCTCTCCATGCCTGGGCTGTGAGTTTTAGTGAACAAAACTAACCCTGCTTTAAACTTCCCTACAAGATTCTCCCTGACGTGTCTGACGTGTTCCTTGGTCTTTATGATGTTGTTTGTTTACTAATGTTGAATATTGTTTACTAATTAGGCAATTAATCATGAAGATTATTGGTTACACTTGATTTTATTTAGGGATTTTATTTTTATCAAGGGATTTGAAAATAATACAGTTTACTTTTTAGGTTTTCATTTAGAAAATATTTGAAAACTGTTTCCTTCCCTTCCAGTTCACAGTTAAACACTAATATGTGTTGGTCTGTCACAAAAAATACTAAAAAGCACATTGCACTTTGTAATTGTGACAAGAAAATTTAAAAAAGTTCAAGGAGTATGAATACTTTTGAAAGACGCTAAAGGTTTTACATTGTTGCTGGATAGAGACTTAGCAATTCAGGAGTGTACTGGAAAGAGCTTCCCTGCCTAGTGCATGATGGGTAAGAGCTAGAATAAGATAATGAATTCTGAGCTTCTCCAGCAGTGGAAGGAGGCCAACACTAGCATAACATATTCTCTGAGCGCTTTTGTTTGTTCTGCTCAGATCAAATAAAGGGAGAAGCATCTGCTTGAGACTACAAAACAAAAACCATTTTCACATTTGTTATGTATGGGGTGGTTATTAGAACAAACTTTTAAGAATAAACTTGTATATCTGATGAAATTAGGTTTGGTAGTAGTAAAAACACCTACTCCACTATGGCTCTACTAGCGTGCTTCTAGCCTACTGTACTGCTAACTGTGCAATAAGGTCACATATTAATTATTTAACACTTGTGCAGTGTGGTTTCCTTCAGATTGGGGTCATGTGAGTGTGTATATGTGGAGGCCAGATGCTTTTGTCTATGAGAGAACATAACTGAAACCTTTGCACATTTCTTTGGATGCCGAAGTATGTGCTTCTCTACTGCCAGGTGCTTTTTTATGTTACTGAGCGCTTTATGGGAATTGTGTCTGCTTGAGAGTTTCTATGCTGACTTGTCTGTGTCTGTTTGAGGACGTGTGTTCTGCACACAAAGGCCCATCCAAGCATTACGTGAGCATGAAGGCCCATCCAACCACATGTAATCCCTTACCAGCTCTGAGGCTCTTCATTAGAATTATTCCGATCTTCCTCAGAACTTATTTTACGCCTTTCTGATATCTTCTGTTGGTCCTCCGGGAACAATGGGTCCTCCCTGCATCAAATCTGTTGTGGCATCAGTGAGACTTAAAGCTTCACTGCCCACTTCAGTGGAGGCCAGTTTCATTCTCGCATTCTTACTCTTGCAGTCTGCATTTACATCACACATTAAATTCAGGGCTGTGCACACTCCCGTTTACCTTAGGGAGGATAGTGTTTTTCCCTGGAGAGTTTTATATACACAGTCCAGCTGGATCACCTAATCTTAACATTTAAAGTGTGCAGAGTCTCTCTTTTTCTAACTTGTTTTTTTATCCCATAAATACTCTGGATTGTTTTAAAACTTTTTTTTGTGAATTATGATTCATTTGGGGAAGGCAGAATATATTACCTCCAATCACAGGTTTTCAGAATCTTACACAAATATATTCCTATTTGGATAAACAAGCTAAAATGTTCAGAACCAATGAATGGACAGTACTTAAATGTGAAAATCATATTTAAAAACTGCATCCTTATATGGCGGTATGTGATGACATCCACTTGAATTTGATGGTTAAAATTTTCCATCTTACCCCTTCACGCGTAGCGGTCACTTAAGTGGACAGCTATTCAAAAGCAGTTTTCTTGTGTGTGGGCGTTGATGGTGTACTTGCATACAAGCCACTTCATTTTACTCCAGCATGTTACACCACACACTCCCTCCTACTGGAAAATTAGTGTATGTCCACAAATAAAGTCTTCTCGCCTGCATGGCTGGCAGACAGACAGAAATGCTGAGTAAGGTGGCCAATTTTACTCTGTAGGAAAATCTGTTGCTCCTGATTTTATTTGTGTTTCTCTTTCTGTGCACCTATTTCATACATTTCATTGATAATTCAACTTTATCAAGAAATTTATACTGATATGTTACTCCTTGCGATGCCCCTAGTGACTGGGTACCGGAGGGCTGAACAAATGGCTCTGCAGTCCCCAGGTTTATGTGGAAACCTGTTTGGGTTGTCCTGTGGGGAAACCTAGTAAGGATGAATGGTATTAATATTCAGCCTCTAAATTCAAAACACCAAAATATAAAACAATGGAAAATACAGTCATTGCTGAAAACAGAAAAAAGAGAAAGACTGGTGACTATACTCACCAATGAACAGGCTTTCTCCTGAGGGTCAGAAAGCTGTTCTGGTTGGGAAGGTCATGCTGTGGGTGGCTAATTGCATTTATGATGATGCTAATGATAGGCCCTATGAATGTCATTCAGAAACAGTTATTTTTCATCCATAGACATGATCGAAAAGGCTTAAGAAACGAATGATCTAGTAGGTTATCATCATTCATACATGTTTGGTTATGTAAGTGACACCCCCATGCATATATTGTGGCCGTGCAAATAAATGGGTCAAAATGAATGAGTAATCAATCTATTTTTTAAAGCTGCGTCTGTCATGTTGCATTTGTTCTAAAATGATTTGCCCTCACAAATCATTAACTTATCCTTAAAAGTAGGTTCTAATTATTTAAAGAAATTAGCCTTACAAACACTGTGTGAGATATGTGCATGAGACTTAGCCAAGTACAAATATATAACAGAATTGAGGTTCAAGTGAACAAGTTCTATGCTGAAAAATGTTAATCTCTCCTGACGGTAGCTGCGCCGTTCCCTTCCTGCCAGTTCCTTAGACTTCTCCATCCATAAAAAACTGACCTTTCTCCTGCTCAGTCACAGAAATGCTGAGGAGATGTGCACACACTTTCACAGAGACTCCATTCCAGATGGCTCTTAATTTGAGCACCAGCTTCATTTATTTGTTAAAAAAACAAGCACTTCATCCCTGCAAGAAAATATTTATTATAAAAATAGGCAGTAGAAATGACCAAAGAATTTATTAAACACTTATTTAGATTTTTTTTGCCTGTGACTGGTAGGGTGTTGGGGGTGTGTGAGAGAAGGTTTCAACTGATTTTGAAAAAAATTGATATTTACAGTATTCTGACTGTTTTAGGGCCAACCAACATTGGCAGTGTTTTCCTCATATTGTGATTCCAGTGCTTTACCATTTTTATGATTTTTTCTTTTGTTTGTTGAACTATTTACTTCTGACCTAAGGGCCATTCAGGCCTGAAAAGGCTCTTTACCCAGTTCTGTGTCACAGCATACCAGAGGAATCAGCATGGGATGGATTTTGAACTAGTCTTTTTGGCAGGCCGCCACAAAGACTGACTTTGTTTGAATGTAGTTGTAGTATATAGTATGTTGTGCCAAGCACAACATAATGTAATGGAATTAAAAGCTGTTTAAAACTGCTTAAGTACTCTTAAGTGTATAAGAGAAATGCCTGGTTTACACGGCAGACTTTCTATGCCGATTTGTGACCCGATCTTCCCATTCTGACTTCCCCCATTATTGTGATGGCTCTTAAAATAATCGTATGAGATATTCTTGCTGCGTAGTCTGTTAAAAGTGATCTAGTCTGCTCGGAAGGATGTTGGGACTGGTCCGACCACAAATCAGGGATATTCAACATGTTGTACTGTCTTGTCTCAAAATCCTAGCATGTGGGTTGTTTTTCCCCAGGGACAAATAAGCATGCAGCCTGTTGAATGTGATGTATAGCCAATCAGAAAGCGAGGTGACAAAAACATGGAGGGGATTACTCTGAACTCATATTTGTTCTTGATAGGGTTGCAAGATTTCCCATCTGACATCTGAATGTTCTTGAGTGAAATCTGTTCTTGTGTGGTGTGTTGGGCTAGCTGTGTGGCTGCACACAACACTCGGTAGGACCAAACCTGTTATATCTACGATTTTTTATTGTCACCCGTGGGGTCTCTCAGGTTTTGAAAATCAAACAACAATTTTTAAATCTTGCTGTTTGAACCAGGTATAATGTCCTTTTTGTATTTATTCAGGTTTACCTGGGTTATTCAAGTATTTGCTTTTTTGTCACACTTAAATGTTTCAAGTCAGAAATCAAAGTTCAATATCAGACAAAGATAACTTGAGTAAATACATCAAGCAGTTGTCAAATAATGATTTAATTTATTACTGAAAAAAAAAAAATCTTTCCAAACCAACCTTGCTGTGTTTGTAATTACCACAATTTTCTGAGTTCCTTTCTTTTCCTGTGAACAAGGCATTATTATTGCTAGACTTGTAGAATCAAAAAAGCACTTGAACAGAACCTCTCTGACAACATGAAGTAGGCAAAAAAAAAATCATCATACGAATCATGCCCTATTGAAAGAAACATCCATGAGAAAGAAATCATTGATATCTATCAGTCCTGGAGGAGTTACTAAGCTAAGACTCTAAGACACCAGTGAATTACAGTGAGAGACATTATTCACAAATAGGAAAACATGGAACATTGCTGTTCCTGGAGCAGCCGGCCTAAAAAAAAATTCCTTCATAGGAGCATTATCAAACCATCCAGTAGGACCCAACCCCACCCCCCCAAACCCCCCACCCCCTGAGAAAAATTATCTAAATCACTGCCTCTGTTAGGTTAAATGTTCATGATTCAACAATAGGAAAGGGATCGGGCAAAAATGGCATCCATCCTGTTTGCTGATGAGACAAAAATGAATTTTTGGGAAATGTGTATGTTACATAACATCTGGCTTAAAACCAACTAAGCATTCAAGAAAATGTCATACCATCAAACATGGTGGTGTGACTGTGAGATGGTCTTGGGTTGTTTTGCTGCTTCAGGATCTGGATGAGTGGTGGTAATTGATGGAATCATGAATTCTGCTCTCTATCAGAAATTCCTGCAGGAGAATGTCCAACCATCAGTTTGTGACCTTAAGCACACTTGGGTTATGCAGGACAATGATCCGAAGCATACTAGCAAGTTAGTAATCCACCACAATGGTGAAACTAATTTGTTTGGTGTATTGCACTAGAATATACTTAGATGATCGTAAATGCTAAGAATTATTTTTCTTTTGCTAAATGTCTCACTATTACTAAAGTATTCCCTTAGATGTAAACATTTGTTAAACAATGTCCTTTCTTCAATTCCAGTTCACTGAAAAAAGAACTTAAACTTAAGTAACAAATTACGCAGGAAAAGTATATCCTAAAGCCTATGGACTTCACCTAATTGTGTGTGTCGTTTCCTTATTAGTTTTAGTGCTTGCTAACTTTGGTAACTTTTAAAATTGTGAATGTTTAGGATTCAGATGAAAGGTCTGAAACATGTGGGTTCATTAGAGCTGGAGGCTTCTGTGATTTTAGTTATGCAACCATTTAAAGCTCTCTCACTCCCTAACAAGTGCCCATGTAAATGTCCATTCATGCTTCAGTGTTTTGCCAGTACCCACTGCCATCTGCAGCCACAGTTTACTTTATGCATATGACCTCTGGGGACGTATGACTGTGACTTACATGCGTGTGTGTTCACGCATGGACTAGGACACACAGGATTTGGCATCTTAACTCCATTTACCACACATTTATGTTTTATGAATGAGGCACCTGTAGAGATACAATAAATCCATGGGCTGAGTGAATGTCAATTGATAATGCTGTGACACAACAAGGGGAATATTTTAAAAGGATGCAATGAATAATCCATCAATGACATTATGGTGATAGTGTATAGGCAGTGTATTGCCTATACATTATCATCATAAATTGGAAAAATTGCTCTACACATATAGAATGGTCCAGTTTTCCATGTCTTGTGTTATGTCTCTCTTGTAAACCAAAAGCAATACCCAGTATGAACAACATTACTAATGATTGATTTTAAAATGGTTCTTTAAACAATCTGCCAAGGAAACCAGTGTTTGGCTGCAGATCAAGTGTGTTTGAAGTCACACGGCCTTGTGAAAAGACGAACACTTGCTAAGCCCTTCAGAGGACAGAGTCTGAGTAATATATATCAAACTGCTGTGTAGACCTGGATAATGCTACTCAATAAATCCTCCAAAAGTATCCTCCATTCATTTCACAGCCAATTCCTTAAGTGGGGATGTACAGTGTCAGTTTACTGGCCTCTTAAAGTTGCCATCAACCTTGACAGTATGACCTATGTTGAAAACAACTTTATGTTCAGTAATTTGCAATCTAAAAAATAATCCATTCGTTTTCTTTTATGTAGCTCAAATGTCTTTTAAATGTTACAGTGCAGATAATTTTATATATTTGTCTGGAAATACAGAAATGAGTGTTGTGACCGATTTTTGATCTGATCTTTTGTTTTTTAAAGCTTTGACCTGCCGAAACCTTTATTCACTGGTTCCAATTTTCTTAAGAGCCAATATTGAAAATATTTTTTATTTTTTAGACTTCCTGCTGTGAGTGGTCATTATTTATTTATATTAGAAGCAGAGGGGAAATTATGCTGTGTGAGAGAAGAATCAATACAAAGACAAAATAATCACATGGGTGGCATTTTAAGCAGACTTAGCATTATTAGCATTATTATATTTTTAAAGGGCTCCATAGTAGTCTAGTTCCTAGCACTGTTGCTCACAGAAGATTGTAAGTAAAAAGAGACTTTCTATGTGTAGTTAGGATGCTCCTCCTCTGCATGCATGCAGCGGTGGGCACAGTCCCGCTAATCCGACAACAGCTAATAGCAGAACTGATCTTTTGTTTAGTGGATGAGTGTTTTTGCTAACTCTGGAAACTGTTAGTAAACCATTTAGCTTCCGTTAACCCTGTTGGGTCCTTTCCCGAAGTCTTCCAACACATCTTTTTTCATTTTCTACAAAATACTCATATGTAACTCTTGCCGCAACTCCAAACATGCCGTACATCTCTCGCTTCACACCCACACAGGTCATCCATTTTCTTGTTCTTCATAAGTTTTTTGCAGTTATCAAACAGCTTTTGGTGTGCCTTACTGCCACTCTCTGAATTGGAGTAACACTCACACTGGCATATAACCTGCCTAATTTAAAAGGTTGATCAGCTCGTCTTAGTGGTTAGCTGTTAGTGTTAGCTTCCATATATTTTTAAATGAGCAAAGGTAATATTTTTGATAGTAGAGTATAGGTTAGTGTAGCTAACATTTTGGTTAGTTGTGCCCACCGCTGCATGCATGAATTCTCTCCAAATCCTCCAACTTCCTCTCACTATCCAAGTAGTTGTGTGTGTGCATTGTTGTGTGTCTCCATGCTTCCCTGTGATGGACTGTCCAGGGTGTACCCTGCTGCTCGCCCAGCGACCAATGGAGATATACACCCTTCCACCCTACAATGATTAAAAGGATATAGATGATGGATGGATGATATTTATTTATTTTACTCCAACGAATACATTTTTAACACTAAAAATAAACAAATATTTTTGTTTTTTTTTAAACCCAAGCAGAGCAGGTTATTCCCATTCGGACAATGTTATACCTTTGGTTGCAGACATCATCCTTACACAGGATTTATGTTCAGTAAATAATATTTCCACCCAAAGGACCTGACTGCAGACTGTTGCAAGAAGAATAAAGGAGTCATAGTGTTTCACTGTAAAGCTACAGACTGTGCTGGACCACAATATCAGCTACACAATATTTTGAAAAGAGTATTTAATCATAAGACTAGCCAACAAGAGACCTTCCTTCACATTTTGAGTAAGAATAAGTTGCAGTCAGCAATTTATTATTTTAAAAGTCATTACAGCTGTGGTCACTTTTCCTGCCTAAAAGGAAGCAGCACACAGAAAAAAATTTGCATGTCTACATGGGCGTTGTTTGTGCATTGCTGCTTGTCAGAACTAAATCCAATAAATACCTCTGTCTGCTGTGGAGTCATTTGGCAGGGGAGTGAATGCTGATTATATCTTTTGCCTTCACAGCCAAAAGCCAAATGTTAATTTGTGTCATGATTTGTGGGTGTTTTTGGGTTCTTATTATTATTCTTGATAGGTTTTGAATAATGCTTCTGTTTATTATTTTCCTGGTCATGCTTTAGTTTTTGTATTCTAGTTCATGTTCTGTCAAGTTAGGTTTTTGGATGTGGTTATGCTTTAATTTTATAGTTTGCTAATTGTGTTTCTATTATTTTGTATTCAAGAGTCTCTGTTCTGTTCGTTTTGATCTCTCCTCAATCATCTTCATTCAGTTCACCTGCACCTAGCATTCAGTCTCCTCATTTCACCTGGTTCTTGCTCCATATATACACAACTGTTCTGTTCATTCCTCGCGGAAACATTTTGGATCACCCTCTCTGTTCATGTCTTGTCCTTTTGATCATGCCAAGCCTGTTTTGCCAGCCTGTTTTGCCCATGTCTGTTTTTGCTGTCACCCTCTGTAGTAAGTTTAGTTAATTAAATCATTTCACTTACCGTCATGCTGCCTGCTGGTCTGCATTCCGGGGTCCTCCGCTACACAAATCCTGACAATTTGGGTTGTTTTGTTTCCATGAACGTGTTGAAAACAGCTCTTACATACGGTTTGTTGCAGATTTAAGCTGAGGAGCTGTTCTTGGTCATGAATGCTACAACCATTTAACAGGAACAGAAAAACAAGAACACTTAGCTTTGTTATTTATGGACATGCCCTATTATAGACAAATGTATGCGTGCTCATAAAAAATGATTTCCAGTTGTACGTTTTTACAGTCAAACGTTTTATTTTTTTTATTTTAAAGCTTTTAAATTTAGGTAAAATTGAGTACTAACATTCAATTTAAACTGTAATCTAAAGTAGAAAACACACTATGTTTATGTTAAAATGGTAAGAGGTAGGTTCCACAAATAGCTTCCAAGACACTTACAGACCTGTGTATTTTCTTATTCTTAAATGATCTTTGTAAACTTCGTGCTTTTAATAATTTGGAAACTAGGAAAATATGTGTTTGAGTCTTTGTTTGTGCCCACATTGCAAAGAGCTAATGTTGTCTGCGCCTTTCCACCCACGGTTTAACTGGAACAAAATGTTTCCTACATGACATCTAATTAATGACAATCCTCCTGGGGAAACAGTAGCAATCCTCAACCCACAAAAAGCCCATTTAAACTTATCAGCCAGCATCCTACAAATCTGTATGTGCAGGATTTCATCCATCATCAATTCTTCATCTTGAACACATAGCCTGTCATATTAGTGTATTTTAATATTGTCCTATATTTATATCTGAAGCATTTTTTAAATCCCATCTTCATAATCCTCCATTGGGCTGGAAAAGACAACAACCAAATTAATAGTTCAATCAAATTCCTGGTTGATTCCTTATTAATATATACTTGACATAGCCACAGTGTAAAATAATTTCAAATTCCATTAAAAAAGATTTAATTTACATTAAATAAATAATGAGAAATACATAATATTCAAGATTTAAATGCTTTAATGTTCAAAGAAAAGAATTACTGCACTTGTGTTAAAATATTGCTTGGTAATAATCTGATTTATAGACTAACAGAAGTATTTTAAAGTCTATTCTCTGAGCGACAGGGAGCCAGTGTAGGGACTTTAGAACCGGGGTGATGTGCTCCACTTTCTTAGTTCTAGTGAGGATGCGGGCAGCAACGTTGTGGATCAACTGCAGCTGTCTGATCGACTGTTTAGGCAGACCTGTGAAGACACCGTTGCAGTAATGAATTCTACTAAAGATGAACGCATGAATTCGTTTTTCAAGGTCCTGCTGAGACATTAGTCCTTTAATCCTGGAGATGTTCTTTAGGTGATAGAAGGCCGACCTTGTTACTGTCTTTATGTGCCTCTGAAGGTTCAGGTCTGAGTCCATCACTACACCCAGGTTTTGAGCCTGACTGGTGGTTTCTAGCTGTATTAACTGAAGCTGTGTGCTAACTTTTAAACGCCCTGCCTTTGGTCCAAAGATTATTACTTCAGTTTTGTTTTGATTCAGCTTTCTTCTAAGCATTTACCCAGCGCTTGAATGGGTTCATAGAAACCTGGTGACATCGTAACGTATAGCTGTGTGTCGTCTGCATAGTTATGATAACTTACGTTGTTGTTTATTAAAATCTGAGTTAGGGGGAGCATGTAGATATTGAATAGGAGGGGCCCTTAGATGGTTCCTTGGGGAACACCACATGTGATTTTTGTGGTCTCTGATGTAAAGTTACTTACTGACACAAAAAAGTCCCTGTCCTTCAAGTAGGATTTAAACCAATTGAGTGCTGTACCAGATAGGCCGACCCAGTTCTCCAGGCGCTCTAATAAAATGGAGTGATCAACAGTGTCGAATGCTGCACTAAGGTCCAACAATACCAGCACTGTGGTTCTTTCACAGTCTGCATTTATACGGATGTCATTGAACATTTTGACAAGAGCAGTCTCTGTACTGTTGTGAGCATGGAAGGCTGACTGGAAGACATCGAAGCAGTTAGTCATTGTTAGGAAGTTGTTTAACTGTTGAAACACAGCTTTTTCAATAATCTTACTGATGAAGGGGGAGGTTTGATATAGGCCTGTAGTTTTGTAGTAGCAGCTTGTCCAAGTTGCTCTTTTTCAAAAGAGGTTTGATAATTGCTGTTTTCAAGGCCTGGGGGAAAACACCTGACAAAAGGGACGTGTTTATTATTTGTGTTAAATCAGATGTTACTACGGGCAAAGCTTTCTTAACGAAAGCTGTGGGTAAAACATCGAGACAGCAGGAAGAAGAGCTTAGTTGTCATAATCAACACATATCACATATAAAAGCTCATTAAAATCATTGAAAAAGTTTGTTTTGGACTTAGGAGGCCTGTAAATATTCAAGAACATGGTTTGGACCGGGCTCTTTACCTGGAGAGCCAAATATTCAAAAGAGTCAGATTTGCCCAGAAATACTTTTTTACACTTTAGTAAATCTTTAAACAAAGTGGCCACCCCTCCACCTTTTCTTTGCTGTCTGCTCTCACAAAGAAATTTGTAGTTCAGAGGTGTCGACTCTATCAGAATGGGAGCTTCATTAAATTCATGTAACCATGTTTCTGTTAAAAACATAACATCAAGATTGTGGTCAGTAATGAAGTCATTGATTAAAAATGATTTTCCTGACAGAGATCTAATGTTCAATAAAGCCAGTTTATATGACTTAGTTGCTGCTATTAACTCTGTGTCTGGTTATACCTGACAGTTTATGGCTTTTTTTGATTGTTTATTACTGTCTCTTATCCTTTTGGCTTTGTTCTTTCTGTCACATATAAGCACAGAGATTTTACAACTATCTCCTATTAGGGGCCCAAGTTTTTCCTGGTCATGCTCATTTCTGAGAGAGTTACCACTGGGGCCCAGACTGTATCACAGAGAAGTGATTTGAAGGTTCTGATTGGGAGGAGATATATTCGGAGGTGGTGGGGCTCTGCGGCATTTGGAAGATGTTGGTTTAGCAGCAGGGCCTTGGCCACCGGGGGTGTCGAATGGAGAAGATGTCAGAGCCATTTGGGTCCCGATCTTAAGAGCTCCTTTCATGTTATCAGAATCCAGTAAAGCAAAAAGCGGGCTCAGTGGGGAGATGGGAGGGTTCTGTGCGTCTTGGTTGAGGTCTGGGGTGAGGGGGGTTTAACCGGGGGGTCGGTCTGGGTCTGGGTTTGGGGGGTATAACGGGGGGGTCCACTTCTCCTATGAATTTTGACCGGGAGACCTTTTGTGATGACCTCTCTTTCTCAGCCAACTGGCCGGTTGTCTCTGCTGGAGCTGTTTGAGGCAGTGTTATCATTGTTGTTGATACTCCATGTTCTCTGCTGAAGGTCGAAACTGCTGGCGGATTATTTACTGAATAGAAGAGATTAGATGTGAGACGTCTGGCTCCCGGCTTGTTCAAACAGAAACCATCTTGCTTGAAGAGTTGTCTTTTATCCCAAAAAATATTAAAGTTGTCGATGAAGTTCACAGATGTAGTAGCACATGTTTTTTTCAACCATTTATTAATCATCAGAAGTCTCGAAAAAATTTCATCTCAACAGAAACACCTTGATATTGAGACCTCCCACAATATTCAGAAGACGAATGAAATCCTCCTTCAGTTCTTCTGTTTTTTTCTTAGCCACGTCATCCATGGCTCCACAGTGTATAATAAGGTTTTCTAGAGACGGGCGCTTTTCTGTGATTGCAAGAATATTCTCTGAGATATCGGACACCATGTTACTGGTACCAATCATAACTTCTGTGTTTTTCTCGTTGCAGAAATTTTTAATCCCATCCACAGTTGTGTTGCCCACTATTAGGGTTTGTGGTCCGGTGGGGCGCTTTTTCTCTGGCAATTTAGGAGAAGACTGTTTAGAATGAAGGTTGTTCTCAAACCTTTTATTTTTCTCAGAAGATGGATAATTTTCCTGGTTTTCATTCTGTAGTGGGGCAAGTCTGTTTTGGAGGGGAATTCCATTATTTCCAGCTGTGTCACTCCTATCAGTTGTGATAGCAGCTTGCTGTCGAAGTCTCCGTTTCCCAGGGGAAAGGGGGGCATTTGGCTGTAATTCTGGCCATTCTAACTTATTTAATTGCTGAGATCTTCCAGTGAGTCATCCACCTAGATTTTTGGGCACGCGCCTAAAACATGCCAGGGGGGGTCTGCTGGTAGGTTTATTCTCAGTGTTCTGATTCCCGGATGAGTCGTTGAGCTGGCTGTCACTGTTTGGGATCACAGGCAGAGTTGAATCATCACTGTAGCCCATATTCACCTCCACATTCACTTCTAGTCGATGGATTTTCATCTCCAAAACAGCCAATTTCTGTAAAAGTTGGTCGAAGCCCTCTCTGGTGAAGGGAGGCATTTTGTGCTGATTAGCTTGTGTCAACTTGTCCTTTCGATTATAAAAACATCAAAATCCTTTAGAAAAAAAAAAAAAAAAAATAATCCTTGGGAGTCGCTGGTAAGAAGTAGTTTTAGTCCAAAATTTCTGTAATTTTGGCTAAGAGATAAAAAGTTAGGAGTAAAAGAATGCAAGCAAGCAGGGAGCTTAGGAGAAAAGCGTCTGAGCAGGCAGAGAGGTGGAAGTAGAAGTGTGTTCTTTGTGGATTCCTGTGTTTGGTATGGTTAATTACTCAGTCTCCTCACTTGCATTCAGCTATTGCCATAGTTTTTCACCTGATCCCTATCTGTGTTTATTTTCAGTCAGCCTCCATCAGTTGCCCATCTCAGACTTAGCTCTAGTAAATTCAGTTGGTCAGACTTACCTGTCCTGTCTATTAAGCCCTCCTGCCAGTGTACATATTCTCTTTCCTTCACTCTCTGCCTGGTTCCTGTCTCCATACAAGTCCACAATAAAAACTACTCAATGGATTAAAGCTATTTCATGATTTTTCCTGCGAAACCTTATCTATAGTAGTTGTTTGGTAATGCTTGTGGATGTTGAAAGGTGTTAAGCAAACTTCACTTTAATGAACTCGAGGGGAAAACTAGTCCCCTAAAGAACATAAGGTTGTGGGCAAATTTCAGGAAACAGTTCTTTATTGCTGCAGCAAACCAGGTCTTATGTAACCAGATATTACTCGGGAATTTGTTTTTTTATGGTACATGATATCTTAAAAACTGAATAAACTGACTTCAGTCAATATGATGCAATTGTGCTCCGTTTTTATTAGTAGATTACAGCTACAATGTGGAGTCAAGTTTCCATCCATCCATCCATCCATCCATCCATCCATCCATCCATCCATCCATCCGTCCATCCATCATTGGTTTTGGGAAAATTAATCAATTATTCTGAGAAGTAAGGAGATAAGTAAGGAGCAAAAAATGGGGACAGGAAGGGTCTCTCACCAGAGCTCAGTGAGCTGCAGGATGGTACCAAAGGCCATGTAGAATCTCAGAATCTCTGCCTGTGTCCTCACTAAAACTAAGAAAGTGGAGCACATCACCCCAGTTCTAAAGTCCTTATTCTGGCTCCCCATATCTCAAATAATAGACTTTAAAATACTTCTGTTAGTCTATAAATCACTGAATGACTTAGCACCAAAATGCATTACAGACTTGTTGTCAGTGTATCAACCCAGACCTCTCAGGCCTTCTGGCTCAGATCTACTCTGCATCTCCAGAACCAAACATGGAGAAGCAGCTTTTAGTACTTATGCTCCATATAAACTTGCCTTGCCAGAGAAGGTGCAGTGGATACTATGCACATATTGCACAGTGGTCACCAACTTTCTGCAAAGTCTGATTACCTAAAACCTCTAAACTTTATGTTGCCTTCAGATTAGCTCAGGACAGTGGGTAAAGAGCTACGTGGAATGGCCAAACAGCTCCATCCAAGCCTTACATCACCAAGTGTTAGCAAAATGTTGGATGCAGTGGTGTAAAGCACGCCACCACTGCACTCTTGTGGCGATGTGTTCTGAAAAGTCTAATAATGCCTCTCTGTGTGGCAATCCCATGGATGTTTTTCAGGAGTTGTGCTCATCCCCTTAGTTCCAGTAAAATAAACTCTTGCTGCTTCAGCAAGCCAAGACATTTTGGATGATTTTATGTTCCCAACTTTGTGGGAAACTGTCTGGGGATGGCTGCTTCCTGGTGGCACATGACTCTGCACCAGTGTAAAAAACAAGGTCATTAAAGACATGGATGAACAAATTTGGTGTGGAAGAATTGGACTGGACTGACCTCAACACCTTTGGGATAAAGTAGGGTAGAGACTGCAAACCAGACCTCCATCAGTGTGTGACCTCCCAAATACGCTTCTGGAAGACTGGTCAAGATACACAAACTTTTATGGCCACAAGGGTTTAAGCTGTTATAGCTGCAAGAGGTGGGCCAATATCATACCCTGTGGATAAAAACTGGGATGTCACTCAAGTTCATATGTGTGTGAAGGCAGACAAGGACATACTATAGATGCACAGAACCTCCTTGGAGGTTGTCCACTATGAGCAGATTTAGTTTTTTTCTTGGTTAAGGTATAAAATTCTTATCCCAGTTGTGCTAGAAGTACATGCCTTGACCCAGGTGTGTAAAGATATAGATGGACCGGAAAGATGAAAGAAGACAGAAGTTGTCAGAGCAAATTAGGCTTTAGCGGTGTTGATGTATCTCCCTCTAAGCCTGTTTGCTCTCTCTGAATGCACATAATGATCTCAAATTTCACAACCATGCAAAGATTTACATATGACAATTTTCACTTGGAGTGCCTGTTGTGCTGTGTTTCCTAAAGAGACACCCTTATTAGCTCCTAGTTTATATATTCAAAACAGATTTCTATGTTGATATGATGATATTGAAGGTCTAAATTGGCACAGAAATGTGCGTGTCTCTTGGCTTCGCAGTCCAACAGTGTGTTTACAAGATGTTACAGAGTGCTAAGTGGGGCTGTGAATGTGTGATTTGCTGGAAGTGAGAGGAAGTACAGAAACAGACATCATTCCACATGTCCCTTAAAAAATTGATTTTTAAAGGCCATTTCTTTTGGCCAGTGTTCACATTTTTTTTCTTTGCTTTTGCACTGAAACAACCTCTGTGGAACGTATTTGCACTCGATAAGAGGGCTGACTGAGAGCATTAGGCCACAGCCACTTATTTAGAGTTGAAGGCAAATGTACAATATCTTTTGTGGTTTTTAATATAGTTGATTGTGATTTTCCTCTGTTTGCACTAACTCTGTGTTGCAGAGACAGTTATACAATCAGAGCAGAAAGTGGGCATACTCACTGTACTCCATGTCTTCCTGCCCTTGCCAGTATTTTGACTTGATTCTGTCTTTCTACAGCATCCCTGCTGTCTCTGCCTGCACACAAAGAGATGAGTGATCCCAACTGGCACCCCCTTACTCTCTCTCTTTCTCTTGTCTTGGGCGGTTTATTGAGCTCCTCAAATATACTGATAAATCTGATCAAAAACCCCTGAGCTGCAATCTTCTTGTGCAGAACAATATTGGATTCCCTTTTTGCCGCACGTAGGTTCAAGAGAGCATGTTGAGGCAATGTAAAGTGCATCATACAGTTTGTAACACTTTACACACTGCAACTCTTGTGTGACAAATTAAACTGCTCAATGCATGTAGTTTTGCATAAACTGTCAATCTAATCCAACATAATAAAGTTGCACTCTTACATATTAATCTTATGTTAAACCTTTTACACTTCTTGTAGTTTTTGAAACCTGCAACTGATACAAAAATCATAAAACATAGAATGATTCCAAACAACAGAATATTGTTTCTGCTTTAAAAATGTATGTAAATTACTTAAAATAAAAATGAAATCCATTAAGTGATGAAATGCAATTGTAATGTGTCTCTTTTTGTTTAGGGACCCAAACGCAAATTTACACACTCACCGACCCCCAGATGACCATTAGGAAAAGAAAGTCCTCATGCATTGTAGTAGCATAACTCATGATTGAAAACGTAGACAAAGAAAGCTTTTAATTTTATTGCATTTATTCAGTAGGGTAAATTCCCACATAAAGAAATTTTAACCATCACATGTACAACACTAATTTGGCACCCCTTAAAATAACTATAAGTATTAACATAATGTGAGACTGTGGCCAGGTTCTCTTAACTACTCTTTTAAATGAAAAAGATGAGAAAATATGCCATTTAAGTAAGGCTGCAAGAAAACCTATAAGCCCATAAGTATGGTCAGAGCAATAATTAAAAAGAACAAAATCTGAACTGTGACAAACGACTAGAAAAGGACCCAAGTTTATCTTCCCACCATGCAGAGTAAGCAGGGTGCTAGGTGAGCCAAATGTATCTCTAAAGTTCTTGACAGAGCTTTAGCATTGGTTGTCCCTTGGGGTGGCAAAGTGTCCATAGTGACATTTAGATGCTACATGTGCCCACCAGTTGTGTGAGAGGCATGCCAGGATGAAGCCTTTTTCTGTTCCGCTATCATAAATGTAAAGAAGTAGAGCTTGCTTGATGTTACCTTGACTTTAACTGGAACTGTGTGCCTTTGTCAGATGAGACCAAAACAGAGCTTTTCAGCAACAAACCTTTCATATAGTGCAGGATATAGGGTGGTGTGGGTTAGTTTCTTTTCCAAAGACTCTGGGGACCTTATAGGACTATGTAATATCATGAAACCTTTTAAATACCAAGACATTTTAGATAAAAAGTTGGTAAAATCTACAATAACAGGAGAAATGGGTCATCTTTAGGTCTTTCAACAGGGTAAAGATCCAAAACATATGGCCAAATTTAGGGGAAAAGTAGTTTACCAGACACAAAATCAACCCTCTTTCATGCCCCTGCTCATGAAGAGCAGAGAGGATACGAGAGGAACCAGGAATCTGGATGTTTTAGAAAGACAGCATAAAGAGATATGATCAATGATCCCTCTTTCTGTATACTGTATGCTCTAACCTTGTTACACATAACAGAGGGTTGTACAAATTCAGCAGCAGGGGGTGCCTATAAGTGTGGTACCAATGTCTTTCTTAACATGGCAATTTCCTCATGGAATAAATTTGGTTTAATTACTGGTTGGAACTTTCCAAATTTGTGAATGTGAAATTGTAAAACTACATTAGAAATATGTCTTTGAAAGCTTTGCCTAGGGTACCATTAAGTATAAACTGGCTTCATTAAGCCTTAATTTTAATAACTTATTCATTTGGGGTTATATCTTGTAGTTTACCCAATACGTACATGTAAAAACATAAATAATACTTGTTTGATGTATCTGTATTTCCAGGACGATACAACCTGTTATTGACTCCTGTTGCTTAAAAGCTGATTAGGGACGAGGCCTGACTGCTGCTATTAATGGCACATTTTAACACTGGATGGTTGAGATTGGCCATCAGCACAATGAAGTGGTATTAGGAGGAAGGATATGGTCAGTCACAGTGAATTCACTCTTGAATGCTCATAGCTGCGAGAGGAGGAGAGCGATGCCCTACTTTGACTCTGGCGTAATTACATAATGCTTGAGTACCTGCAGCATCAGCAGCATGACAACTTCTGACTGTGAATGTGAGCTGTGGGGAGAGCAGACAGGTTCTACACACTTCTTAATCCTTTTTTACGCCTTGTAACTTCATTTCCTCTCGAAAGTTTTATGCACCCCTTTACGTTCTTTGTTTTTGACTGACAAGCTGTCATTCTTTCGGTTTTTATTTTTAACTTTAAACCTTTTTTCACTTCTTTTACTTTCATCCCGCCATCCCAGTTTTCTTCCTCTTTCCATGTACCTATCTACCCCTTTTTCTCCAATTCACATCTTCCAGATTTCTTGTCTTTTTTAGCTTTCCTCTTCAACTGCTAGTGTCACATACCAAATAGAGGGTGACAGCATACAGCTGTGTGTTTTGTACCCCAGACAGGATCTTAGAGAAAAGCTTATCTGCATGCACTCACACAAACACACTCACATACACAGTGGGAGACAGAGGGAGGGATCGGCACTAACCTGAGTCTTTCATCTGTCGCGTATGTATTCAGTTTAAGATGGAGTTGCTCTGTGTGGCTTGCATACATTATACAGTCAGACATGAAGTCATTAGAGTAAAAAAAAAAGGTTGTATGATAATATAGTCAAACTTAAACTCTTCTCTTGGTTCTTGCTTTTCTTTTTTTTCAGAAAGCAAAGCTCCATGCTGCCTTGCAGGAAAAAAATCACCTGAGCCTCAAGCTGAACAACCACCAGCTAGATGCATCCAAGCATGAACAGGTGGAGACATTCATACATTTAATGTGCACATCAACTGCTGCAAATACACACACCCATAAGCAAAATTGATCAGTGCTTTCTCAGGCGATGATCAATTAGAAAATATGTCATTTTACATGAGGCATGAACCAGCATTAGTATCAAGTCGTACTGCACAATATAATGAAAACGTTTAATTGCAATTCTGTTGTTTAATATTGTAATGATTATGTCTATTACCCATATTGACTCTTTTCTTTCTTTTTTACCACAATGTCCCAAATACTCTGTAAGAGCTGTATCATCTCAGCCACTAAAAGGTTACATCAAGTGTGGGCATCAATGGCAATAAAAACCTCTCCAATAGACCAGATATGATATTGCCATGCAGAATTTGCATGCATGGTAGGCTACTTGTAATATAATCCTAAAATGTCCATCTAAAGGAGCCCTTTGTGGTCACAATAATGGACATAACATATTGATATTGGGATGAAGATTATGATTTGATATAATGCAGCAGTTTTAGTATCAAGGTAATAAAGTCAAGGATATAAAATGTTATGGTTTCAGAACTGCTAAAACTTTCGTTCATACTGTTTAAGATCCTTTTAATGAGAAGCCAGAAAAAGTGTCAAAATGACCCGACTTTTCACCAGCTTTAAAGAGCACAGAGAAATAAAATACAGTCTCTTTCCTGTGTGTCGCCGCACACTGTCAGTTAGCTGGCTGAAAGAATACTACAGTTTTTTTTTGTCTTGCTTTAAAGAGCAAAATAAATCTGTGTTGTAATAATTTTGGATTCTCATGGTTTGCAATGTAAAACAGCGGCACCTATCACTCGTATTAAGGTAATGCTGTTTTAAGATACACTTGGCAAGCCGCAAGCAGCATGTTAATCAGTTGACTGCAGGCTAGCTATCCAAGTCCAACTAATTTACTAACAGGATTTCTTTCTATAGAGCAGAACAGGAAAACAGTGGGGCATAATATTCCACGCAAAATGCATCTGAAAACTACTACTAAACTGAATGGGTATTTATTCTGTATGTTTTCTCAAGTCTGTGTATCCAATTTAAAATGACAGTGAATAAATATTCTTGAAATCATTATAAATGCAATAATCAATAGAACATTTTTGCAGCAGTAGGAATAAAAGTTGCATTTCTGCTTTCTCCACTTTGACAACATAAATCAACTCTCTGGATCTTTACCACTAAAGTTTTGACACAAACCCTCTTCTCTTGTTGATTATTCTTTACTTCTCTCCTTAGTGTTATTTGGGACTTTTACCCTAATTTAACAAGCACGTGGTTTGGTTGCATTTTTGCACTAGTGTTGCTTAGAGAGTTAAATAAAAGCTATACACTTTTGTTTAAATTGTCGATGCAAATACAATGATGGCATGAAACGGTGGTAGTTTTACTCCAAGTCAATCTTACCGTGAGAATCTCACACCTATTTTAGAGTCTTGGGGAAGTAGCTTTGTATCTTTATTTGATATACACAGTGGCTTATAAATGGGTTAGAGACAGGAGTATTTTCCTCAGATCAATACGGCTGCCCCAGTGTGGTAATCATCAGATTACACACATTTTAATTTAATACTCCTTTGGGTTCTTTAGTTTGTTTGTTACGCATCCTTATTACTTCATCTCCTCTCTAAATAATCTCTGTTGCCATGAACCTTATCTTCAGCCGCCGCGCATGCATTTATAAATACATTCACAGATTTGGAAAATGAGACAAAGGCCGACTGAAATTGCAGGCGATTAGCTCCTCTGCCACTAAAACTCACTTTTACCAGGGAGGAAGGGGCTTCCTTGAAATGTGTCCAGGAAGCCCTGTTCAGACCTCTTGCTCCATAAATGATGCCATCTGTGCACAGACAAGGTGGGCATGGAAACAAAAAAGAAGGGGTCTAAAAGCATGTTCGTCTCTACCAGACGAGGTTAGATGGCTTGTAAGGGCGATTGCTGCAACCTTATTTGAATGATACATTATTGTTTAGATAGACATAAGAGAAAGAAAAAATTTTAAGGGATTAAAACAGTGGTGATGCATAAGTTGAGAAACTTAAAAGAGATGTGTTAGCCAATATGACTTTTGTTTTTCTGACAGTTTAAAAAAACTGTTTATTGAGCAACATTTTAAATGGTCTGCATGGGCCAAAACAATCTTATGGTTACGTCTTGACAAACACACAATTTTGTAAAAATAATAATTATTCTAATATATTACCTTTAGCACTTTTGAGGTATTAACAATGCCTGGAACACTGTTTCTGCAGTAGAACAGAGTGGACACTTTAAACACTGACTAGAGGTGTATTTTTTCCGAAGTTAGGGTCACAACCCCAATGTGAGCTATAAACCTTTAGGTGCCTGGGCTTGGGAGAATCTAAGAAAATCCAAATCAAATCTGAAGCTCATTGCAAATTGCTGTTTGTCATAATATGACATTTTTGGACTTTGTTTGTGGCTTTGTGTTTGTTTACCTTTTTCTTATATGTTTTCTATGTTAGGTTTTGTTTCATGTTTGTTTAGTTCTCTTGCTCCCTTGCTGCCTCCTGGTGTTTGTTTTCTCTCCCCTCGCTTCCAGTTCTTTTTGTGGTTTCTTATGTTATTTATTTTTGTAGTATTTTTTGTAGTATTATTACTCTTAATATTATTATTATTATTATTCTTCCTTGGATTCTTATTTAGTAGCTCCGTGTTTTTGTTATGGTTAGGTATTTATTTTTAATCTATCTTTAGGTATTGTTTACGTTTGGTTTGTCTATTTTGTAATTAGGTTCTTCTTATGGGTTCTTTGTTTATTCTTAGGTTGTGGTTATTGTTTTATGTTTCCCTCTAGTTTCTCTGTTTACCTTAGTTTATAGTTATTCTAGTTCTTCATTTCTTCCTCTGATTTATTATCTTGCTTGGTCTGTGTTTTCTGTTTATTGTTTGTTAGTCTTTTCTCTCTTCATCAGCCTCTGTATTTGTTTCACCTGTTTCCCTCTACCTCCCTGCCTCCTTGTCACACCTGTTCCTTGTTCCTTTGATTACCTGCTCTTTGTTCTCCCACAGTATATTAGTTGGTTTGGTGTCATTGGTCGTTGCTGGTTCCTGTTGTTTTTCACACCTCGTTCTCGACCATGATTATGCGTTGTTTTACTTTGTCTAGCCTTGGAAATCTTTTGCTACGCCTTGCCTTGAAGAACCTGCAGTGAGTTTTTTGTATTTGGACTCTAGTTCGTTCCTGCAGTGTTTTTGATACGTTTCGCCTTCGCAAATAAACCTATTAATTATAAAGATGATCCTGCCGAGCTCTTGTCTGCACTTTGGTCCGACCCAAAACCACATCATGACACTGTTATTGTTACAAAAGATAAAAAGCAGTCAATAAAAACAGTGCATCGGTTGTTGGAGTGTTTATTATGCCATTACTTTATTGGCTTACTAGATAGAATAAGATAAAGTAAAATAAAATCGAATTAAATTGAATTGAATAGACAAAACTTATCAAAAAATAATAATTGGGGTTGCAAACCCATGCTGCTGTTTTGTGTGTTGAAAGCTGATATTGTTAAAACCAGACTTCGGAGCACACCTTTTACATTTCATGTCTTTATAGTACGAAGGGAGTGGGTGATGAATTTAAAGGTCTCGGTTTGCAGTTTGTGGAGAAAGATGTCATTAATTCTTGCGCACTGCACATTTGAATCTCATAAATGTATCATCTGTTTTATATTTTTTTCTCACGGTTTTACTTTATCTGCACTTACACACATTTTTTATACTGTCTGTTTCAGACTTGGTGAAATATCTAGCCAGAATTATGGCTACGAAAAGTGTGTAGTTGAGGTGATATTTGCTCGAGGACACTTGAAGAAACCACACTGGAACAATTCAACTATTAATATACTTTCAATGTTTGCAAAAAGCTCTTTTTTAAGAATTGCTGGAGTTGTATGAAATATAATTATTCCATCCTGAAGAAAAAATTATAAAAAAAAAATCATTAAAAGCCAAAAATTCAGGACACCTTTGCATAAGTGTCATGAATTGTTGTTTTTGTTATTTTTATTATTATTTTTGTATATATATGTGAAGTACCTGGAATATGCTTCTCTAAAAAAACTGAATGTAAAATATTAATCATCTTAATCATAATAAATGTCAATAAATGTTAATCTGCTGCTTCTTTTTGTGGGCAAGCGTTAGAAGAGTTGGTTCCCTTTGGCAGCTACTGTCACATATCCCATAAAATAAATCTCATTTTCTTTGCAGCAGTCTAATTTTGTGCGCTCTAGGTGTGCGAGCTTATCTATTGTTCCCTCTTCAGTATTTTCGTAATTAATGAGAAGACGAAGGGTGCATAGCTGATGGGTTTCTCAGCTCAATCTTGTAAGACCACCTTTAGAGGAACCAGCTCAAAGCTGATATCAAAGCGAGAGGCAGTATGCTCAAGTCAGCAGCTGGGAGTCATCAAGCATAAATGGAAATGTCCTGATTAATTTCTCTTCATACTGAGAACTCGAAAATCAAACCTTGAACCAACAAGATACAACACATACTCCCTTTTAAAATTAAAAAGTAGGTCTGCTGCAAAAGCAAATATCAGACAACACACGTTCATCAGTCTGATGGTTGCATTTCAGAACTCTTTCTAATTCACATTGTCATTTGTTTCTACTTAATCTTCTCTAATAATTTCTTGCCCTTTCTTGTCTAATATCTGAACTCCATTTGTGATTGATGTCCCTGAAGGTGCAATGCGACTATGTCCAGCTGAAACAAACGTTTGCCACAGTGAGCCGGGAAAGAGACGTGGCCCAGCAGGAAAGGAGCCAACTCAAGGCCACAGTCGAAAATCTGGAACACGTGTTAAAGGTGAGAAATGCCATATAACTCTGCGTCCTATTAATTACAATAATATTGATAATACAAGGAACCAGAACTAGTGTTCTAGATCTCAAAATCCTCTGTTTACACATCTCAAATGTTTCTCTTGAAAGTCTTTTCTTTTCTATCTATAATTAACACAAAATTTGGTTTATTTACTTGCAGTTCTAAATGATAGATTATGTCTTTGTTGGTAAAAATGCTTAACATTCAGTAAATAGGTGTCTGTGACTTGAAAATGTTTTTCTGCTCTGAAGACAAAGCTGTAAATTTGTAACAATTCAAATGCATAAATGCATCTAAATATCCTTCTGAAGACAGTTAGTGGTGCTGAATCTTATCACGGGGAATTTGAGTAAAGAGGAATCAATACAAATGCACACCACAGATGGTAGAAATTATTCCATTTATACATTTATAGCCTAGACTAATTTGTGATGGTATTCTATCTGTTAAATGCAAAAATAATAAGCAAGAATGTTTACCGAATTTATTATACCTTTTCTCAGAGTCAAATGTTTGCACACACTGAGTAATTGAATTTAAGATTGTATGACTAAAAGCTCCGTTATAGTTGTGCTTTGGGGTGGTGCGCAAGACTCCGCTGGCGGCGCGGACAGAAGAGAGAAGTGCTTCACGTAACCCCAGAAATGGCTGTGTGCACTATCAAAAACATTTCTTATCAAAGTGATTCTGTTTCTTGCAAAGTTTCAGATTCATAACAGTAAAACAATGAAGAGGAAAAAGCTTTTGACCTCTTTGTAAAGGAACTAAAACCGTACCTAGATACAATTTCGGACTCTTTAAAAAGCATGTTAATGCATGCAATCTAACTTTGTATCTTGCATTTCTCTTACCTTTTTTATTTGTTGTTTTTCTTCTCTGTTACTCTCTTCCTTCTGTTCAAGAAGCGATTTATTTGTGCGTGAAATGTTTGAACCTTCAACTTCGTTCATTCACAATGGAGAGCGGCACAAACAAGTCCAAATTTAATGTTGGTCATTATGGCCAAAAACTTAAATTTGATCATCATTAGACCACAGGACATGTTTCAAAAGTTAAAGTCTGACCTTTTAGCCCATGTTGGTATGGGACTTCTTTTACTGCGGTTCATGGCACTCCTTTACCAACTTAAGCCAGAATCTTCACAAGGTCTTTTTCTTTTTGTTGTAGGTTTAATATGCAAATTTCACACCAAAACATGTTCATCTCTAGAATACACAACCGTCTCATTCCTGAACAAGCTGGACATCCCCATGGTGTTGCATATATTTGCTTAAACGGATGAATGTTCACTTTCAGGCAAACTGTATCCAAGGATGAGCCAGACTTGTGTAGGTCCTTAATTCTCTTCCAGATGTCTTGGATGATTTCTTTTGGTTTTCCCATGATGTCACAAAAGAAAACATTGGTGTTGCCCTAAAATGCCTTTTTAGGTGAGCCTCCAATTTACTAACATGTTGTGAATCTTACAAAGCCATGATGCGGTCACCTGGGCTTTCCCAAATTGTACAAATTGTACAAAGGCCCAGTAATCTTCTGAATTTGAAGAAACCATAAAATTCTCACCTTTCTTCAAGAAGACACTTCTTTTATTGTGTTCCTATCTTCCACTAGTAATCAAACAGTGCGAGGCTCTGTCATTACAAATCCTTGTCTGCCTGCATCTCCCATCGATTGTCTGTTTGTCAGGATATTTGAGAGATAAATGTGCCCATATGAGAAAAGCTGACCTATTCCCTGATACAGCAATGAAAGGTTTGTCACTTTCTCGTTTAGCATTGATTATGGAGACAAAGAGACTATTTAGAGAAAATTACATATGTGGAAGGAGAAGGCAAAGATAATGAAAGCACAACATGAAAAAAAATAAAAGCTCACTTGACTTTTTTTTAAAAGGATTTCTCCTGTTTAAACCAAAATGGGATGGAGCATTATGAATCTTGTGTTGAATGTTATGTAATCTGGGAACATAAAGCTTTTTTAAGAGCCCCACGATAATTATTTATTAAAATGTTGTTGTTGTGGGTCTGTTTCCCTAAATGGAAGCGCTAAGAGCTTTATTAAAAAAATAAAAATCCTTTATTCCCTTAGCTAAGCCAGTGCTATGAAAATTCTGTTTCAATCTTAGGACAATATATTTGAACACATTTTGGTTTTTGTAATGTTTTGTTACTTTACATTTATATTTATTAAGACTTTGATTCAAGTAAAAAAATATTTTCAACTAAATTACACACACACAAAATCTGGGCTTTGAACTTGACCTTGTTAAAAAGAAAAGCGTTAAATAACCGCTTTGATTTTCTGCAACATGGCTTTACTTTGCTCATGTAAGGTCCTAGATCCACTGCTTTTACGCTAATTAATTGATACTGCAATTAACAGACATCAGCATTTGGTGTCTGGTTTTACTTTGCAATCATCAGTGGTGGATGGTTAAACTGGTTTTGTTGCAGGACCTATATGGAGATGCGTGGCTATGCCGGCTGATCTGTTGTTTTTTCACTTACTCATTCAGAGCAAAGCACAGGGGTTACTTGTTTGTATTTTTCCATTGGTGACAAAATATCAACATCAGGATCAGTTTTAGACTCTCCAGGAAAGCCTTAGGCAGCCAAATTCTAACTGAACTGGATCACTGACAGGTTTGAGATACATTTTTATACATCCCTGGATCTTTTATTCATAATATAAATCTGTAAATTAAAACAATTTGCATCTGTAATAATTTTTCATATATGTATTCAGGAGGTATTTTACTGGCTAACCAACATTAGTAATGTACACCAACACTTAAGACAAAGGCCATAACAGATTATTCTAAACTAGTTCAAAGTTTTTGGTTGGTTTGAAGACATGGTTTTATTTATCATATGTGATTCGGTATTTTTTCAGTCTCAGTAATGAAATATAAGACATTTGACCTACCAGTACCACCTCCTCCATCAACAGTTTGCTTGGAGACAAACTGATTCTATTTGTTATTTGTTTGCGTTATTGTGTTCCTTTTGTTGGGAAGACTTTGGTTACCGGTCATTAAGTATTAAATATACCCAACATCAAGTTTTAAACTTCCCAATGTAAGCATATGCTTTTGTTTTAATGTGATAGTATTCTGTCAGTATAACAATAAAAAACATTAGGTTTACTTGTTTTCTAAGCTATACCTTTAGTTTTTAATATCTAATGTTTGGCCAACTTTATTCTGAGGTCAAGCCTTTTTTTTAAGTTGTAAACCCCTTAAAATTTGCCAGTTTTTACATTTTTATATTGCACTGTTAGTGAGACGTGCCATTCAGTAGTTGAGCTCGAGTAGCAAAGTGAACAATATGAACAAGTGTTCTAAATTTAAATCATTGATCTATTTACATGAAGTCAATCTGCAGTGGAGATTCTCGTGGTCTTTTTCTGTTTAAAGATTTCTGTACTGAATGTATGTTAAAAATGTAGGATGCAGGCATTAGCAAGGTTTTTAAAAAATCTATGTTTTACTATGCCTCCACAGCAGTTTAAGGCTGTTCTGATTATACAAGCGACTGCATGCTCAGGACACCCTGAAGTCACTCTGGGAGGTAAAGAAGCCTTTTCTTCTTTTATTTTAGAGAGGGAGAACATGAGGGTAAAAATCAAAATGTAAGAGCTTTCTCAGCCATTTTTCCTAAACTTAAAGAGAAATCATATAATCTTAACTTAGTTCTTGAAAGATACGGCTGCTGGTTTTGACTTCATGAGAGATACTGGGTCAACATGACTTGGCTAATTTGGCAAAGGGTAGATATGGGATCAACAAGAGTGCCCATGCGTAACAGCTTTGTCTGAGTCAGTTCCAAATGTATTGTAAGAAATGTAAGAGATAAAAGCTATAGATAATGCAGCAAAGACTGCTACTACTGAAATAACTACTGATTACTGTCTTAATTTGCTTTGTGTACCTCTGCAGTAATATTTCAGAGTACAACAGAACAATGTGCAGGAATATTTGAATGTTATCACACAGATGGAAGCCAGTGAATGCTTGAAGTACAATAGGATTTTGTATTTATGCCATTGTATCAGTGTTCCGATTTTGGTGGTTGTAAGAGTACAAAAATTGCATAGGTAGATAGATGCTTAAAAAATGCTCAAAGAATGTTAGCATTCTTTTCTGTGTTGTCAACCAGCAGGATTTTTGCATTTGACATTATTCTTATGAAAAAGGGCTGTTCTGTCATGAAACACTCTATTGTGAGATTATTGTGTGAGATATCCAGAGGAGGCTGTTATAGATGCTACATCATCCACATATTAAAATGCTTTGGGTGCGGGACAAAAGTCTTTTTTTCAGGAAAGTGCATTTAAAATGATTTATAGGAATTACAGGGGTCTTTGGGATCTCCTAGAAGAGGTAAAAATAATAGGTTGGGGTTTATTAAACATTTTCATATTACATAGCATCCATGCATTTGCAAAAAATAAGAGTGGACAAAGCCTTTATTAGGCGTTCATGCCCACCTAAAGCAGATACCAGTTCTGAACCTGATGTTTCTGTGACCTCCCACCAATGTAAGCTCTAGTGGTCGGACAGCAATTACCCATTTTAATTGGATATTACATCATTTACAGTTGTATAGTTACTTTGTTTAAAGCTGATCTCTTTATTTCCACTATGATGATAGAATTTAACTTCTTAGACAGACATAATGTGCCAACTCAGCTTTAAATTACTTCCTGATATTCTTTAAATACCTTTCATTTCTCATGCAACACAGCTACACCTGGCATGTTTCTCATTTTAATTAAAAAGCAAACCGTTTATTGGTAGCCTGATAGGTACACATCAGCTGGTTCACCATAATGAATGTTCTTGATCGACTACCTAGTTTAAAAAAAACCCAAAAAAAACAAGAAACGTTATGAGAAGATAACGGCAGGATTTATTGAAGTGATTGTACAATATTAGACCTGGACAGCAGCATTCAGACAACCCTTAAGATGCAATGGTGACTTTAACCTTTACATCTCATTAATGTCAATAAATAAAATACACAGTATTCTTGGACACATGACTTAGTACGATCCTGTTAGTAACATTTTCCTGGCATTAATCTTTGGGGTTTTGCTATATATATTGTAGGATTTATTAAAAACATGCCAACTAGTTCTTGCTTTGCCAATATGTCAAAACCGTGTCCCTCAGTAGCTAGTGGAATAAATAATACACCCACCCTTTTGGGCCAGTGATATTGCTAGCCTTTTCCTAATAACCACTAAGGCTTGTAAAGTCAAGCTTTCTGCCACTACCAGAGAATAAAGACTCTGGCTTGGTAAATCTTTGGACACACTGTCAAAAACCATCTCTAAATAGCATCCTTCCTCTCTCTTTCAGCATATGCATGAAGCCTTACAGCTGAAACAACAGTTGCAGACAGAGTATGAGCAGGAACTGGTGGCCTTTCACACCAAACAGAAGGAGAACAATCAGCCGCCAAAGGTATGTCCATGAATAAGAACAAAGCAGAGAAATAATCACTGAAAACCTGTTTTCTTTTTCCAGTATAGATTTTGTGCAGTGATTTCATGCCAAAGCTCCTTGCTCAGTTATTGATGTGTTAGTAGCTCGTTTTTCGCTGATTCACTGTCACACAGTCAATGGCACTCAACTAGAAAATAGAAAGATCTCAGAAAGCTCTCCAATCTCCGGTTTGATCACAAATGTAAGTTTAGCATCAGTGACTTTGATTCTGTTACCAAGAGGGAAATGTACAGACCCTGCGAAACTTTTTCAGTCTGTAGTATTTTACTTTGTCTTAGAGAGAGGCAGTGGTGCCAACTGATGAGTCTGGGTTTGGCAGTTACCAGGAGAACAATATTTCTCTGACTGCTTTTTGTCCAAAGATAAATTTTGGTGAAGGTGGGATTATAGTGTAGGACTATTTTCCTAGAGAGGGGTCGATCTGTTAGTTCCACTAAAAGAAACTCTTAATGCTACAGCATGCCAAGCCAAGCCAAGACAAGACAATTTCACAGTTCCAACTTTGTGGGAACAGTTTGGGGATGGTCATACTCAGCACTGGCAATTAGATGCATTTCCACATATTCATTCTTTGTTTCACATCTAACCTAACTGGAATGTATGTTGCCTAAAAAATAAATCTTAGTCTCATCTGAGAAAAGATCAATTTATTTCAAGTCTTTTTTTTCCCATCTTCAGCACTGGTGCCAATAATGTGGCTGACACAGTAGATTTTTCTGTTCTTTAGGTTTTGCTTAATTTACACATTTGCTGAAAGCAGTCAAACAAAGATTACATCCTAACTTATCCCATGTGTTTTTTTTATGTCAGAGTAGTTTTGCTTACATCTAAAGACTTTAAGCTGCTTTAATAATAATTACCTAACATCTAACATGCCTAAGAATAGCTTAGTTACCCTTCACTGGAGCTGTGCCAGCAGGAGCAGGCAGCTACTCAACTACCAAAGCTCTGCCGAACCAGTGAGCCTCTTCCAGGCTCATCCACAGCACCGTGTGGACAGTATGTCAGCTGTGTGATGTCTAGTCCACCTTCCAGACTGTGATTACAATGTCAGCTGTCACTATGTGTTTCTGTGTGTTCTCCGCAGGCTTGGGATCAAACTGACCAACAGGATGAAAAAGCAGTACAGTCATTAGAGGTACAGATAGTTATTCATGTTTGATAAATGTTGTTTAATTTCTTTTTTATGTGTTTGATGGGCGGTTAACATAGAGACACTGAAGAACTATAGTAGTAATACACATTTCCAAAACAAACTCTCTAACAATCCTCAAAAGACATTGAAAAGCAGAGAAAAAACAAGTTTAATTCAGTCTACTGGTTTTCCTTCTCCATTTTTCTTTACTAACTACTTTATCCACAATGGAGGAGCAACATAAGGAAGGAGTTTGAAAAAAAAAGATAAATTTTTTTCTGCTGATGGTGCTACAAGGAAATTTTGTAAATCAGCAAAATCTATCCAGCTTCATCCTCTGGGGTTCATGAATATCCATGGGATAATTCCTGCAAATGCATCTTGTAGCTGTAGTCAGACACAGAATAGTCCTCTGACCAACACTGGCATGGAAACCATGCTGCAAGCAAAGTTTAACAAAAGCTCCCTTAGTTGTCAAATAAATTCAATAAACTGCTGACACAAGAAAACCAGCGCTTTCTGTGCTCTAAAATGACTCTGCAGAGTATATACTGCAATAATATAGGTTACTTAAAAATCCAAACGGCTTGGTATTACTGTCCACAGTAATGCTGACACAAAGTGCAAAGTGTTCCAACTTAACAATAGCAATAAAACAACAGATGAAACCTTCCAGCATGGAACTGAGATTAAAGCCTGAGAAAAAAGGTTTAGACTTTAATGTTGATCTCCAAAAAGCTAAATTAAACTTGTTTAACATAAACATGTTTAGCTCCCAAGAACAAAGCAAGAAAACTTTGAATGTTGTTGACTCTGTACCTATTTTGGTTAGATTTTTTTCTGAATTTAATTTTTAGTAAGAGTATTGGAGTAATGGCCAGTATCTTCAGCAGTAAAATTGATGGTGCAAGGTAAAATTCATGTTAAATGACATCTCTCATTTTCAGTTTTATTTGGTAAAACATGACAGTTTTTTAATCTAGCATTTGGAAGCATAGTGACATGATCTGTTGTGTAATTTAGAAATGCCTTTTGAAAGATGTCTCTGCCTCATTTACAGAAATACTTTTCTCCTTTAACCCTAAATCCTGCTGTGATAATGGGCCTCAGGCTTCTATGAGTGCAGTTCAAGTGAGGTCATGTTATTAGTCATCAGAAGCACTTTAACATGATTTTACTGGGCAAGCAAACAGAGTTTGGTCAGAGAAATTAAAGCTCTCCATTGAAGCAATTAGTACTTTTCCTATACTACTAATTTGTAAAGTCAGTCTCTTCCACACACTTGTTTATCCTAAACCAACATGCAACCATCTTTGCCAAAATATAATATAGCAGCATTTCTTTATAACAAAGACAAACTCACCTTCATGTATTTTTCCTCTAATCCATGTTGAGTTTACTACATCATTTCAGTTTGACAGACATTTAATATTACATTTTTTTTTCTGTTGATGCTAATTTTGAGTTGCGTGCATACTGAGTTGTTTTTCAAGACAAATTCCCTGTATCCTCAATCATCACTAATGTTTCAGGTATTTATTTTGCTCCCTAATTAGTTTCTTCTCACTTTCACACATCATCGGAGTGTCCATAGTGTATTCTGTTTATATGAAAACTGAAAATGAGTATATACATTATGATAAATTTTCCGCCCAATAAAAAGGTCAAGCCTTTATTAGGCTGCTGACAGTTTAATGTGCAGCTGGGAAACAAAGTATTAAACATGGCAACATTATTCTTTGTAACGATATTTTGAATGAGGCTATCAATATTAAATTTACACCTGATTTTAGTAACAACCCATATGAATCATACATTTAAAGAAATCACACCTGATCTGTAATAAAGTAGAATGACCTAAAATAATCCCCAACCTAAAATAATCCCCAAAACTTCTCCAAGACTGAATGACCACTTGCAACAAGCTTACCTGGAAATACCAGGTATAGTTTTTTCTTTGAAAACAACAAGTATTGTTCTCAACTGCAATAACCTCTATGTCCACTCACTTCACAAAACTTCACTGATGAAGAAAAACATGCTGAAGCTCAATTAAAGTTTACCTTGTAACATTTGGAGTAGTCAAAGAATATGGTCTAATCAAGAGAGGCCAAAATGGTGTGGGGTTGTCTTTCAAGTACTGGCAGACTTCATATATTTGAAGGAATTTAATGAAGAAATGTACTGGGACTTTGTTGATAAGAATCCTGAGATAAAAGATGAGGGAGGTTTTTTCAGCAACACAATGATCCCAAATATACTGCTAATAAAATTCTCAACTGGTTTCAGAGAAAGAAAATAAGGCTGCTAATAGAATAGCACACAAGAAAATAGAACAGTCAATCACCCATCTTCATTTTTTAAAATCAGAGTGTGTAAAGGAGGCCCACAAGACCTTCAAGATTTGAAGAGAGTTTTTGTGAAAGGTCCAAATTACACCTGAGCTACACATGACATAAGTTTCCACCAGGAGGTGTTTTGAGGCTGTCGTTACAAAAAAGGCTTTTCTACTAAGTAATAAATAAATTTAAGTAAGCATGTTCAATACCTATTCTCTGTGCCATTTCACCTTTTTACACACAATGTAATTTATGGACCTGTTGCTTCCATTTATTTCATGTCAGTAGCTTCATTAGAAATATATTTACTGAGGAAAAACCTTGATATATTTAATATTTTTTTCTCCGCTGTAACAATTATACTCAAGCTCTACATCTGTTTAAGGATTTTGTTTTATATTTAGGCCGATGTTCAGTCAGCCGGTATAGATAAAACAGGACTTGTTCAGGAGAGGGCTAGTACCTGCATATTTTAAAATGATGAATCATTATTTCTCTCATTCCCTCCTATTGTTGAGCACACCTCTTTCTGCTCTCTCTCCTCTCTGTCAAAGGTCAAACTTTGTGACCTGGAGCAGAACTGCAGGTCACATAGTGAACACTTCCACCAGCTGTCGAAAAGGCCGCCAAACGTTCGTTTGCAATCAGAGCCTGTGGAGTTCCTTAATAGTCATTCCACCTTGGTGTCCCAGATCCCAGCCTCACCAGAAGAGAAACTCTCCCAGGTCTTTGTTGAATTTGAAGCCCAGTCGCAGAAAGGTTTGTCATTGATTTCGCTTGAAAGCAGAGCTTTTAGCTTTTAATTTATTTATTCAAAGGCTTAATGTATAATATAAATGTTATTTATACCCTTCAAAACTGTAGTTTTTAAAAAAAAAGTATTTTTTCTTTTCTGCACAATGTACATCCAACGACAGAGAGTGCTCAGTGAAAGAATAAAGACCTTGCATGAATCTGAAAAACTATTGATCAAGAACGCTTTATAATATTACAAGAAAGATTGACTCAATTTAAACAAAGCATAAAAAATTGCAGTGCTTTACAAAAGTAGCTAATGTGTACAATTGTTACACATTAGCTAAGGTTACTCAACATAGCTACCTTTTTATTTACCCTTATAAATTAAATCACTAATGTAGAAAAAGATGTGGCTTCTTCACTATCTTTGGTACTTTCTCACACATAACACAAAGTCTATGACGCAGAGGATCTATATATTTCATTTCAATTTTCTTCAAAGAATAAAGCTTTTTGCACCTGCTGTATTTCCCTGAGTGATGTTTAAGAACACTTGTATGCTGCAGGTGGGAATTAATGACAGAGATAGAAAAGCCTTTGGCATGAAAGGTGTTAACTGTACCATTGCTTAACAAGGGAATCAATAGGTGTGCAATGAACAGATAATGGGCTGCATGAGGAATGACAGTCTCTCCTTATTTGCTATTTAAATCAATGTCTCCTAGGTGATGAGAGTGCACCAAATGCTCAGCTTTTGATCCCTCAGTTTTCGCCCTGCCCTCTGCAGACTGAAGACAGTGAAGCATTCAAACTGCTGTCTGTCAAATCCAGTACCGTAGAAACGGACCGGTCCAGCAGCACCCGACAGCATCCCCCATCAGAGGTGAGAGTGAGTGACACATCGTCACATAAACTTCTCGATGGTCTTTTTAAGTGTTTATAGTCAATCTTCTTGAACTTAGCTTCTTTTGAGTAGGATGGATGACTTAAAATTATGATTACTCAATAGATGGAGGATGAGACAAGCTCATCACCAAGGTCCAAACCTCGCTACACTGGCCAGGTTCGCCTTTGCACTGCCCGTTACAGGTAAAAGAGACAAGCATCAAAATACTCATGTGTGCAGTCTTGATTCTTTATACACTAAATTCAACTCATTCATTTATCTTTTCTCTTACAAGTTATAACCCTTATGATGGACCGAATGAACATCCTGAAGCAGAGCTCCCCCTTGTGGCTGGAAAGTATCTGTATGTGTATGGAGACATGGATGATGATGGCTTTTATGAAGGTCAGGGGAACAAAAACTATTGTTAAGCTGTTTTTGATGTTGGCTGCAAATGTAAAGTTTAAACAGGTATTTAAGTACATTGCAAAGAAAGACACATGCATTTTTTGTCACTGTCTGACATCAAATCAGACTTAATGTTTCCTGTTTTAGATAACTTAGGATTATAATAATTATTTCTATTTACTAAATGCCAAAACAATGAGTAAAATATGTTTAAGATATCTTGATATAACTTTTAAATTCAGACGTTTACATACACTTTTTTGGTAGTTGGAGGAGTTGCCTTTTAAATGGTGTTACTTTGGTGAAATGCTTTGGATATCCTTAAACAATCTTCTCACAGATTGCTGGAATTTTGGCCCATTCCTCATGACATAACTGGTAAGGTTGTTGGCGACAATGCTCACACACAACTGTTCAGCTCTGCCCATAAATTTCTATTGGATTCAGATCAGCGCCTGATGTACAAAAGAGTGTGCAGCTTTATACTAAAAGTTGGCAGTAGGCTTTTGTGGTGGGTACTCCAAAACATTGAATCTGTTGACCTCATGTCACTTTTTAACTAATTTGGCTGTATACTTAGGGTCATCATCCATTTGGAAGACCTGTTCTGTCACAAAGTTCTGTCCTTGCGATGCTGTTTATTTGGGGAGGGTCACTAGTCCCTCTTGCAGCAATACACCCCCATAACAGGATGCTGTCACCCCTGCAGTTCACTGTTGGGGCGGTGTTCTCAGGCATGCAAACTTCCTCCTGTCCTCTAAATGTAACAATGGTCATTATGGCCAAGCACTACTTTTTTAGTTTCATTAGACCACAGGACATGTCTCCAGAAGTTAAAGTTTTTGATCCTGAATGCATTTGCAAATTGTAACATAGTTTTTTATGTTGCTTTTCGAGTAATGGCTTCTTCCTCACTGAGTGGCCTTGGTGCTACAGGAGTCGTTTTACCAGCTTAAGCCAGCATCTTTACAATGTCCCTTGCCTTTTTACCTGCACATTTGCACATTTTAATCAAAAACTTCTCTAGGATACAGAACCCATCTCTATTCTGGGGCTTATAGTAATCTTAGTTGATGTAAAGCTTTGCATTTGGAGAAAGTAATAGAAAATGCTCTAAAAGTAAAATCTCCCTCATTATTCTGGCATTCTAAATTCACTTATAATTTAATTCTAATTTCCATGATCCTAACTGACCTATAGAAGGAAATTTGTAATATCTCTCAATGTCAGATGTGAAATAAAAGATAAAGGTCTTTTTACTTAATGTATGTAAACATCTGGTTTCCTCTGTATGAAAAAGACATGTAAATAATGGTACATGGTTACCTTTTTTATGTGAATGTTACGTTGTCTTATGTGAATGAGAATGCTTAACTGAGAAAACACACAAAACTATGTGCATCAGTCAAATTAACCACAAAATGACAGAAAAGGGACATTAAGTGTGGATTAGCCTGCATTTATCCTTTATTTAATCAGTTAGATTTTCTGTTTTTTGCTTTGCATCTGAAACCTATTTACACTAAACATCACAGTATATTACATTGTGTCTCTTTCCACTTTCCTTCCAAGGAGTCAAAACTTTTTCATGTACTCTGGATAAATAATTCTTCAGACTTTCTGAAGATCTTACAGAGGATACTGCTTACATTGGCTCTGTCCATACCTGAATTCAACCAGCGGTCTGGTTGATTCAGATGTAACTTTGACTTGGCCAACAACAACCATCCAAAAATTGGCATAATCCATCCTGAGTGATACTATCACAGTTACATGGTTTAACACACAAATAAAAACATAGGCATATCACAGAAGGGGCTGTCAGGTGAACAGCAAACAGGAGATTAACAGGTCTATTGATTTTCTATAGTATCACTGATACATTAGAGACTTGATATACATTGTTATTATGACAATTACGATACATTTACGAGTGTTTGTTACAAAACTCTTGATGAGCTTAATTGTTACGTTTAATTAATGCAATATGAGAGAACTGAGGGAGATTACAGGTAAATCTAAAACAATTAGAATATTGTGAAAAGGTTACATTTTTTTGTCACTCATTTCAGAAAGTAAAATGCAAATATGATCTGAGATTCCTTACATGAAGTTTTATTTATTTCTTGTAATTTTGATGATTATGGCTTAAAGTTTATGAAAACCCAAACTTCAGTGTTTCAGAAAATTTAAATATTGTGTAAAAAGTTAAATATTGGAAAGTCATGATGTCACATCCTAATCATCTAATAAACTCAACACACCTGCAAAGGTTTCCTGAGCTTCTAAATGGTCTCTCAATCTGGATCAGTAGGCTACACAATCATGGAGAAGCCTGCTAACTTGACTGATCTCCACAATACAGTTATTGACACCCTCCACGAGGAGGCTGAGCCACAAAAGCTCATTGCTAAATAAGCTGGTTGTTCACAGAGTGTTGTATCCAAGCATATGCATAGAAAGTTGAGTGGAAGGAAAAAAGTTTGGTAGGAAGAGGTGCATTAGATACAGGGATAACCACAGCCTTGACAGGATTATAAAGTAGAATTAAGAATTAAGAATATGGGGGAGTTTCAGAGTGGACTGAGGCTGAGTCACCTCATTAAGAGCCACAATGCACAAACAAATACTACACATGGGCTACAAGCATCTTACCTGTGCTTAAGAGAATATTATGGGGCTGTTACTCAGTGATCCAGAATCCTCTTTTCAGGTTGAAGTAACGTTTGCATTTAATTTGGAAATCAAGGTCCCAGAGTCTGGAGGAAGAGTGGAGAGACACAGAATCCACGTTGCTTGAAGTCCAGTCTGAGGTTTCCACAGTCAGTGATGACTTGGGGTGCCATGTCATCTGCTGGTGTTGGTCCACTGTGTTTCCCGAAGTCCACAGTCAACACAGCCATCTAACAGGAAACTTTAGAGCACTTCATGCTTCCTTCTAGTGACAAGCTTTATGGAGATGCAGATTTTACTTTCCAGCGGGACTTGGCACCTGCCCACAGTGTCAAAGGTACCAAAAGCTGGTTCAATGACCATGGTATTTCTGTGTTTGATCTTCAGCAAACTCACCTGACCTGAACCTCTTAAAAAAGCTATGGGGTATTGTCCAGAGGAAAATGAGAGACCCCAGACCCAACAATGCAGATGACCTAAAGGCAGCTAATCAAGCAACCTGGGCTTCCATTACACCTCAACAGTGCCACAGGGCTGATTGCCTCCATGCCACGCAGCATTGACAGTTATTAATGCAAAAGGAGGCCCAACTAAGTATTGAGTGTATAGACGCGGATATACTTTTTAGAAGCTTGACATTTCTGTTTAAAATATTATATTTTTTTGATCTTATGTAATATTTAAGTTTCGGAGACACTGAATTTTGGGTTTTCAGTTTTGTAAGCCATACTCATTACTCATTAAAATTACAAGAATAAAGGCCTGAAATATTTCACTCTGTGTTTAATGAATCTGTATAATATATGAGCTCTGCTTTCTGAAATTAGTAACAAAAATTATTGAACTTTTTGTGTTTCAGGTAGGATTGTGTTCTGACTGCAAAAATGATGCAGATAAATGCTACCTACCATTGAAGGTAGTCTGATGCAAACTGTCACAAATTACACACTAATTTTTTACATGAAAAATTACTAAAATAAGTAAAAAAAAGCTACCAGAGTAAGAAAACAAAACAAAACAAAAACACTGAAAGACCTTGAGTAAGCCTGAAAAATATTTCACCAATATTAGAAGGTCTGCCTCCTTGGAAGCAAACCAAAGAAAAGAGATCAACACTTTTGCACAGTACTCTATGTGCGCATACATACATACTGTATATCACATTTTACATTGCGATTAATTTAGTAAATTTCCTGTGTTTTAATTAACTTTGTTGTACAAGGCATGGGGAGGACAATACAACACTGTCTGACCTTAATATAAAGGAACTGTAATGCTGAGGAAGTCATTTTTGTAAACACTGGTTCAAAGACGTTTCCTGCTCCTAAATGACAGTTTGCATGACTTGTCACCCTCATACTAAAAATGTCCATCATCTGCCTTCTGGCTGTTTTCATTCTGTGACCTCTGCTTTGTCAGCGCCGGATGTCACCATGAACAACTTTCTGCATACTTTCTCACAACTGCTGATTGGAGTGACTCTCTTTCTAATCTCTTTAGAATTATGGGGCTTCTCCATCACAGGCAGTCCTAATCCCCCTAGTGACCGATCGTGCAGCCGACGCGGACTTGTCATAGTCACGATGGGACTCATCTGCAGTGATTCATTAGCCGTGGGTGGTCAGATTGCACGGCATTGTGGAGGAGCTCTGTATTTACAACACAGGAGGGAGACTTGGGCCTCAGACCAAGCTGTTGACAACATGGGACCGTGGCCCCTTTTAGTATGATGACTAATCCAATGGGGCTGGGCTTAATCATCGGCACACACAAGCAAAGCACACTCTATCACTTGCTCATGTACACATGAGGAGACAGATGCAAATAGTCTTAAGGTTTCCAAGGCCTCGTGTGGAAAACAGGATTGAAGGAACAAGATGAGCTTTGCTGAATTGAAGCTTCTTATCTATGAGTAAAAATACGTGCCCATATTTTCCTTAAATGACCAGGTCGTCTATGTACTCGGGGGTGTTCCTGAAAATTTTTGAAAGGTTCAAGCTAAAATTTAAGTTGAAAAGGGAATATTTTATTTTATTTCCTTAAGGCACATTGAGAGGTTGAATTAAGAAGGAATGACTCTTCAGATAAATATCTGCACTGCTCTGTCATTAAGTCATTTCCAGTAGCTTTATTGTGAACTATTAATTTTAATCAGTTAAATTCATTGATTATACCTTGTTTTACCAGAAATACATCAATTTAACAATTTCAGTCGGAATCATATTTGAATGCTGCACATTTCAATGGAAAATTTTATTTTCATCTTATCGCATATTTTTTTCAGTATTAATACAAATGAGAGTCCTAAATCTTAGCTGAATCCCATATTATTCATACCCCAGGTAGATTTACTTTTAAAGTTATCTTTTAATTTTACGTTTGTTCTGACTGGAACCAATAGTAAGGTTTTGGAGTGGCCCAGCCAGAGCCCTGACTGGAATCTGATGGAGAATCTGTGGAGGGAACTAAAGATTAGGGTGATGTCATTTCAACCTTAAAGACTTAGAACTCATCACCAAAGATAAATTGTCAAAATACCAGTGGAAACATGCAAAAAGCTGGTCAGGAATTATAGGAAGGGTTTCATTGCTGTAATGCCAATGATTGTTCCTTCATTTAGAGAAGAGTATATATAATTTTTAACATGTTATTTGTTTTTGATAAAATGTGAAAAAGTGTTTTTCTAAACCAATACTTTTACATTGGTTTAGTTTTGTGCATGAGGTGCCTCTTATCTACTACGAGAGAAGAAAAATTTGATTGAATAAAAACAGTTTTACATCTAAATATGCTGGGGGTAGAAATCATTTTAGGTTCAACTGTAGGTACTTCTCTTTTTTTTAACTTTGTCTCCTTCCTGTATCACAGGGGAGCTGCTGGATGGCCAAAGAGGACTTGTTCCTTCCAACTTTGTGGAATTTGTCCAGGATAAAGAAAAACTAATAGGGGAGGGAGGGGAGGACTTAGGCCCTCTGGACCACACATCTCTGGCCCTGATAACCGTGGATGGAGGTGCCTCCCAAGATGTCCTGCTGGGCTCAAGCAATTCCCTGGGTCCATGTAGCAATGGTACAGGGGGAGCCCTGGATCCTGAGGACCTAGCTGAAGATGTTGTGCCTTACCCCCGTAAGATAACTCTCATCAAGCAGCTGGCACGAAGTGTTATTGTGGCATGGGAGCCTCCGGTAGTGCCTTTGGGCTGGGGGAACATCTCTGGCTACAATGTGTTAGTCGATGGGGAGCTTCGTGCCAGTATACCATACTCTGGCCGGACCAAGTGCTTGCTGGAAAAACTGGACTTGGACAGCTGCATTTATCGTGTCTCTGTGCAGAGCGTCACTGACCGTGGATTGTCGGACGAGCTCCGTTGCACCGTACTGGTGGGAGCCAACGTGGTGGTGGCACCGTGCGGAATGCGGGTAGATGACATCCAGCGGGACACTGCTGAGCTCTCCTGGCTGCCTAGCAACAGTAACTACAGTCACAGTGTGTACTTAGATGGGGCGGAGCATGCTGTAGTGAAGCCTGGAAGGTATCGACTACGGTTCCACAACCTGAAGCCCCTGACAGTGTATAAGGTCACAGTAGTAGCACAGCCCCACCAGGTACCATGGCAACTGCCTCTGGAGCAGAGAGAGAGGAAAGAAGCTGGAGTGGAGTTTTGCACTCAAGCAGCAGGTCAGTAATGTTTTTTTTTTTCTATCCAGTAATAAGCAAACAATATCCACAGTACCTTGTAAAAACATTCATGGCCATTGAACTAGTTCACATTTTGTCACATTACAACAAAAAATCTAAATGTATTTTTGTAGGACTCTATGTTATAGAGCAACATTAATGGTTCATAATTAAAAATTCAAAGACAAATTATACATGGTTTTCTAAGTTATTTTACAAATAAAAAGTGCTCCTTTTTTATGTATTAAACCCCCCGATGACACAATAGATTGTAGAACAACCTTTTGCTGCAATTACAACTGCAAGTATTTTTGTCTCTTCCAGCTTTTCAACTGTAGAGACTTCCACCCCAGTCTGAAGTTTTTTGAAGCTATTGACAGGTTTTCTACCAGGATTTCCTTGCATTATGCTCCATCCTCAATCTGAAGGAAAGCATTCCCACAGCATCATGCTGCCGTCACCATGGGGGTGGTGTGTCCAGGGTGATGTGCAGTATTAGTTTTACACCACACATAGTCTATTGCAAGTGGGCAAACAAGTTCAATTTTGGCTCATCTTAACATAACCCCAATGTTCACATGTTTGTGGTGTCCCGAGCATGGCTTAAGGCATCCCTGGAATGCCTGGGGTGTTTTATGGTATTTATTATGCTGCTGTTCACTAATGTCCTCTAACAAACCTCTTAAGCCTTCACAGAACAGCAGCAGTCATACTCAGATAAAATACATACAGTTAGAGTCTATTTACAAATTAGGTGACTTCCGGAGGCTTCTAAAGGACACACTCGATTTCAGTTAGGGATGTCAGAGTAAAGGGGGTTAAATACATTTGCACAACACACTTTTCATTTTTTTTTTGTAAATCGAAAAAGAAAAACATGTATCCATTTCCCTATGCTTGACAATTATGTGCCACTTTGTGTTGGTCTATCACATTACATTGCAGTAAAATACATAAAAAAATAAAAGGATATGAGTAGGCCTGCAAGACAGTGTATGATAAGGCAAAGTTACAAAACAAACATTTGTTTTACATGGTTTTTACAAGCATCTTATTTACATTATGTTTATAGTCTGGTACCACTGTTTTTTTTTTTATTAGTCATGAACAAAAATTATAACTGACAACATCACATGATCTGTGTTGTGTGCTGTACAGAGTACGGTCCCACAGTTTGATCTTATGCTATTTTTTTGTGTATTGTATTCCATCTAGGCCCAACACTCTTTTGCAGAACAGGTCAGAGATTGAGCCTCAGTGCTTGGTTGGTTTTTCATTGTTTCCCCCTGACTATTACTAAAAGCCAATCAGCAAATATGTCATTAGTACTTTTACCAGACTTTTAATTTTGGTGGAAGGATGATTATTACATATTCACTCAAGGCATGTGGGTAATGTTGGATTTGTTTCTGGTTCAAGAGGTTTGACAAACAATAAATTGACAAACAATAAATTGACGTGAATGCGAATTTTAACACTATTTTGTTTTTTGTGATCAAATTCATTTGCATTTTTGTCCATGTTTTCCACACAGAGCACATTACCAATTAGCGAGTAGTTGAACAGCACATGATACAGTTCATAGGATTCATTTTGTCATCTTATAAACTACCTTGAGAAGAAACAAAAACAGCTTCATTTAAACCAGGGTCATTTGACTGCTGCATTTTCTGTTTGATTTATTTGTTTTTTCTTTAATTATTTTTAATTATTTTTGGAATTTGCATGAATGATCCAAAGTTTCAGTTAAGGAAAAAACAAAATCGAGCTTGACTTAGTTTTGCGTATTATGTCCTGCATGTGGGAAAGAAGGAATTAAAACCCAGATTGTTTCATTTGTTTTGGATAGAGAACAGCTTTGTCTTAATTTAATTTATTTCATTTAAGGCCAGTTAATGGTTAGGAAATATCAGTGTACATACATAATAGAAATATCCTGCTTCTTAAGAAACAATATTTAACCACAATGAAATAGTACATTTAATTAGAATTTAAATGTTATCAGGCTTGAATAATATTTTTGTTTTTATCAGATATTATTCAAAAGCCTGAAAGAAAATTCTTGTTTTTTTTCTTCAACAAAGTAGCTAAAAACCACCAAGTGTTTTTTGTTTTACTTAATTAATACAAGACAAAAACTATCAGATTAAAGCTTTTCAGATTTGAACTAGAATAGTACTAATGAATATCTGAAAGGCGGACTCAATGCCAAGACAAAATCCCTGATATTTATATTAGGCTCTTTCAGATCATAGCTTTGCAATGTTGGGATTATGATTATTGATGGATTAATATTTATCAAGAATTACAATTAAAAATCATAAGTTGAGAAAATTTATTTCTTAACCAAAAATCCTCATTTATGAATCGAAACCAGAGATGTCCTCTGGGGTTGTAATTGTGGCCCAAAGCCCTTGATAATTACAATTATTAAATTCTCAGTAATAGTTGATAACTATTATTAGATGTTACTGATTAATCAACCATTTCTACCGAAACGTGGGGAACTTTAACCTTATTTTAACTGACAAATCACTCTTGCACAAAATAAACACAAACGCCTTCTCTTTATCGACGTGAATATTTGTTAAATCAACAGCCCTGATACAACTTGCTCTTCCGATTCAATAATCTTCACCTAATCAAGCATGCAAAGTTATACTAAATAGGGTAAAATATCTAACTAAACAAAACAAAACTGCATTGAGTGTGTATGAAATCAAACCAGCAGTTATGGCAGTTATGGCAAAAAAAAACAAAAGGAATATGGTTGAACGAAGCTTTGGGAGGCCCCCCCCCCAAAGTGTAGCTCAGTGGGACACAGGCAGTCATAAAACCTCCCCCAAGCAAAGTTGTAAACCCAGAGGACAAAGAATAATAAAACTTTTGGCGGCAAACCAAGTTGAAGACAAAGAAAATGGTAAATTTCACCATGAGGTTATTATAGCAGATCAGTTTTACAGCGCACCTACGCTCAGGTGTCCACACAGCCAAAACAAGCCTTGCGAGACTCGGCGGCCTCCGAAAATCAACAGCAATCAAGTTTCAATAAAAACAATAGCATGCACATACAATTCAGAACGTTCAGCCCAAGCTCTTCCTAATAAAGAAATAAAAGAAACGAACGGACTTTACTTGTTGAAGTGATCCTTGATGCAGAGAGGCAGAGAAAGGAGGAGGGGTGGGGGTGGGGGGGGGGGGGGGGGGTGGGGGGGGGGGGGGGGGGGGGGGGGGGGACTGAACAACTGCTGACAAACATTTCCCTTTTTTTCATGAGATAGTCAGGATGTCTTAATAACCAGCTCAGAAATGTGAGACTTAAGCATAAATACATTTCACGCCTAAACAAGCTACTTTATCGGCAAAAAACACTTTTTTTTTTTTACATCAAATCAGCTCATATCTGAGAGAAACAATTAAAAAGCTTCAGACCCAATGACATCTTCATTCTTCTGGCAATTTTATGACTTCACCAACACAAAGTCTTGTTATTATCTCCTCCTATATGTCACTAAGAAGTATATGCATGTGTCTTCACAAAGTATTGATGAGGTGTTTGAAATGATTGCATAGCTAAATTTGCTTTTATGATTTTATGATTATAATGAAGGTAATGAAAGAAAAAAAATAAACCCCCCTGTAAAATATTCCCTGCACTTCTATCACTTCCTCATTTATAGTCATACATCCCTCTGCATGGTTGTATGTATACTTATTTATGCGTTAAAGGAATGCTTTACATCTTTCCCTCTTGTTTGTATACTGTCAATATCAGACCAGTAAACCATTTGGTGGAGAATATTTTCTTACCCATGATTCTATACCTTTCAGGCCCCCCAATGCCCCCGCAGGATGTTCAGGTGCACTGTGGGCAGGCTCCAGGTGTTCTTCAAGTACGCTGGAAGCCTCCCGTCCTCTCTCCGACAGGCACATCTAATGGGGCAAATGTCGTTGGCTATGCAGTCTGCACTAAAGGACAAAGGGTGAGTGAGCATGTCTAAGCAATATTAACTTAGACAATGTCCTTTATTTAGTTTTGACAGAATGGTGAGGCGAGGCCCTTCTTAATTTCAGGGTATTAGCCCAAAATAGAGATATAATGCTCATTGACTATGTCATTTTGTCCTAAATCTCTTTGGTGTATGCAGCGAAGCCACCTACTTGTGATTACTGTTCAAAGCCCGACTCACTTTCTGGGACATTTTAATGTCTTGGAAAGGTCTCTCACCCCCTCTGGTGACAGCTCAAGCAAATCAAAACACCTCATCTGAAAGGTTAAATCCACACATCACAGTTTCTGAGCTGCTCTGTTTAAGTTGAAAAATAAATGTGCTATTTAAATTTCTCAAAATTGCTTTCTCAAAAATATGGTTTTCGACCTTTTATTCAATTTTTGGTTCATAAACACTTGTTGAGGTGTAATCTGATTACCAGCAGTTAATAATTACATGAACGACTGCAATAATAAATACAGTTTCAAATGCAAATAGAAGAAATAAACTTTTTCTCTCTCTTTGAGAGCTTGTGAGATGATAAATCATATTTTTCATTTTCTTCAGTCTTGGAATATAATTTTGTGCTTAGGATGGTACTATAGTGGAAAGATCATGGCCTTGGTTGGGTGGATCCACCCACCCACGCACCAATACACAAGTAATCCAAATGGTTGAATGTCATACAAACACAGGTTACTATTATAGCAAGGTGGCTTGTCTACAGTAATGCTAGATGCAGTCTTGATTTAATCAAATCAATCATACAATTAGCATTCCAGCTTGAGATATCATTTTTGTAGAGCAAAACTAACCTGGCACATCTAGGCAACTAATTTCTCCATGTGGTATGCCTAAAATGTGAAGCACATGAAATGTGAAAAAATAAAAATCATGTGCCTCTTAGCTTTTAAAGTACTCGTACTCGTCGTCTTCCGCTTATCTGGGACCGGGCAGCAGACTCAGCAGAGACACCCAGACGTCCCTCTCCCCAGACATCTCCTCCAGCTCCTCTGGGGGGAGCCCAAGGCGTTCCCAGGCCAGCCGAGAGACATAATCCCTCCAGCGTGTCCTGGGCCGTCCCCTGGGCCTCCTCCCGGTGGGACATGCCTGGAACACCTCCCGAGGAAGGCGTCCAGGAGGCATCCGGTATAGATGCCCGAGCCACCTCAACTGGCTCCTCTCGATGTGGAGGAGCAGCGGCTCAACTCCAAGTCCCTCCCGGATGGCCGAGCTCCTCACCCTATCTCCCTTAGAGATAGGGTGAGTTTTTTTAAAGTATTGATTTAATATTTTTAATGTTCTAATGCTGGGGTATCCAAACTTTTCAGCCTGTGGCCCTCAAAATAACGGTGCCAGAGACTGATGACTCTCTAAAAATAAATAGAATTTTCACACTCTATATTTTTTTGTAAAATATAGAGTGAAGTAATATGTATTTTTAAATTAATTTATTTACATAATTTATTATTTAATTATTTAATGGGAGATGGTACAATTATTCATTTCATCTAAAATTTATTTATTTATTTTGTCCCGTTTGGCCCTGCATACAACACAGCGGTCAAATCACTATGATTCTGAAAATCATCTCGCGACCCCCCACTTGCTGTCTTGCGACCCCCACTTTGGGATCCTCTGTTCTAACATATAGATTATGAAACATAGCTGTTTCAGATGTTAAACAGTCCAGTTATGCTGATTCAGATGTTTGTAGTACCTTGAGGGAAACTAGAATAACCTTAACTGACAACAGGTCTGTCCTAGGAAATCAAAGTGTCTGAATGGGAATCACCTGTATTCACCTGTAAAAATCAAGGTTAGAAATAAATTTCAAACAAACCGGTCTTTTTTGTCTGAGATTACTACTTGGTTGAAATAGAGATATTATGGTTAAAATGTGCCAAAGCAACATTGAGTTAATATGGTCGACCCAATTACAGTGCAAACATCAACCTTTGAGCTGCTGCAGCTACAGCAGCTGCTAACTGGGGCTAAACAATTTCAGGAAAACATCTGATATTCAATATCATTGGTGAAAGTCACAATGACAGACTGCAAATAACTAAACAAATAGTTAGGTTTACAGTCTAGCCTTTATGCTTTAGGCCAAGATAAGACTATATTCATCCCCCAAAGGGCAATTTCAATTGTCATAGCAGCAAGACAGAATAAAGGTGCATATCGAGGAAGATCATTTAAAGAAAATTATTAATAAAACAAATAGTGCAATAAGTCCAACCAAAGCAACCAAAACATATATGCAAAATATCTAAATAAAGTTACATCTAATATGAAAAGAAAGAAAAGATATAAATGTGAAACATGCTATAAATGTATTGGCAGTGTTGTGCATTTATACGTATTTATTGTAGTCTTATTGCTGATGCGTAGGATGTTTTGTTGCGTTCCTTCTTGCACTTTAGCAGCCACTGCTGAAGGAGTTACTTAGAGCACCAATAGAGTTGTAGAGGGGGTGTGAGGCGTTGTTTATGATGGATGTCACAAGGCCACCATCCTCCTCTCCCCCACCTCTACCGTAGAGCCCAGGGGACAGGCCACAACTCCACTGGCCTTCCATACCAGCTTGTCCAGTCTACTCCGGGCCCTCTCTGTGCATCCGCTCCTTCAGCAGAATACAGTATAGAACACTGCAGAGGCCAACACAGTGTCGTAGAACGGTTTATTGCAGACATATAGGGGTTGGACAATGAAACTGAAACACCTGGTTTTAGACCACAATAATTTATTAGTATGGTGTAGGGCCTCCTTTTGCGGCCAATACAGCGTCAATTCGTCTTGGGAATGACATATACAAGTCCTGCACAGTGGTCAGAGGGATTTTAAGCCATTCTTCTTGCAGGATAGTGGCCAGGTCACTACGTGATGCTGGTGGAGGAAAACGTTTCCTGACTCGCTCCTCCAAAACACCCCAAAGTGGCTCAATAATATTCAGATCTGGTGACTGTGCAGGCCATGGGAGATGTTCAACTTCACTTTCATGTTCATCAAACCAATCTTTCACCAGTCTTGCTGTGTATATTGGTGCATTGTCATCCTGATACACGGCACCGCCTTCAGGATACAATGTTTGAACCATTGGATGCACATGGTCCTCAAGAATGGTTCGGTAGTCCTTGGCAGTGGCGCGCCCATCTAGCACAAGTATTAGACCAAGGGAATGCCATGATATGGCAGCCCAAACCATCACTGATCCACTCCCATGCTTCACTCTGGGCATGCAACAGTCTGGGTGGTACGCTTCTTTGGGGCTTCTCCACACCGTAACTCTCCCAGATGTGTGGCAAACAGTAAAGGTGGACTCATCAGAGAACAATACATGTTTCACATTGTCCACAGCCCAAGATTTCCGCTCCTTGCACCATTCAAACCAACGTTTGGCATTGGCATGAGTGACCAAAGGTTTGGCTACAGCGGCCCGGCCGTGTATATTGACCCTGTGGAGCTCCCGATGGACAGTTCTGGTGGAAACAGGAGAGTTGAGGTGCACATTTTAATTCTGCCGTGATTTGGGCAGCCGTGGTTTTATGTTTTTTGGATAGCACCCGAACATCCCTTTCAGACAGCTTCCTCTTGCGTCCACAGTTAATCCTGTTGGATGTGGTTCGTCCTTCTTGGTGGTATGCTGACATTACCCTGGATACCGTGGCTCTTGATATATCACAAAGACTTGCTGTCTTGGTCACAGATGCGCCAGCAAGACGTGCACCAACAATTTGTCCTCTTTTGAAGTCTGGTATGTCACCCATAATGTTGTGTGCATTTCAATATTTTGAGCAAAACTGTGCTCTTACCTTGCTAATTGAACCTTCACACTCTGCTCTTACTGGTGCAATGTGCAATCAATGAAGACTGGCTACCAGGCTGGTCCAATTTAGCCATGAAACCTCCCACACTAAAATGACAGGTGTTTCAGTTTCATTGTCAAACCCCTGTAGATCCCAGATACTATGGTTGCAATAAAGTTACAAAATAATTAGATGCTTTATTTCCATTACATAAAAATTGTTTTAATAAAGCTTGCATCTGGCTACAGTTGCTGTATTGGCATTTAAACAACTTAGTTGCCTGGCAAAACAGTTTCCTTATCACTTTAGAAGAACATCTCTATGACCCTATTGAATATTTTCTGCTGCTTTAAAAAAATAACATCAGCAAATATAATAAAAGCATATGAAACATGGATCCAAATTTTTTTCATTCCAAACAGTTTTCTGCGATTGCGAGATATTGCAATGATGATAAATTTGTGATGTATTGGTGAGCCCTATTAAAAACACCAACAGCTTTGCTTTTGGTGAGACAATGCTATCACTAGAAAATGGATACAGTTGCTTTACTTTTTGCAGCCAAACAAGAAAACATTCACGGTACTGAGGTGTTCTAGGGTTAAAAGGTATAAGAAGAACCTATAGAGCAAAAATTGCATGACAGCATTCTGAGCGAAAGAGACTGCAGGCCTTTCTTGAAAGATGTTGGTAAAGGCATAAACAGTTGTATTGGTTCTTTAAAATGATAAATACATCTTTGTGTTTTTTCTTCAATCCAGATAGCTGAGGTGCTGTTTCCAATGGCAGACTATGTTACTATTGATCTGACGAGGATTCAATGTCTGGAGGCCAGAGAAGTCATTGTTAGGACACTGTCAGTCCAGGGAGAATCCCAGGACTCCCAAGTCGCCGTCATTCCAAACAACCTGCTTGTGCCTCTACCTCCCCTACCCTTGCCACCCCCAATGCACCCACATGCAGGCCCTCCTCCGCATCCTCATCCTCAACCTCACGTCCTATCTCCTCACCTTTCTCACCCCACACCCCAACTTCCTGCTCCACCCATTGTGCAACCACTCCCATCTCATCCACCACATCCACATACCCTTCCCAGACTTCCTCATCCAGGCGGATCCCCACATCCCCAACCACAGCCCTTACACCTGCAGCCTCACCCTCTCCACCAGGGTCGCAGGCCCCAGCACCAACTGCCTCTGCTGCCCCACCCTCAGCCCCACCCTATACCTCAGAGACCAGTAAGTGCCAGAGACCTGGATGCCAAAGAGCACACAGCCCACCATGGAGGAGCTATTCCACCTGGCCAGCCTGGCTGGGACCTAACTCGATCTCCTTTGCAGCTTCCTGTGCCCATGCAAGGCCACACTCTTGAGGCCCCTCCCCCTGTCCATTTGCGCTCCCCTTCCCCTCAGAGAATTCTTCCTCAGCCCCAAGGCACCCTTATCCCAGATACCGTGGCCAAAGCCATTGCTCGAGAAGCAGCACAAAGGGTGGCAGCAGAAAGTGGCAAGGTCTGGAAAGAGCATTACACAAAGTTGCGAATTATTGCAGTATCTTTTGCTTACTGAATCTACACATCCTTGTTTGTGAAGGTTTTATATTATACATTTTTACTTTGATTTTAATTTAGAGTAAATTGCTTGAGGTTAAGGGAACAAGCAAGAATATAACTTTTTTTCAAGATCAAAATATCCAAAACTGGAAATATCCAAAATAGAATGTAAATGTGGCTATAGATGAAAGTTGCTCCACTTTTTTTAACATCTCATTATTATTTTGACAAGTAGAGAGCAAAAGAACATGTCCGCTCATATACATATACATGCTTGTAAACACAGGAAAAAACACATACAGGGAGAAAAAATTATAATAACAATAAAAATAAAAAATAAAGATAAAAGCAATCCCACCTACAGACCAATCAAAATCCACTACAGATGTTCTTACAAAATGAGTTTAAAGCAGGGCCTTTTGGACTAACCAAGTGGAAAAAATAGCCCAAATTGCCCAACTTTGATTAATCAATCTTCTTAAGGGCAAAGTTAAAAATCATCCATTTAAAACCATTGTGAAATTCCACATAATATCTCTTTCTTCCATGAAGATGCAATACAGCGATTAGCTTCCAAAAAATAAACATTAAGTAAGGATCTTAGATTGTTTAAAATAATAAACTCTTCAGGGTAGATATTCAAAATACACAGTTTAGGATTTAAAGGAACCTCTTTACCAATCATCTGACCAATCATAGTCAACACAGCCTTCCAAAAAGACAATACCTGAGGACACTCCCACATACAATGAATTCCCTTTCTGGTAGCTGCATTTAATATATGTGTCAGGAATATTAGAGTTGAAATGATGTAACCTAGTTGGATATATTGCATAGTAAGCCATCTATACTGTAGTAATTTCGAGTTTGTACTGGCAGAATAGATGTGAGTTGCTCCACTTTTTATTTACTTTCCTAATTTTTGTTCTGCATTTCTAGGGAGAGAGAAGGATGGGGAGATATGGAGAACAGGGTCATTCATTTCACCAGCATCCCTCTGATGAGGAAGAGGAAGATGAGGAGGGATTTGCTCGAGGACGACGGAGAGGTCCTTCAGTTGACGAGTTTCTCAGAGGCTCTGAGCTGGGGAGACCGGTAAGAACAGAGCGTTAAGTAATAACTTTCTTTTCTTTTTCTTTAAACACAAAAGCTTATTTTGTGGGAAACGTCTTAAATGTGTCAGGATGTGTGTTGTGTGTGCATGTTCATCTGGGGGCTGCATGACTACACTCCTTCGCCCATGTCTCTGTGCGTGCTTAGGTATGTCTGTGGATATAAACAACTGCGTCTGTGTGTTTGTGTCTTTGTAATGATCACAAGCCTCACTATAGTCACAATGAAGATTATCACAGCGAGAGCAGCCGGGGCTCTGACCTGTCTGACATCATGGAGGAGGATGAGGAGGAGCTTTACTCTGAGATGCAGCTGGAAGAGGGACGACGACGCAACTCGCACAACACACCCAAGGTGCAGTTCCTTGCACTTACTGTAAACTCCTAGAGTCAAGCATCCTTGTTCATTGTAATGTGGTGAACTGGACAGGCACAGATACTTTAAATGACTGCTGCCTTGGCTTGCTTTTTATTTTGTGTTGTTGGTGCGTGTGCTTAAGGTGTGTACATGAAAACAAACTTTGAGCCCACTGAACATATATGGACCAGATGGTTTGTTTCTCAAATCGATCTGGACGGCTCTGTTTGGAGATTATTTGCAAAAAAACAATAACTTTCTTTTTTGTCTTTGCAATCAGATGACCAAGTTTTGCAAGGAGATCCAATAAGTAAATAGCAGCTACCGTTGAGTAATACCATATCTCATATGTACCTTAACTGCGGCCTCCTCCACTTTTAAGGGCACTCTAGGTAAAGATGTGTGAGAAAGCTTTTAAAAAATGTATCTTCTTCTAATAAAATAATCTCACATTGAAACAACTAATGCTTTTCCCCCACAGTTTGGTGTAGAAATCTTTTTACCTCATTTAATAGCAGTTTCACGCCATTAAGTTGTTGATCTGACTGTAGATATGGGTAAGTTAGGGCAAGTAGTTATTCTTGCAGTAATTTCTGACGCCATTTCATGACTAATAAAGAATGACACACATTTGCCTTACTTAAATAGGATTTTATTTTGTCTTTCCCATTTTGTGGAGCAATCAGGAAAAATGTGCTTTTGTGCCATGTCATTCCTCTCCGGAATTAGCAAGGTTTGGCTTGTGTAGATATTGGAGTTAGCAAGTCATGGTGACATGCTTTGTGGGTGTTTTTTGGTTCTTCTTCTTCTTCTTCTTATTATTATTATTCTTGAGAGGTTTTGAATCATGCTTTTGTTATTTTCCTGGTGAGGCTTTAGTTTTGTCTTCTTGTTCATGTTTTATCAAGTTAGGATCTGGTTATGCTTTAGTTTCATGGTGTACTAGTTGTGTTTAAGTTTGTATTCAAGAGTCTCTCTTTTGCTCCTGCCACGTTTTGTTCTCTCCTGTCTGTCAATTAACGTTATTCGGTTCACCTGTGCCTAGCATTCAGTCTCCTCGTTTCACCTGGTTCTTGCTCCATATATACACCTCTGTTCTGTTCATTCCTCGCAGAAACATTAAGGATCACTCTCTCTGTTCATTTCTTGTCCTTTGATCATGCCAAGCCTGTCTTGCCAGCCTTCCCATGTCTGTTTTTGCCTTCACCGTCTGTAGTAAGTTTTGTTAATTAAATCATTTCACTTACCGTCATGCTGCCTGCTCGTCTGCATTCCGGGGTCCTCCGTTACACCGCTCCTGACACATGGATAATATTGTCAGGATCTGCCATTTTGGTTTTGTGTTTATTTACTTTCTCAGTTAGGTGTTTCTATTCCTTTGGGTTTAGTAGTTATGTCTGTTTATTCCTTCTGTCATCCTGATAGTTTTGTTCTCCCTCCTGCCTCCTAGTTTTAGTAGTTCTTTCTCCCCTCGCCCACAGTTCCCTTGGTGGCTGCTTTCTCCTTATTAGTACAGTCCTCCTTACTCTGGGTTTTCTAGTTTAGTTTCTCGCTTAGTGTTTCTGTACTTGTTTACTGTTAGGTTATTTATTCTTGCTGTATTCTTCTAGTTTATTAGTTCCTTTTTGCCTCTGGCCTTAGACCCCCTTTTGTTATTATTTACCCAATTGCTTGTTTCCCTTAAGATTAGTTGTTCTTTCCCAGCCTTGCTCTTTTGTATAGTTCCTCATGTCCCTGCTTTGTCTAGTTAGTGTTCCTCCTAGTTAGTTTAGAGTGAACAGAAGAAACACCTGACTGATAAAAAGTAAACAAACACTAGTTTCTCAGTTTACTTTAGTTATTCTTGATTCTTATGCTTCATTTGGTTATTTATCTTTGCCTATAGTTTTGCTTAGATCGGTTTTCCCCTGGTTATGTTAGGTAGTTTAGTATCTTGCCCAGCTCCTCGTGTTCCAGGTTACCCCTGCTAATTAGTGTCACTTATTCCCTCAGTTCCCTGCAGCCTGGTCCACTGCTGTTACATGTTTCCTCTGATTACCTGCCTCCCTGTTTCATTGGTCTACACTTCACTTCCTTCAGTTTATAAGCTCTCTAGTTTTCATTGTTCCCCGCTGGTCCCTCACGTTCACTACCCTCTTGTGTCTCTGTTGGAATTATAGTTCATTTTGGAAACTTCATGTAAGTTTTGGATTGCTCTTGTAAATTTTGGAATTGTCTCCTGTAAAGATTTTGAAAAAACCTTTGGATTAAAGAAAGAAGCTTTCCCTAATCATGTTGCTGCTCAGTGCTTGTCTGCATTTTGGTCCACTACAGCCACAGACCGTGACAAATATAATAAATGAGAAGTTATAAATTAAAAATAATTAGGAAAAGTAACAACAATTACTAATGAAATACTAAATAGTTAATAATACATTAAATTGTTAAAAATAGTTAGTAAATTAGAAATATATTTAAGATTAATAAATACATTTGGATGGCGCTGAAGTCAACTTTGTAGTAGTCTTGCCAGCCAAAGAAATTACACTTGCAGAATCTCTTCTCGGGTAAGGTAGATGAATTATTTCCCTTATCAGCATTGGGCTTCCAAGAAACGTAACTGAGCAGCATGGTCATACGAAACCAGCTTTTTCAATTCACAGTGGAACTTTGAGAGGCGCAATGTGAACTACATGCCATGCTAACTTATGTCTGCATAATGTTTTCTATTTGTTACAAATTGAAATTTAGGGCTATGTTACAAGTCTTAGCTTACAGTCACTTCTTATGTGTGATATTTCTCACTTTCTTGTGTGTGTCTGAATGTAAGTCTATGTGTCTATGTTTCAGTGCCTGCCTGTGAGTTGTGCATGGTTTCATTGGTTTTATACAATGTGTTCACGTTTTTTGACTTCAGTCTTTAAATAAACACACAAACACACACACACACATATTTATCTATATAAAATTATATATATATATATATATATATATATATATATATATATATATATATATATATATACGGTTTTGCGAATGTTCTCACATTCATGTGAGCAAATCATGTAATGTCTGATTCTCGTAAATTCTGCTTTGTGTCTGTGTATTTCAGACAAACAGTCCCAGTGGTGGCCGTCATGACAGGGACGGTGGCAGACGAATTCAACATGGCGGATCCCATTCCAAGAGGTGCCCTCTAATGGTCCCATCGATTGGTCAGTATGTGCTTATGGCAAGAAAGCAAGCTGTAATCAGTTCATGATATTTGTTTTTTTTGTGCCATTATTTATGCAATTCTACTTTACTAAAACTTCCTCAAGCTTTGCCCAATCTCCAGATCATTATTCTGTCCATGAAACATCTTTATTTCTTTCCGTACGCAGAAATGATTAGGATGTGACTTTGTGAAACTGTTCTGCACTGTGTCACACATATCAGTCTACAAGAATTTGCTCTTTTACTGATAAGGAATATAATTACCATTTTAGATTTCCAAACAGTACCTTGAAAAAGTGAAGTAAACAAGGAAAGTAAAATATTCCTTATAACATTTACATGTTAAAATGTACACATTTCAGTGTATTTTACTGGGGTTTTACATGATAGACCAACAAAAAGTAATGCAAAATTTGGAAGTTTACATATCATTGCACGGTGGCGCAGTTGGTAGCACTGTTGCCTTGCAGCAAAAAGGTCCTGGGATCGATTCCCGGCTGGGGGTCTTTCTGCATGGAGTTTGCATGTTCTCCCCGTGCATGCGTGGGTTCTCGCCGGGTACTCTGGCTTCCTCCCACAGTCTAAAGACATGCCTGTTAGGTTAATTGGTCACTCTAAATTGGTGTATGAATGCATGTGTGCATGGTTGTTTTTGTGTTGCCCTGCGATGGACTGGCGACCTGTCCAGGGTGTACCCCGCCTCTCGCCCATAGACTGCTGGAGAGCGGTACCAGCTTCCCCGCGACCCACTATGGAATAAGTGGTAGAAAATGACTGACTGACATATCATGCTCTAAATTTACAGATAAAAATCTGAGAAGTGTAGTGTGTATTTGTCTTCAGGCCCCTGTCAAGAGACAGAAACTCTAGCCCATTCTTCTTTACAAAATAGCAAAGCTCAGTATGCCATCGAAACTGATTCCTTTTGATGCGGAGAAGCAGTGGCTCTACTTTGAGCTCCTCTTGGATGATGGAACTCCTCACCCTATCACTAAGGCTAAGCCCAGCCACCCTCTGGAGCAATCTCATTTCATCTGCTTTTATCTCGGATCTTGTTCTTTCGGTCATGATCCATACCTCATGCCCATAGGTGTGGGTCGGAATGTACACAGACCGGTAAATCAAGAGCTATGCCTTTTGGCTCAGCTATTTCTTCATGACAACGGACCTAAGCAGTGCCATTACTGAAGATAAGGCCACAATCCATCTGTGATTCTCTTGTTCCATCCTTTAATCAGTTTTGAACAAGACATCAAGATACTTAAAATTCTCCACTTTAAACAAAGACTTACCACCGACCCAGAGGGGGCAGTCCACCTTTTTTCAGTCAAGAACAATGGCCTCAGAGTTAGAGGAGCTGACTCCCATCCTGGCCACTTCACACTCGAATCTTTTCAGTGCACGCTGGAGGTCATGGTCAGAAAAACCTGACAGAAACAAATAATCCACGAAAAGCCAAGAAGAAATCCTGAGGTTCCCAAATCACACGCCCTCCTCTCCACATCTACACTTTTAGATCCTGTCTATGAACACCACAAACAGGATCGTGACAAGGGGCAGCCCTGGTGGAGTCCCACGAACACGCACTAGGAACTGGTCCCCAATTCTCCTGGGACATGAGGAAAATTTCCCGCAGGTGTGAATTGAAAATTTCTCACACTGGTTCCACATCACCAGCCATTTGGGTTTACCACAAAGTGGGGCATCCGTTTGCTTCCCTGCCGAGCTCCAGGAGCCAAAGCTCGACCACCAGGTACTCATCAACAAGCTCTGCCACCGCCAGGCCTGGCTCTTTGACGTTGCCCCTGTCTCCCTAATCCGGGCAAGGTTTGCTTCTGCGTGAGGTCAGCCAGCCATGTCATTGGTATCAATTACTTGCCCTTAAGGATGAAAAGCATCTGTGAACAGAGATTTTCATGTCTTTTTCTTGCCACAGATTATCAGTTGGGTTTTGGTCTGGGCTTTGACACAATATGTTTTGATCTAAATCATTCCATTGTAGCTCTGGCTTTATGTGCTGTGGGCATCTCTGTCCCAGTCTTGAGTAATTTGCCCCATCTAACATGTTGTCTTCTAAATTTCCCTGTTTATAAAGAATTTCTATAGCTTTTTAGGAATTAAGACCACCATAGAACTAGATAAGTACACTAACTAAACCTAAACAGAATTATTCCACACTGAATACAGATTCTTTAAAATAGTTTTTGGTTTGTGAAATCTTCACTCTACTTCCAGGGTGTCAAACTCTAGTCCAGTCCCAGACCAACATGCCTGAATCAAATAACTGAATTATTTCCACATGCATTCATGTTCTACAGAGTCATGCTAAGGGCCTAATCATGTGATCCAGGTGTGTTGACCCAAAGGCACATTTATAGGTTGCAGGACAACAGCCCTCGAGGACTGGAGGATGACATCTGTGCTCTAATTGTAATAAAACAAATTGAATTAGTTTTTCCAGAACATTTTATTAAATCTCATATTGTCTTCTTTTCCTAGACCCAATATTGTAAACCGTCTCATCTCATGAGCTAAATGTATGCACCACATATTTTGTTTTCATTCAAGGTGAAAAGGGATGGTTTACGTTTCATATGACTAGAGCATCGACTTCCACATGTTTGCTATATCCCCTACATGGTTTGGGTCAAACTATGAACAGTACTTCTTACTGCATTCTGCAGAAATTGTTTTTTTCTTTTCACCCTTTCCACAAACTACAGATTTGTGGAGTGCACAACTAATAGCTTTCCTGCCAACATATTGTTCCATTCAAGCTGTCAATCTCTGCTGCTCCTCCAGAGTTAACATGGGCCTCCTCACTGACTTTGTGGTCAATGTTCTCACTGTGATATTGTTTTACAACCTAAGCCTGCTCTAAACTTCTCCATATTTTCATCCCTGACCTTTCTAATGTACTTCTTGGTCTTCATGATACTGTTTGTTCTGTAGCAAACCTGTGAGGCCTTCACAGAAATGTTGCCATTATAATAAGATTAAAGTACACAGAGATGGACTACTAATTAGGTCTGCCTCGCACTGGATCTTATTGAGGGGTACCAAACTAAATAAGGCTGAATACAAATGCAGACAAAGTAAATTGATAATGTATTCTTTTACTTCCACATCACGAGTATGCAGTACTTTGTGTTGGTCTATTCCAGTAAATACACTAAAGTTTGTAATTGTAAGGTGACCAAATGTAAAAAAACTTTTTAGGGTACGAAAACTGCGAGAGACTGTATTTGCTATTTTGTATTCCTTCTAACTTTCAGCAGCAAATCTATCAATAAAATGTTAAGAGCAGAAAAGTTTCAAGTTGCTTTGTAACCACATCATCTTCAACTGGTGTTTCTCATAGAAGTAACCTCTGAGAATAACAATGAGGGAAACCCCTCCCCCATCAATGAAGATGTTAACTTTGGCAGAGTAGCTGGACACAAGGCGTGGTCATCCCGCAGGCACACGGGAAGCACCAGGTCTCCCCATGGTATGTGCCTGCAGAGCTGTTTCTATCTCCCAAGCATGGCAGCAAAGATGGCCACCAGCACTCTGCAAATAGAGAAAAGTAACTGTGGACACTTGCAAATGCCTGTTTGTTTGTCTCAAGGAATAATGGTTACAATGATGCTTACATTAGAACTGCATGACTGCACTGCAATTGAATGGAGTGGTGGATACACTGGCAAGACCAAAGGTCTGCAATAGGAGTTTCCACATCTGCAATGATAAATGATTGATTTATTGTTTAGAGAATGTCATGCACATCCTTCCCTTTGTGATGCAATCACATCCCCTATACTCGTAATTTGGACTGGTCAGTCAAATCTATTTGAAGTCATACTGATCATAAAATTAAAAATTGAAACCGGTCATATCAGGTTATGTTTGTTTTTCTTTTAACTTTGAAATATTTGTTTGAGTTTGCCAACTTTGATATCAGTTTGACTCTTTAGGTACATTTTAAAATAACAAAGTGACAAAAGTGCTTTACAGGTCAGTTTAAAAACAACAAAAATATCAATCATTACTAGAAAATAAGAAAACATTAACATAAAAGACCTAATGGGAATAAAACTGAACTCAAGTTAAAAGCCATTGTAAAAAAGGGAGTTCTAAAGGTTCTCATTGTTCTATGTTTAGTGCCGGCAATAAAACAATTTCAATATTTTATTGAGGAACATAAATTACCAATATTAATGATGAAGGTAGGCTTTAAAATTAAACACGACAGACAATATGTGGGGCCACAATTTTTTTTAAAGTATTTTTATAAAAAGAGAAGGAACCTGTGGACTTGATTAGCATATTTTATATTGGTAACAAAACATATTTGCATTCTTAAACATTACTGCAAATAGGTTTTTTACATTAATGTATTGTTAGTTGAGGAAGTGTTTTTATTATTTCTAACCTTGTCATCCATAACACAGCACAATGCTTAGGGGAATTTTATATTTAGTTTATAGTAATGTTTGAAAACAAATGCCATTAGTTGTGTTTCACTATATCACCCAGCTCTAAAGAATTGCCTCTCTAATTAAAACTTTTATAGGACAATGGAAAAGCAAGAGAGCCAAGGGTATCTATTAACCCAAATAGTATGATCTCAAAGTATAATAATTTCAGTCTTGTTTTCTTGTAATAAATTCCAGTCCTTTATATTTTGTAGACAGTTAACCTGAAGCTGCAGTGGGGTGTAACCATCCAGTTTAACAGAGAAACACATTTGTTGTCAGGATAAAAATAAAACAGGAATTTTCCTGAAAATTGATTTCAAAAGCAGGAAATATAATAAAAATAAAGCAAAAATGAACCATTGAGGTAGACCACAACAATTAGTGATTGAAAAAGAGGAGTATTTCCCCAAGGACACAGAAAACGACCTCTCTGACAAATAAAAATATGAAACCTATTAAATATAGTCCTCCCTCCTTTCTTCCCTAATACCGAAATTACTCTCATTACCTCAGAGTATTGCATTTATACAGTCAAGTTGCACTTTCCAGCTTCTACACTACTACTTGCAGTTAACATGGATCAATACATGTCAGAATATTGCTTCACTACCTTTTTTAGGTTCATTTGTTTGAACTGATCTAGAAAGCATGTCAGAGTATAGTGACTTTTTGTCTCATTTCCATGAATCACATTAATGTTTCATCCTGTTTTGATCTACGCTCATTTCCTAGCACATTGAAAGCTCAAAAAAGAAGCAAGACCTGTTAAAAACCACATGCAGTGTCCATGGGTGCCTGTTTGTCTTTGTGAATGCATGTGTGTTTGTGCTACATGAATTTGAGTAACTTTTGGGTCACAGCTGGCAAGATAAGAGAAACAAATCAATCATGCAGTGCATGATCTCATCAATAAGAATTAGAAAGATGCTGAATTTACTCAATTTTCATTCATACTGGGCACGGTTTAGATGTACCATAAACATGCTCATCTCATCAACTTGCATAAGGATTGTCACTTAAATATTATATGTAATCCTTTGCTCAGAAATCTGCTCCATTTGTGGCCAAATCCCACAAACACCCCTTGCACCTCATGTCTGGTTTTATGTTTTGGTCACATTTTTCCACATAGTTCAGTTGTTTATGGAATTTTTATGGCTTTTACTTTTTTTATGTGTTTAAGACGGCTGTAGGAATCGGGACCGACACTCACCAACATACTATGACGAGTCAGAGCCTGAGGAGCCTTTTCGGATATTTGTGGCCCTCTTTGACTACGATCCTCTGTCTATGTCCCCCAACCCAGATGCTGCTGATGAGGAGCTACCATTCAAAGAGGGGCAGATAATTAAGGTAGGGTGTTCAATGTTGGATTGTAATAAAGATACTGCTTTCTGGCTATCATTTTATTAGCCTTTAAAGTTAAGTGGACTGTTGTACTCAGTCACCAGTTTAAAAGCTTACTTAATAGAAAATGTATGGTGAAACAAAAAAAAAGCTGTAAAAATGAGTTGCCCAAATTTCTATATACCAGAGAATACATTTTAATAATAGTAAGATAAAAAAAATGAAACCAAATTTAAAATTGTGATAAAAAACAAATACTAACCTTTTACAATCTCTGCACAATTGTTTTACTCTGCCTTAGAACCAATAAATGTTAATCTGTGTTATCATTCTTGCTCCCTAACAAAACAAAAACTGGTTAATGAATTTCCCAACATTCCCTTTTCACTTTTATATCTGTCAGGTTTATGGTGATAAGGACACAGATGGGTTTTACAGAGGATCAATAAAAGGCAGGATGGGGCTGCTCCCCTGTAACATGGTGTCAGAGATACAAGCAGACGACGAGGAGACCATGGATCAGCTCATCAAGCAGGGCTTTCTGCCTCTCAGCACCCCTGTGGACAAAATAGGTACTGCAGAAGCATGCTCACTATGAGTACTGAGGAAATGCTGACTCTTTTAAAAGTCAGAATGTAATTTGTCTGTATTTATGTGCACAAAAAACAATAATTGAATCATAAATAAATTTGGAAACACAAACAGTGTAAAAAACTGTTGTATTCTAGACACTCCGTCAAAATACAACAGAATATACTGTTTTTTTGTTAATAAAAATAGCCAAGCTTAAAAAAATCTAACAGAAGATTTCAGAGAAAACCACGACTAGTTTTGTGAAATGTTGTAAATTGCTTTCTAGTTCAATTTCTTATGTTTTTATTTTTAAATTTTTTTATGTTTATGTATTATTTTTTCCTTAAGCACTCATACCTTGCAGACTCATGGTTATTTCTTTTTAAAATTGTTTTATGAATTACTTTATTCAATTTTTCTCGAACCACCTTTTCATTATAAAAGATGATGTTCTATTTTGCACTCCAGTGCCACCATAGGGTACATTTTAAATACTTTGCCATAGGTCATGGGATAAATTTATTCTTTTCTTAATTGTTCCATGATATCACCTCCAGAGCAGAACAGAAGAGGTCTCCGTCGAGATCAGGCCTCGAGGAGAATGGTGGCCCTGTACGACTACGATCCCAGAGAGAGCTCCCCTAATGTTGATGTTGAGGTACTGTCATGCATTCAAGGGTAAACGTTAAACACACCATTATCATCTACGTTCACACTTTTGTCTCTTTAGAATGGTTTATGATGCAAATCTGGAGTTTGTCCAAAACCAGTTTAAATAGAACTAAATTAAAAATGCTCAACTATTGACAGAATAACTGTAACCTTCTGTGAAATATATTAAAAAAGGGGTGGCCCATAATTTAAGTACATTACGTGTCGTTTAGTATATAAGCACAAAGAATTTTTGATGGAAAAACCTGAACTCGATCAACTTACATTTCCTGTTTTGTATCTGTCTCCTGATAGGCTGAGCTGACGTTCTGTGCTGGTGACATCATTGCTGTTTTTGGGGACATTGATGAAGATGGGTTTTACTATGTGAGTGCCACTTATCCATGCAGAAACGAATTGATGATTGAGATGATTGAACTTTGAGATATGGTGTGTTATTCAGCTGGAAATAGCCATTAAATAATTTCAGCTACTGACCCTGCTTCAGGTAGATCCCATCTTGTAAAAGGTTTTCTAGGGATTTCTATCAAGTATATCATCTGAAATTTTAAACTAGCTTTCTTAATCCATTTGAGACAGATGAACTGATTTAGGAAGTTCTAATATAAACAAAAGCTGAGTACTTAATAAATAAGTTTAAATGACAAATACAAAAAATCAGCACATTTCTTCTAAAAGTTCTAAAAATAAGAAGATAGTAAAAAAATCATTTTCATTTTTTTTTTCTACCGCTTATTCCATAGTGGGTCACGGGGGAGCCTATCTCCAGCAGTCTCTGGTCGAGAGGCGGGGTACACCCTGGACAGGTCGCCAGTCCATCACAGGGCAACACACAAACAACCATGCACACACTCATTCATACACCTAAGGGCAATTTAGAGTAACCAATTAAATTAACAGGCATGTCTTTGGACTGTGGGAGGAAGCCGGAGTACCCGGTGAGAACCCACGCATGCACGGGGGGAACATGCAAACTCCATGCAGAAAGACCCCCGGCTGGGAATCGAACCCAGGAGGCAAGGCAACAGTGCTACCAACTGCGCCACCCTACTGCCATAAATAAATGACAAATACAAAAAATCAGCACATTTCTTCTAAAGGTTCTAAAAATAAGAAGATAGTAAAAAAAATCATACAAAGTCTAATTTTCACTGGAACATTTAAAGATTGCCTCAAACCACAATTATGTTTTTGGAAGTAATTTTTAGAACTCATTACTCAAAAAGCAACTCAAAAAGACAGATTACAGTTTGCAAGGACTCCGGGGCAAGGAATTTAATTGTCTGGAGCTATATCCTGTGCTCTAATGAAAGCAAAAAAGGTGTTTTGCTGTAACAATTATTGATTTATTTGGAGGAAAAAGGGGAACGTTTGCAAGGCTGAAAATACCATCCCAAATGTGAAGTAAGGGGGTGGCAACACCATGTTGTGAGGGTGTTTTGTTGCAAGAAGAGAGGTGCACTTCACCTGATGAATTAATGAGAATAAAACATTACACAGAAATATTGAAGCAACATGTAAAGACATTGGTGGGGAAATTAAACTTTGACTGCAAAAGAGATTTTCTAAATGGACAACAGCCCTAAGCATACCACCAAATTAGTTACAAAATGCCTCAAGGAAAACAAAGCTAATGTTCTGGAATTTCCATCACAGTACCCTGTTTTCAGCCCCAGAGAATTTATGGTCAGAGTTGAAAAAGTGTTTGTGAGCAAGGCTGCCTTAGTTCCACCAGTTCTGTCAGGAGGACTAGACCAAAATTCAATCAAACTATTGTGAGAAGCTTGTGACAGGATACCTAAGTCTCTGACTTTGTAAAAAAGTTTCAAAAATGCTCAAAAAATGTTCTCTCCCATGATTTGGGCATTTAGCTATTATACATAAATAATTTTAGTAATCCTAACGGACTTAACGGGAAAGGATTAGTCAGATTTAATGTCAGAAAAAAACTGTGACATTTCCTGTTTATAGTGTGTATAAACATCTGGTTTTGATTGGCCCTGTGACTGACTGGCGACCTCTCTTGGATGTACCCTGCCTTTTGTCTAATGGCACCAGCCCCTCCTTGACCCTGCAATGACGTAGGGATTGATAGTTTTAACTGTTTAAAAGATGTTTGAGAAATAATCGTTATCCCGTCAGTGAAACAGAAAGCTTCATATCTGATATTCCGGGCTTGCTTTCAGAGGATCTTCTAACTTACTTCTTCTGTCTTGTTGTCCTTTCCTGTCATCTCTGTCCCTAGGGAGAGCTCAATGGCCATCGTGGCCTGGTGCCCTCTAACTTCTTGGAAGAAGTGCCTGATGACGTGGAGGTCTATCTGACCGACACCCCGTCCCACTACCCCCAGGAAGAGCCTGCCAACCGGCCCTCTGCCAACTCCACTGCAGCCGTGTCAGAGGGAAAAAGGGTACATCATCATCGCCGCTCTCAGCGCTAGGCCCTGTTTTTATCCATCTTCCGTCCCTTCTCCTCTTGATTTCCGTCTCTTGCTTCCTCCACCTGCAGTCTGTGTGCTGTTCATTGTGTGTGTTTGTCCATGTGGTGACAGTGGTAACTCTTTACAGACTAACAACTTCCCCAATCCCTTCACCTTTCGGAAAGGGAGCAAAATCCAGTATTTACGCCTTTCTTAATCTCAGAGAAAGGAAGAAGCAAAGCCTGTGGACAGAGAGAGGATAGCCTGTGGGAACCCTGCGGTTGGCTCATGCATGTAGGACTGGTTGAGGAGGACATGTAAAAACAAAGGCTCAACTCATTCCTTACACCAAAAAATTGGTAACTCTTTGCACTAAAACACAAAGTCAAATTGTGGTTATTATGTACAATTATATTTAAAAGTGCTTTAGTAACACATTGCTACCCAGTTTAAGTCAAGGGAATTATTTAAAAAGAGAAGTTCACAGTAAAGAAAAGCATGCTTTTTTCAAACTTGATACATTTTCTAACTTTCTTGGCTCAGCTTGTGTATTTCCTCAAAGAGGCTTTGTTTCTCTTGCCCACACATCAGATCTATTTTTCAGCCCTGTTGACGGTGGATATGCTATGTTTGCTCTGAGCTCAAGAGAACTGCAGCACTGAGACATCCATTCTGTATTGTTACGATGAAACAATAAAAGGAAAAAAAGGATTGGATATTAAAACCATTCTTGTTTGCGCTCTGTGCTCATGTGTGTTGGTGTTGTTGCTTTCAGTTGTCATAGTGATGTGGGTTTTCTCGACAGTGACAACGCTGCCACATCTGATTTCTTTTTTTTTTTGTTTTTCCTCACCCGCTTGGCAACACAAAACAAACAAACAGAGGAAGATTGTTCATTTCACACCATAAATGGCTCTGTCTGCCCTTGTACAGTAAGTTGGCAAGTGGAGATATCAGACTCGCAGCTCTAATGCAAACAGCTTGTGGGTGCAGCAAAGGCTTTATTTGGTGCTATGTCCTGCTGTGACTCAGATAAAGTTGTCAAATCTGTCTTTTCACCTGGTTTGATTTGTCAAGAGTTTGCTTTTATTCTGCCAAAGCTAAACTTGCAATAAGGAACAAAAGTATATCAATACATAGAAAGATAACAGTTGGAAATAGCAGCAACTGCATTAGAGAAGAAGCCTGTTATCTACAGCTGTGTCCCTGGGTGTTGTAATGTAAATGACTGTACTCCATGTCTCCTTATGGCCGACTGATGGTGAACTTCTTTGCTTCTGTGGTGTGCTGATGTTGTCTTTAACATTTTTTGGCTTCCTCCTGTGACTCTTCTATCTCTCTCTCTCTCTCTCTCTCTCTCTCTCTCTCTCTATATATATATATATGTATAAGATCTATATATATGTATAGATATATATATGTATAGATATATATATGTATAGATATATATATATATATATATATATGTATTATAGATATATGTGTATTGTTTGGGGTTGGAAGTTACAACATTATCAGTACTATAATTTTAAAGGAATGCATAAATTGTATTATTATGATATCTTCCAGTCAGATCCAGTCAGATGAGAAAAGGAAGGTGTACCCTTATTCAGTTTTTAAATGATTTAAATCTAACCTTAAGTGTACCAAAAGACAGTTTCAATAGCCATTATTTACATTCATGTGAACACTGTGACCCTATGACAGCCCATGTGTAATCTAACATATTTGCACATATGTATTTATTAATATTAATTTTAAAATCACTAAGAATTTGTAGTAAGATAAAAAAAAAATCTAAATAAAAGTTATTTCTTCTGAATCCAAGGAAAAAGCTATTTCTGGGAGCCATAACTTATGATGTGTTCAGACTGACCGCGACTGACGCGATAGGAGCGAGTAATTTACATGTTTACCCTATGTAGAGGCGCGTTCAGGAGCGAAGTGATGCGAAGCGATGCAAAGGATGTGAAGGACATGAAGCGAATTTCGCTGGAGTTGAAAAATCTGAACTTTTCTGTCAATTCGCATCGCGAATCAGTCAGTGCAGTCCCTGCAAAAAAATTATGGAAAATAATACCTACAATCCGCAAACATCACAAATATAAAAAAGACAGAAACATTCATGTACACATAGGATGAAGGAAGGTTTGTTCTTAAAGGTTTGTGGGTGGCTTTGAAGAAAGCCATTGAAATTTAGTCCTGAAAAGGACTGGTTAATAAGGCAGTTGTGAAGCACACATGTGGCCTTCACACACAGCTTTCTATTGAGCTGAGATTTTTTACTTGCCGAAGACAGATGGACAGGCATTCTGCAGTGGGGATACAGTGCCTGTAGTTGGTGTCCCGGAGGCTGATTCGTCCCCCAACGCAGAACAGCAGGTCCTCAAACTGGGTCCTGGATAGGCAGAAGTACAGCTGTTGGCTACGTGAATTGCTGGCGAAATGTAAGGCGAGCGACAACACGCGAATGAGGAGAAAAATTCGCTGGAATCGCGGTTGTTCTGACCATTACACTGCAACATTTATTCCCACCTAAAACAGCTACATTTAGACAAAAGGCATATTCTACCAATTGCACACGATTAAATCATCATTATCCGACATATTTAAGAGGTTTGCTCTGGTTAAACCTCACACATTTAGTTAGGTGTGCTCCTATCTGTAGGAATGAAATTGAACTCTATGGTCACAGCACTGTAGTAGCAGTCTGGTAAGTGATTTAAAGACATCTGTAGAGTATTTGAAATTATCCATTCTACTCTATGGAAAATAGTCTATAAGTGGAGGACATTCAAAACAACTGCCAACATTTCCAGGTCAGGCTGTGCATGCAAATTCACTCTGAGACCCGACCACAAGAAACTAAAAGTTGACGCCAAAAAGCCTGAAATATCATTACAGGACCTACAGCAGGCTCTTGCTGCTGTTGATGTGACAGTGCACACGTCTACAACCAGAAAGACACTGCACAAGCTTTCCATTGGATATGTCCAAGAAGGAAACCTTTGCTGTCTAAGAAAGCCATGGTTGCCAGATTTAAGTTAAGAGAACATCTGTAAAAAAAACTAAGCTCAAACATAACTGGACCCTGCGACATGACAGATCCAAAACAAACCAAATCCATTAAGGGCTGGCTGGGAGCCATGAAATGAAAGGTCCTGGGCAGAGTCAAAACCAAGATCTTTGTTCTTTTGAAGATGCTGTGAGGCAAAGATTCTTACATCTTTCTTACGGAGATGTAAGAAAACCCCTAAAACATCTCACTGATGCAAGTGAGTAGTGCTGCAAACTGTTCTCAGGCTAGCAGAGACTGGTACATTGCTACAAGAAGCATGTCATTCAAATTATTTCAGACACAGTGGGTATCACTAGCTATTAGGAGGTAGGGTGTCCTAACTCTTTCTACAATTAGAACACACATTTTTAAACATAGATATTATTTTCTTCTCTAGAGATAACGTTTTAAATTATAAGGCACTCATATGCATATGTTTCTTTTTAAAGACCTCAATATTTAGTGGAATGTTCAAATTTTACCATGACTGCATAAAACAAGTGGCAAAGCTGTGTGCAAAAAGCTGAGTATATTGCACACTCTTCAATAAGATTAAACAGAGAACGTGAGCATCTCCATACAAGCAGGAGTATGCAAGTATGAGATGACACAACACCAGTTATACAGCAAGAAAGATTTTTCACAAGATGAAACAATTTAACGAAGTTGGCACTCTTTTCAGGGGTGGACATCCCAGCTGCATCCTTGACTCTACATGCCTGTCTCCAGGCATGTATCTAATACATTATCCAATGTATTGGATAATTCGTGTTAAACTATGACTCATACTTTACAAAAAGACTGAAGAAGTGTTGCTTGCCTGCAAGGATTGTCAAGATAACCGCTTTACTCTAAATGCATAAAAGGGTTAAGTTAATAGGAGTGTATTTGAACGAACCACAAGACCACTGGATCAATGTCCATTAGACATATAAGGCCCTCTTCAGACCTGGTATTACCATGTGACCTAACTGATCAGGAGGCAAGCGGATCAGCCACACCAGACATATCAGACCTCGTACTAAAATCCATCCTCGAATCCATGCTCGAATCTAATTTAGCTGTTTTACATGCAGATGGACCGGCAGCTAATGGTCAGTTGAGGTTTCTTTAATAACAGATACATTCAGTTGCCTGAATTACATAATTATTGAGATATCAGTATGGCTGAGACTTACTTAAGTTCCATTTTTTTGCTGTTTTAGTTTCAAACATTGTAAGTTTTACTGTGTAGCTTAACAGACACAATATAAGAGAGGAAACTAGGCATAAATAATGTGAGACTTTACAAAATTCAGCATCAGAGATCCTAAGCTGTAAAACAGCTGATGGTTTGCTTGCACACCTAAATTCACACACACTTGTAGAAAATATCACTGTACATCTATACAGTGTCTATGTGTAGGGGGGTTGTTTTCTGACATCAAAATGTCGGAAAACATGGAATACATAATGGTAAAAAATAGATTGACATTAATCATCTTATCATATTCAGATACCTCCAATCATAACTTATGTCTAGAAAGCACACCATTTCACAAAATAAATTTCATCTAATCCAATCTCTCCACCATTATGGACAAACCAGAGAGCTGTGAAAGGACATCCTGGCCAAGGCAGAATATCTACAGCAGAGTGGAATGGGCTCCAAGACCATCATCTGAAAGGCTTGGTTAGAAAGTCACAGCTGTTCAAGCGATTATTGGAGAATTGAGGAATTACAAACGGACTATAAATCGCCCTCTGCCTGGAGCTCCATGTGAGGTCTTGTCTCATTGCATGATAATGATCATGGGAAAGTTGCTGGATCATCCCACAGCCGCATGGGAGGAGACTAAACACTAAATGAACTAAACACACCTAGACCACAGTCACCAAGAACAACATTCGTAAAACTTGATGGTGTAATTTGTTGGAATCTTGTGCCCCTTTGCTGTGGAAGGTACGTGTTCAGGCCTGTCTTGGGTTTTCCCACTTACCATTAAATAATCCAAAGAAGGCTTCTCAGAAGGTACTAAGGTCAGATGAGACCAAAACCAAGCTGTATTAGCTTAACATGCCATGCTTGGAGGAAAAGAAATGCTGAGTATGCCCTGATGAACATGATCTCTACTGTCAAGCATGGAGGTGGAAACATTATGGATTGGGGATGTTTGTCTGCTAGGGGCAAAGGGTGACTTCACTACATTGTGGAGGCAATGAACAGGGTGAACAGAGAAAAACCACTCTAAGGTCTCCAGACCTTTTTGCATTAGAATTAATGTACCATTGAATTTTGAGCATGTACTTAAGTTTCGAAGTGAGCAAACTTCAAAATCAGCCAAGAATCAAGCACTTATTTTCCCCACTGAACATATTCATAATGTGATGGCCAGCGTGGTTTCTGTCAATTTTAAGAAACACAAAAAGAAGCAACATATCAGACAGAATTACACTTACCCACACAGTGCCCTCATGTACAATGACCAATAAAATCTTGGCATGTGTGATATTTTTTATTTTACTAAGTAAATCTTTTTCTTAAACTCTTAAACTCATTTAAAGCTGTATACAGTGCAGCCTGGACACAATTGGATCACTCTGGATGTATGGTATGGGCAGGTGTGAACAGGACCCAAAACCAAAGAATCTGGTCATCATGCACAGCATTTGTGAAAGCCAAATACAAAATATAAGCACAAACGATAATACTGATTGTCAAACATGATGGGGGAAAGATGATTGGTTGGGCCTGTTTTGGAGCCAGCGAACCAGTTTCCTGTATATTAGAGTATTACTAGAATTAAATGTGAGGCCATTTGTCAGACAGCTAAAGTTGTCCCTAACAAACCAGGAAATGAATGAATGGAATGACTGAAAAAAGAAACAAGATGTGCCGAAAAGAAAGTGCAAACTCAATGAATTGAAGCATTGTTGTAAATTAGAATCAGCCACAATTTATCCATGACGCGAGGGCCCGAAAAAGTGATAAAGAAAACATTTACTACAAGCACTTACTTTTCCTCATAATTTACATGAATTATGTTAGTTCCATAAATCAGTTTTCTAAAAAGTTTGACTTTTATGCCAAACTTTGGTTACTGGATAAAGATTTATTTATACTTGTACTTTGATGATGGACATATTATTTTACTTTTGGTAGAAGCCAGAAGAAGAAGTAATGAAAACATTTAAGATAAGAATATTACATTAGAAGAATATAAAAACATTTATAATACAGACATGTGGGCTTAATGAAAACAGTTTAATACCTGTTTAATGGTTATTTCATAAGATACTTTTATTCGGACAAACAAGCCTCATTGGAATGCGTATTCCTATAATATGCATGTGCTTACATTCTTAACTAGAAACCAAAAGATTGTTCCCTAAATTATACTGAACCCCTTCTTTTAGAGAACACTCTGTGTGCACATTTAGTTTTAAATGTTATTTTGAGATTTAAAGTAATTTCTGTGAATATGCTGTGAGAACATCATGTTTCTATTTAAACAGCTGACTTTTCACCTTCTCCTTCCCCTTGGCACAACAGCAGTAGTGATATGAGAATGCATATCAAACAATTTAACTTCTACACATCTTTGAGGAAATGAAATACAAATTTTAAAATGTACTTTCTTGCCATTCAGTGGTAGCTTCTATTCATTAGCTTTCTATTTCTGATTAGATGGCAAGCTTTCCATTATATTTCTAAAAGCAGACAATTATCTATGCTTTGGTTAACTTTTATTTGGCATTTTTATGCTGCCCCCTGCCTCCAAACCTCCCCATCACTTATCTCCTCAGGTCACCGCAGAAAACACAGACACGACCAACAACATCACCACACCCTTCAGGGCGCCATCCCCGATCGTTCGCCCCCTCCTTCCAGGAACTATGAGACCGCTCAGCCCTCCGAGGGTTCACCATGTCCCGCTGGACCCCAGGGACCCTCAAGATCTGGCAAACAAGAAGAAGAAAGGAATACTCTCCAAGGGAAAGAAACTGCTTAAGAGACTCTCCCCTGTGAAACAACAATAATGATAATAATAAATAGTATAAACATACAATACATATATCTGTGGGGCTCTGTACATAGCATCCAAACAATCAACTGTGATGTGACGGTACATTACAGAGTGGGCATGTGATTCGCCTCCTTGACTGTGTGAGCCTAGCAAGTGATACAAATGTGTTCAGTAATGGATAAAAAAAACACATACATTTTGTACAGTGAAGTGCCAAAATCAAGAGTGAAGTGACTGTCAGAAACAAACACATATTACTGTGATGTATTTCAAATTAAGGGATGCTTTATTTAAAATGAAAAACTAGGATTTTCATGACATGCATTTCTCTTGTTTCCTTTACCTTTAACCCTCTATAATATCGTGTTGCCCTCAAGTAACAAACCCACTGTTCCCCAATGCATCCCACTGAATGGTGCAATACTTTAAAAAAGAGGGGACACCATAAGGAACCAATAACAATGCTTTAATTTGCCACATGACTTTCAGGAAGCCATGTTCAAAGCCTGAGTTTTTTAAGGAAACAGCTTTCTTGCTTTGCAAACAAAAAGTAAAAGTAACATCTATCTACAGTCCATCTGGAAAAATAGGCTTACACTAATAGATATAAGGCTTTATTTTTTGAAGGTTTATATCAGTTTATTCACTAATAAAACAATAAAAACTTGTTAAAAGGTATCTGTTGCTCTGAGGCAACGATGTACCATTATGGTCGATTGAATATGTTACTTAAAGGCAACAGTGAACCACTTATGGATCACCATGGCTGCATGCAAATTTAGCAGTGTGTATTTAGGTATATGTAAGGTCAAAGTCATTCAGAATAATTTTGTTGATATCTTTACGATTTAACAAAGCGTTGCTGTTGGACAAAAACCTCTTATGTCCCAAAACAGAACTCTTCAGGACTGAAAAAAAAAACATATTTTGTCTAAATGTCAATTTAATACTGTTTGGTCAAAGACATACACTGTTTTTGATACTTTTAAATGGATTTATCAGTGACACTACAGACAGGTGGGCTACACGGTGGCGCAGTTGGTAGCACTGTTGCCCTGCAGCAAGAAGGTCCTGGGTTCGATTCCTGGCCTGGGGTCTTTCTGCATGGAGTTTGCATGTTCTCCCTGTGCATGTGTGGGTTCTCACCGGGTACTCCAGCTTCATCCCACAGTCCAAAGACATGCCTGTTAGGTTAATTGGTCACTCTAAATTGCCCTTAGGTGTATGAATGAGTGTGTGTATGGTTGTTTGTGTGTTGCCCCTGCGATGGACTGGCGACCTGTCCAGGGTGTACCCCGCCTCTTGCCCATAGACTGCTGGAGATAGGCACCAGCTCCCCTGCGACCCACTATGGAATAAGCGGTAGAAAATGACTGACTGACTACAGACAGGTGTGAAGGGTGATCAGGAGAGTTGATTTTTTTTTTTTAAGAAAACAAGAGATAAAAATGGAGACACAAGGTTTTCGCAAGGTTTTCGCTCAACAGCAACACGAGATCCATTTGATGTTGGCTGCAGTGAAGTAAAATTCAAGCTATTATTATGATCTGTAAGCCATATTCTACTATTACAGTGAATTTGCTAATTTTTTTCTTTTAGAATTGCTATGCATTTTATTCCATTTACAGAATAAATCCGGGCGTATTTTATAACTCTGGAAGGATGAATATGGTGGAATCACACCTCCAGTTGAGCAAGTAGTGATGAAGATGATGAGCTGTAAGAATACTTGTCAGGGAAAGTGAGACCGATGAGGATGAAAGCCAGAATCAGGATAAGGATGAGGGTAGAGAGGGTGAAATTACAGGGGCAGGTATCTCTACCTTTTTTTTTCCCTTAAAGGGGCACCGAATGAGGCTGAATTCATTCTGTAAATGAATGAATGGAAAAGATAAGTTTACTGTAATTCTAGACTTTGGTCTAAAAAGTATAGTAAGAGGCCGGATTTTACTTTATTGCAAACAACATTAGGTTTCAATTGTTGTATTTTACCAAAGATAAATTATGATGAATGACTCTTGAAGACTGATTGATTGATTCTAATGGATTGTTTCATTTCTTCTCAGAACGTTGCCAACATGATATCAGAGTTTTAAAGAATTACTTTTATGATGGTTTTACATATCAAATGGTGTGTATTGTAAGCCATGGAATCCATTTGAGATTTTAAATATGCTTATGAAGTAAATAATGTTTAAATTAAAAACTTCATTTTTCATATATGCAACCTTATGCTCCAATGTTGCCTACACCCAAAAACTACAAATCAGTTTAGATTATGCTTATTTAGTTTATTTTAAAAACAATCCATACACCTGTGTTTTTTTCTAACTAGCATCATCCTATTGACATATGGTACATAGAGGTTAATTAAACCAAACTTAAAGAACACCTGTTTCTTTTGAGAAAATCTTAAATACACTACACTGTCCTGTGGAGCAAAGTTGGCTGTATAATCTTTTTTTCAGTGCAATATTATAGAGATGTGGTAGCATATATCGGGGAATGAGACACTCTTATTTGTACCAAACTAACATTGAAAAGTTAACATGTTTCACTGATAAAGGAAATTTGCAGAAATGACAGCAGGTCGGCATTAGGGCATTAAACAGCGGGTGAGTGCAGCCGTCTCAGTGGCCTTTTTGAACACACGAATATGACATTCCTTGTTTGATTACAAGACTGATTTACAACGGGTTTTTGCTTCACGACTGATCCCTTGTGCTTTGTCACTGCTAGGTTAAATAAATTAGAGCAGTAACGTTGTGTCGTCTTTGCTGTCAAACTGTCATGAAACGCCTAGTTCAAGAGAAATTTCTGTGTCTATCTTCTTATTGCACAAAGTGGATGTTTTCTCTGACTGGATAAAGACATATTTTGTGTGCCTGTGGACTTGTGATGCATTTTGTGTTTTGCACTTTTATTTTTATCTTTTTTTTATAGTAATACTCTGCTACTCTCATTGAATGCATTGTGTTGTTTGTTGATATCACGCAGATATACAGTGAGTGGGACACACTGAAACCACACAAACAATTTAAAATTAGAAAAAAATCAGGGCATGCATTACTCTTTGATTTTGTCATGATGTCTTTGAAGAAATATTGACTCATTTACATCGAGTTTTGTATTGCTTAAAGTTGTTCTACTTGCAATTAAAGTACATTGGGTATACTAAACAGAATTTACGTTAAACAGCTTATAAATGTCATTACAGCCCTAAAATTATTCAGCATTTTATTCAGTTGCTCTAAAAAAGACAGGTCAAAAATATTTGCCAACATACATTGCCCTCCAAATTTATTAGCACCCCTGGTAAAGATGTGAAAAAAGCATCAAAATAAATTAATTCATTGTAGTAGAATAATTTCACACAGAAAATGTTATTCCGTGCTCTTACAGTGAGCTCTTGAGATTTCTTTTTTTACCTCCTCACTGTGCATGTTGAAAATATTAATTTGTATCCTCATTCTGAATTGTTTTTCGTAGTTCCAATTGTTTTGACCTGTTTAATTATCGCTCTGACTGTAGATATGACCAAGTTAAGGCAAGCTGCTATTTTCTAATGCCATTTTATGTTTTAAAAAGACCAACGCACATCTCCCTTAGCTGAATGGCATGTTTTAGTCTAATTTTCGCTTGAAAGAGTGGTCAAGAGAAAAAAAGCTTTAAAGTTGTCTCATATTTTTATCCTAGATATTAATACAAACTCCTGAAATATCTATACAAAGTTGGTAACACTCTGTGGAACTTAACAAAAGATAAAAAACATTTATTTTATAAAAATTGTTGTGGGTGTCACTTATTGCGGCGCTCGTGATTTTGTAAAAGACAGCCATCTCCCCAAATGAGTAAAGTAAAGTAAAGTAAAGTAAAGTAAGTAAAGTAAAGTAAAGTGGGACAGTTTTTTGTCTCAAATTCTTCATTGGGTAATAAAATAGCAAATAAATTTTTACAAACATGGGTGCCAACAAATATCGAGGATGCTTGTGATAATTATAATAATAATCTTTTAACTTTAGTTTTGCATTTCCTTCTCAGATCACAATTCCAAAATTAAAATTAATTATCCGATACCATCTGATATTCTGGCAACCATGTAAATTGGAAAAGGCAAAGATTTGCAGCAACACTAAATAAGTAAGAAGGCAAACAAAAAAGTAAATTGTGAGTTTTTACTTACTTTCATTTAAAGACAGCTTAGCACAAACCCAGATTAAAACATTGTCCTACCTTAGTTTTTGATTTTCAATGAGACATACATTATGTATTTATTTGATTAAAATATTGTGAAAGGTTATTGTTAAATAACATGGATTGCTGTACCAACAGTTTTACGTCATGAAAATGAAAAGCAGTTCCTAAAAAACTGAAGTCCTACCTGGTAAAATGGTACAAATCATAGTTTTACTAAAAAACACTTTACCATCTCACATTTATATTTGTTTGTATATGCAGTTGCACATGAATGATGTAGGTTTATTGTGTTCATTAGTGTTCTGATTCGTTCTCCATGTTGTTACTAACATGCATTGACAGTAAAACGCATTTGGCTGGCAACAGATTTACATTTCTTTTTTTTTCTGTTCTAAAGCTGCTCTTTGTACAGTTTGAAATCCAATATGTCAGAAGCAAGATGGTCATAAAACCAAAATAGTCACCTGTGAATGGGTGTGGTGTCTCCAAACGCTGTAGCTCTTTTGTACTTTGATCCATTTGTAGATAATTTATAAATGTTTCTACTTGATTTTTTTTCAACAGCCTTTTATTTTTAAATTGCACTGAAATTTCCTCTCTGTGTAAAAGACTGCAAGCATTCTCCATGATGTCCTTTGAAATCACATGTATCAGTCCACCGTACGTGCTTGCTTTGTGAAAAAAGAGAAATCGTTATAGATGGTATTTATGATAATTATGCGTGTGTACATGTGGAAAAAATACATCTTTTATAACAAAATTAAATTTGATATTTTTCAAAAAAAAACATTGTTTTATGTTATTTTATTCAAGTATACTTGAATTTGAATAGTACCCAGCAGTCCTCTTTTTAAGAAGCTCATAATTATTCATCCCTCTTGGAGATTTGCATTTTTATTGACATGTTAATTAAAGAATGGGATGTCAAAAATTATTTATTCCCTTCTCAATAATCAATAATGATTACTTTCTAAATCTGCCCTGGGTATAAATAACTTTGATCTTAAATAAAAGCAAAAAAAAAAAAAAAAATGAAATTATATCATTGAAATAATCATACATGTAAAAATGATCTAAAACAAACAGACAAACATAACAAAAAAATGTTTATTTACATTTTTTACAATTTGTTAAATTAAAGCCTTTACACACAAAAATCCTGGTTCTCAAACTTTGGTTTGATGTCATTCCGAGATCCAAGTTCAAAACTTCAACAACAATGCACACATGCAAGTTGCACCGGAGAGACATGATGTCATAAAGAACCCGTTTGAACCATAAGAACAAAAGGGTGTGGCTGCGACCTCTTGAATCAGACAGAGCGTTATTGAGAGACATCACATAATTTTAAATGTCATTACCCCCAGTGCATCAGTTTATTAGATGTGTTTCAATACTCCACCTTCATCAGTGATGTCTAGGGGCTTGGTCATCCTAAAGTTACTGCCTATGTTAGTATTAGTGATAATTAAGGCCAAGTTGTTAATAAATCTCCATAACCTTTATTAACTAGTTTTACATAGTGTGACTACACTATGTCACAAATGCAACCCTACCAATAAAGACTCCTCCATATAAGGTACTATGTTTCATTTTCCTCTAGGTCTTATTTAGAAGTCTCTGAAATGTGTTCCTTGTTGGCTTTGTGGTTTTTTGCTTGCAACTAAAAGGTTTCAAAGTAAAAAGAATCAATAAAGCTTAGTCAGAATGGTTTTACTCAATCCGAATACGAATCTGATTTACCAAAATTCAATAAAGTGAAACATCAACAGAGACACAGCTAAATGTTGTGTTGATTTCCTGCACTGATGGGTTGTTCTGATCAGTGTTACAGTGATTAGAGCAATTTGAAACTTATAAGACAAAATTAGCCTGAAACAATGTTGACAGCTGACCCCGAGGTTGAGTGTTCTTAAAAACACATTTTCGGTGATTTGCTCTTCATGGGGAGAAACAAAATGCACCCTTTGATTAGCTAAGAATGAGCAAGGGCACTCACACCCTTCAGCACAGCAATTTATTAATCCTTTTCTCTGATGAAGGACTTGACGGATTGTGTCATTTATTTATTTATTTTTATCAAACTAATATAAGTTTGTAAGTTCTTTTAGTGACCTCCCTTTCTGTCCATTGTACGATTAACGTATATAAATCTAGCAACAAATGACAATATGTTAAATAATTAAGATTATTTCATGTTTGCTTGCCTGTTCACAAATCTCCCTCTTCTACAGAACCTTGCAGGTCAGACTTTTTTTTCTGTTTATGAACATAAACCACTGGAATGTCAAAAAAAAACAACCTTTATTGGAATAAAAAGAGGATGGAAGATAGCAACGTCTTTATACAGACATATTCAATAAATTAGAATATTATTTAAAAGGTGATTTATTTCAGTAGCTCAATTTACTAAGTGGAACACATTATGTAAATGAATTACACAAAGACTGTTGTCAAGCCTTTATATCTGTTAATTATGATGATTTACCGTTTACAGTTAATGAAAACGACATAAAAAATATTATATATTATATATATATTTCAAAAAAATATATTAAAAAAACAAAATAAGTTAGAATATTACACCAGACCAATCAACAATCTATTTTTAATACAGAAATGTGGGCTTGATGAAAAGCTTGTTTAATATCTGCTTAAAGGTTGCCATTTTCAAAATGTACTTTTAATCTGACAAATGAGTCTCATCAGAAAGCATATTCTAATTTACTGAATATGACTGTGTATGAGGAGTCAAGCTGATGTCAATATAGTATCATTGATCCTGGAAAGCAACATCAGAAGTAGTCAGATAAGAAGCCAGTCCTCAAAGTCAAAAATCTTGAAGGCGGCACAGAACAGATCAGATGCAGAAATGCATCCTGATCTGAAAAAGCTTTCAGAACTTAAATGTGTATTGATTGTGTGTTTGTCCATCCAAAGTTAATTCTTCTTGGTCAAACTCTCCAAAGGTTTTTCTCCCAAGCTAATTTCCTTCTACATGCATATTTTGGTTTGGTCCATATAAAGTTTCGAGTGTTTGGATAGAAATAGACTTTTAATATGCACTGTACTATAAAACACTGTTGATTCATGCAGTGGCTTTGTGGTGTAGTGGTTTACTTTTATGGTCCTTTCTGCATCAGGTTTGCACATCCTCCAGTGCATGGAGGAATTTCTATGGTCATGCATTTTAATTGAGGTATCTACATTTTTATTATTTTTCTTTCTCTGTGTTAACCCTTTTATTGTCTGATGACAGCTGGCATGGTATTCAGCCCCACCAGCCCCCAAACCGGGAAAATTAATTAAATGAAGCTGTAATAATTACCGCTAGCCACAAGAGAGAGTAATCACAAGTATATGCAATGTATACTTCTAGACACAGTAGGAGTTTTAGCCCTCTATAAAAAAGAATTGTGACATAGAATTAAACAGTTCCGATTAACAAAGTAGTATCAATAGAAAAAAACCTGAAGTGCTGTAAAGAGTAAAATGTATTAAAGATGTAATTTTCTCTTATGAACCGAAATGTAAAAAACTTTAAAAAATAGCAATGTCTTAAAGATTGACTCTATAAAATGAAAAAAAGGCTGAACATTCAGCTTTCCTGTGAATCACTGAATTAAAATTCTGGTGTATAACCTGTTTCTTAGAAATAAGTTGCATTTATGCTGTATGGAGTCAACCAACTTCTGGTACATGAGCCAGAAGTTAGTTGACCTTATGCAGGCAAAAGGTATTCCAGCTCAGGATGATAGGACTAAATTCCACAAAATCTCTGCATGTCTTGGTTTTACATCACAAACAGCATGTTTGATGCCAACCCACAAGTTTTTAAGCGTTTAAGGTCAAGGCATTGGGCTGGCCACGTCAACCAAGATGCTGCTTGGTTACAGATCATTATTATGTTGAAAAAATCATTTTATAGGCCTTTACCCTCTGGCATAAGGCAACTTAATGTCTCTATGATGTATTCGACCTGGTAACATAGTATGAGACACATCTCCATATCTTGTACCACCATTTACTGTGGCTCTAAAGCAGTGTTTGGGATTTGTCTTACTCAGCGCTTAGACCCATAAGGAACATTCTTGGTTTCATCAGTTGATAAAATTTGCTTGTTTTCTCTTTAGGCTAGCCAGTGTGTTCTTTGGCAAACTATAACACCTGTTGCTTTTTTAACAATGGGACAAAGGGGAATTCTCATTAGTAGCTTGGCCTCACATGGACTCCTCCTAACTGTTACAGTGCTCACAGGTAACTATAGACCCTCGTTGATCACCCTGGAGCTGATCATTGGCTGAGTCTTTCCCATTTTGGCCTTTTTTTGGATCCATTGGTAGTTTTCCATTTTGTTCCACATCTTTATGGTTTTTGTTTTTATCTTAAAGCCTATAAAAACATTTTATCAGCCTATGATTTTCTGTCCTTCTTTCAATGTTTTTCCATCTTCACTTTTTTATCACAGTAAGCTGTTCCTATAAACAATACCTGGAACATTTCCTCCCTTCCTCCTTAAATGAAAGCCACTAGTTTGGCAGAATGAAAGAGCTCCCCAATGTTATTAATTTGAACATGATCTTTCAATTAATAATAGATAAAACCAGCAACAGGCATGTCAGGACTCTTTGATCTGTGGGTTTTCTATTACTCCACTACACATACTAGTGAATTATTTGCCAGTGGAAATCTATTTCCTGTCAAAACTGTGATAAATCTGGTTAGTGATGTTGGACAGCTATTTTTTTGAACAGTGTCACTGCAAAAAGTGCTAGAGTTTTACTCTTGATAGTAATCAATGATAATTTTGGCTATACATATAAGAGAACTTGATGCAAAAATATTAAAACGTGATACAAACCATTGATTTTTAAATTAAAGTCACAAAATGTGTGCTCATCTTATAGACCTTTCACTTGCTGTTTCTTCTCATTCCTCTGGAGGGCAGCAGTGGTTTTCTTGTTGGGTACTAAGGAGTTTAGCAGTAAAGTAAAATCACACATGTAGTGACAAACCTACAGGTCTTTAAGTTACAGCAGCATGTATATAATTAGATGTCACAGACAGGAACACCGTGTCCGATAAAAGACATTTCTTAAGGCCTGAACTTGAAAATAGTCATCCAGGCTCTTCTTTCTTCCTTTTCACATTCTCCTCGTCACACTGTGCATGTTTGTTTTTGCCATTTCCTCAGTGTGAATGTTGATTCATACAACCTCAATCACTTCAGTACCCCAGACTGTCTCAGCAGGGTTATGCTGAAACAATCATTCTGTTCTCATGGAGAAGCAGGGGAATGAAATTGGTAAAACATTGAATGATTTTTGTTTTGTTGCCTTTTTTACTGTCCATCCTCCACATCGCTAACACCCTCCCTATCCTCCTTCCCTCGTTTTCCCTTTCAATCTGCCACCTCCTCTTCTCGTCTTCCTCTGCTAGCCCTCACCATTATTTTTTTCTCACTATCCAACAGATCTATATTGGGCTTTCAGTCTCAGACGTCCCTGCGGGCTGATGGATGTTTAAAATTCTTTCCGGTTGTAACCTCTCTATCACTGGCTTTCTTCTTGCCTACCATGTCACCAGAGGGTGGGATAAGGAGACATCCATCTCATGATGGCCTTCCACAAAACCTTAAAGTGCCAGCTAAACACTCTTCATCCATTTGACCCTCATGCAGCCAAAACCACAGCAGGGATCTTCCAGGTAAAATATTCTAATTTGAATTCGGGATATTGAGAGACTTTCTTGGAACTAAGAGATTTCTTTTTAGGGTTGTTGGCTTTAACCTAACCCTCTTCTTTGGCCTCAGCACACTTCTGTAATCAACATTAAGGAGACTGATCAGAAACACACTGCAGCTAATGCCATTCAATTCTACCTGCTTTTGTTTCCTAATCCGCTGCATCACCTCTACTCTGCAGCTGAGCTATAAAACCACACCCCACCACCACATACATATATGCAGATGTGAAATATTTCCCCCTCCAGTGCATTTCGTGAATGTTTTGTCCAATATCTCTACAAAATGCACAATCTTCCTAAATCAGATAGATCAGGTGTTTTGAATAGAGGTTCGGCTATGGGCATTCACTATCGAAGCATAGTGACAAACATTCAGTCATCTAAATCCGGATTAACAAAAAGAAGTCAAGGACAGCAGTTTTAAGTTTAGAGCGAAGCTGATATGGACAAAAAAGTTATTGCAAGATTTTTTTCTGTGCTTAATGGTTTTGATAACTATCTTGCATCAGTTTCAAAAGGACAATTAAGTTTCTAAGATAGCATGTGCTTCAATACAAACCAAAAGAACAAATCTAAACAATAAACATTACAAAAATCTAAGGTCTATTTTCAATACATGATTCCTTTAAGCATTGTGGAACATTTTTGAGTAAGTAAATATGTAAAAAATACACTTTCTTAACTGGGACTATATTAATGTACAAAACCCAATTGCGGTGCTGTTTAAATACAAGTACAAATATGCATAACATAATGCAAATCAAGTTTACACTACTGACTGCAACGTTCTCTCCATCTAGACAAAATTCTTAAATAATGTTGCTCACATGTATTTAATTTTAAAGCATACCTTTAAAATTGTTGCAGTAATTTTCTGTTCATCAATTAAATGTTGTAATTCATTTATTGCTTGGTTAGGCTAACAGCCAGTCTGAACAGAATAGGTTCCATGCTGATTTCAAACTTCTTAAATAACTTCTTAAAAAAACTCTCATAGCAGTTTATGCAAAAGTAAAAACCTTTTGCATAAGATGATAATTTCAAGTCAAGAAAAAATCTGGAACAAAAGTAAAGTGGAGTAAAAATCTATTAAATATTGTTTATCTTAATCACAGTATTTGATTTTCACACTGCATTATTTTTGCATCAAATAGTTTCTTTGCTTGGTTATGTTTGAATGTGTTTTGTATTGCAACAGGTTTCACACGGAGCATCATTAGGTAAAAGGTCTTAGACTAATATGTTTTTTTAAGTAAATATTTATAGACCTCTATTTCTATGTTGAAAAATCAGTTTAGAAGTTTAGAAAGAGTTAGTTTAGGGTGGCAGAAAATGTGCTTTAGAACTGACCTTATTCTCACAATCGAACAGTTCGAATCTTCCTCTCGATCATCTTAACTAGGGCCATTAAAACAGCTATCTACTGCTGGTAAGATACTGACTGCTGAATAAAACTCCAAAGAGCCACTTTTCAGAAGATTTAAACAAGATTAGGCATTTTCCCAGTTAGACGTTTCATCAAAATCAATTCCATGTTTACGATTAAAAACTCAACAGCTGTCAAAATGCAATAAAATCAGAACAACCTTCATATGAAGCTCCAACACAGGGTTAACTGGGTTAGGAAAACAACTGTTCTGACAAGCAACATCTAAAACATGCATTGCTTTATCGTTTGTTTCCCATGCACTTACAGTCTTCAACAAACTCACGTCTTGTTGTGCAGACAATGTTTTGAACCAGAACAGTTTTCTGTGCAAGGCTAGGATTATATCAACAAGTGTCCTTTCTGTTTTGATATGAATTTTGTGAATAAGAACACATTTTATTGCACTTTCAGTCATTTGTGAGAAGACGAAGCTTGCTTTTCTGTTTCATAAACTTAGCCTTTTGCTTTGAACATTGTAAAATTAAATCACTAGTGTTTCAGCATGCTTTCTGCGCAAACCAGGCAAATCTCTGGATATATCTGAGCTCAGCATGCTGGGTATCACACGGACAGAGAGCTACAGCTCTTTTTTTTGCAGTTTTAAGGAAAATCCAGATTAGGTAAATTAAGAAAGTAATTCGCACAGCCAATAATATAGTTTTGCAAGCCAAGCACTTGAAAATTGGATGCAATAAAAAAATCACAAACTTGGCTGGCTGACACCATGGCTGTACACTTAAAACACCAGACAAAATACCGACCGTTTAAAAATACTATGTGAATTTAAAACTGCTCTTTTCTCCACACCTGATGTATGTTTTCAGTGACTGGGATGCCAAAGCTAACAGGAAGTGGTGGGGACATTTGTAATGAAATGAGTCAGGAAAATGTAGCTTAATCATAATAATTGCTAGATGGTAACGAAATGCTTCCAATATGGTCCTTCGTATTTGTGGAAGATACACTAGTGGTATTCATATGCAACCTTGGCTCTGTGGTGGCTAGAGGCGAATTCCAGAGAGTGGTCTACAGGTGATTAAACACATTTGCAGTAGAATGATTAATCAAGAACTGCTTGCAACACATTTAACCTGCAACCTTTGAGCCCACTGTAGGGTTCTCATTTCTGGGATTGAATTAATTTACTAACATTTGCAATACAGTAATGAATAAAGATCTTGTTTTTGTATACTTGCATGTAGGAATAATATGTTTTATAAGTTTCTTTTAATCATATAAGCCAAAAGATTTTTTTAAAAGCACTGGATAAGACTTTATTTTTTCCATCACCTCCAACACTGATGTATTTCTCAGCAGGTAGCAGGAGGCAAACTATCTTTTCAATCCAGTACCCTGAGGGAAGGCTGCTGGTGGGATGGAGGACACATTTCTTCTCCCTTAGAGGCATCCTACAGGGGTCAAAAACTGATGTTCAGCCGTGATCCGAAAAGAGCATTCATTCATCATCATTGGGAGAGTGTGAACTGAGGAAGTTAGGCCATGGGTCTTGCTTTGGTGATTCATCTTTTGCAGGAGACAGTTTGGAATGGAAGGTGTCTGCAAACTTAATCTGGAGTGTGTTAAAAGACTGGCCTTTGTCTGGTTTGCTATGGTGTTGAGTCTTATTATAAAGGTGTAGCGACAGCTTTATGTTCAGAGGCTAGACTCCAGCACTCCCCTGAGATCAGATAATATTGAGGCAGTTTGCAATGATTTCTACTCAGAGAGCTTCTTAAATACTATGACTGAAATAGATGGGTTTTTGTTCTGTTATTAATCAGTTCACATGATCCCAGCCATTTACATGTATCACCGTCAACAGGATGATACTTAGCCTAGCTTTCCTTGATGGATTGATAGAAATAATTTATTCCCATCTAGCTGATGGGCAGTAATAAGAGGTATTAAGGAATTATTAAGATGGAATATTGCTGTAGTTCACAATCCATCACTGAGCTGGATTACTGTCAGTAAAGGTTAATAGAACTACTAATCACATGATCACTTCAGTGAACATAGGAGCTACAAAGATCTCTACTGGTTCATATGGATCCATCAGGTCAAATTTTACATCAGCAGTAATACATGAGTGTTAACATTTGTTTCTAGATTGTATTACACATTTCATTTGCTGTGCTTTCTCCCTGGTGGTTTTCCAACTGCTCCTTGTGCTAAGAAGGGTTTTCTCCAGGTTTTTTGTCAAAGTCCAGATGTGTGCAAGTTAGATGAATTTGTCCTGTAGATGTGATTTACTCAGTTTATTGTAATAGCCTTGTAATAAAATTGTATCTGGCACCCTGGTTCTCATTCTATACCAGCTGCCATTCGCAGTAATACAGATAAAATGCAGATACATAGAAAGTGTTTTTTTTTCAATTATTTATAAATCAGTCATATTGCAAAATTATATACATCATGCAGATGGTAAATGTACAGGATGTTTATGCACATATAGTAATTTATTTTCATCTATCGAAACAAAACTTTTCCTGGAATAAAGTAATGTACTCTCAAATCCTTTCCAGTAATATGTTGCTATTTAAAACTATAACTTGGCAGAGCCACTATGAATAAATTACTGCAAATTTACAATGTGAATTTCTATTGTGCATTTCCTTGTGCATTTGCTCAATGTCCCAGCCTCCACCTGTCAGTGGATCAACAGCTTCCTGACGGACCGACAGCAGCAGGTGAGACTGGGGAGCATCTTCTCCCGAACCAGATCAATAAGTACTGGTGCCCCCCAGGGGTGTGTTCTATCCCCACTCCTCTTCTCCCTGTACACAAATGACTGCACCTCAGCGGACTCGTCCGTGAAACTCCTTAAGTTTGCAGATGACACCACTGTCATTGGACTGATCCAGGACGGTGATGAGTCTGCATACAGACAGGAGGTGGATCGCCTGATACACTGGTGTAGTCAGAACTGCCTGGAACTAAACCCACTCAAGACTGTGGAGATGGTAGTGGACTTTCGGAAAACACCACCTCCATACACCCCCCTCACCATCCTCAACAACACCGTGTCGGCTATGGATCACTTCAGGTTCTTAGGAACCACCATCTCTGAGGACCTGAGATGGTCTTCACACATAGACACTGTTCGAAAGAAGGCCCAGCAGAGACTGTACTTCCTGAGGCAACTCAAGAAGTACAACATTCCACAGGAGCTGCTGGTCATCTTCTACACTGCCATCATTCAGTCTGTCCTGTCTTCATCCATCTCAGTGTGGTTTGGTTCATCCACAAAACAGGACAGGTCCAGACTGCAACAAATAATCAGGACTGCAGAGAGAATCATCAGGGCTGACCTTCCCTCCATCCAGGACTTATACAGGTCAAGGGTCAGGAAAAGAGCTGCTAAAATCTCTGCAGACCCCACACACCCTGCACATAAACTGTTTAGGGTTCCGCCTTCAGGCCGACGCTACAGAGCGCTGTTCACTAAAACCAGCCGCCACAGAGACAGTTTCTTCCCCCAGGCTGTTTCTCTGTTGAACATTCAATAGAGTACAAAACAACAGCAGACAGATGTTGCAAATGCACCTTTTTATTTATATATGTGTATATTTGTACATTGTAAATATGTATATTCTGTAGTGCAAAAACAAAAACCAAAGAGCAAAGTGTACCGGAGTCAAATTCCTTGTTTGTATTTACAAACTTGGCAATAAAGCTGATTCTGATTCTGATTCTGATAAATATTTACAGGATTTAGGGTCTCCACTTGCGTTGCTCCATATTAAATGACCTCTAAAACCTTTAGAGCCACCTGGCAGCAGCTTTACATTCATGGCTGCAGCCAAACAAATTGAGTCTGACTACCTCTCTGTCATCTCGAATAGCACAGGCAGCAGGTTGCATGTCTGGAACAACAACTGAGATCTGGAGACTTTCCCAGACTCAGTTGTCAGTGGCCTCTGCCACCGTTAGCTTTAATTGTCACTTTAAGCCAAAAAACACAGACAATCTAGTGAAATTAAAACTCAATGGCTCTAAAATGCAGTAATACCTTGGCATTGCAAGCGCTATTTATGCAGTAACTCCCTCACCACTGTCTGTAAGTTTCTCAAAACTTTACAAGTATTTAGAGATCATCTAATGTCTCACTTAAGTCAAACGTTTATTCTAATTAGTCTCTGCAGTCAAGTGAGAAAGTGTTTACTCACCATGTATATGTGCATCCTTAATGATGACACCCTGGCACTCTTCCCAACTTGTAATGAAACAGGCAACGGGTGCACGGGGTTTCATTGGGATATAGTGCAAGTAGAGAACGGGTGCTAAGAGGGGAGGCTGGAGAGTGGGGAAGCGAGGACAAGTCATACCAGGCTTATTAAACCAGACACTCCTTAGAGTGATAAAAATCTCAGATCAATGTGCAGAACAAGAGGCTGGATTCTGCATTTATTAAACTGAATCATAGACTGCTCATAGAATCAAATGTGTACACACAAGACAGCAGCATACCATTGAGGTAGACAGAATAGATAGATAGATAGATAGATAGATAGATAGATAGATAGATAGATAGATAGATAGATAGATAGATAGATAGATAGATAGATAGATAGATAGATAGATAGATAGATAGATAGATAGATAGATAGATAGATAGATAGATAGATAGATAGATGATAGATAGACAGATAGATAGATAGTGTGTGCATTTTCAGATTTCTGTTTAAAAAAAACAAAAAGCATGAACCTATCAAGATTTGGAGTGTGAGTGTGCTGAGTGGGCCATTGTTTACCTCTGCATCAGGTGAGGCGAGGGGCAGGCGTGCCAAAGACAGCTGGTTGCCCTCACACCTGACCTGAGTACAATCTCCTCATCTCCTTCCCAGTTTCATAAGGAGCTGCCGGATGAACACTCGACGCATACATCGGTAGACTCAAGCCAAAAATTCAGTCTTTAAGCTCCCTTTGAGGTTATTTTACAGGTTTCTGTGTTCTGCGGTTTCTCAGATCCGCTCTGGAAGACTTCTTACCTGATCAGATTCTTGAAACCTTGAACCCTTGGACTCCGAAGGTTTTCTGGTCTGAGCACATCATATCTCTGTGCTTCAGTGTCCTCCACGCCAACTCCAAATCCTCTGTAATTCCTGGAAGAACCTCAGCCCTGGGTTGTCACCCACAACTCTTTTACCCATAAGTTCCTCTGCCTGCTCGCTCTCCATTTTTCTACTTTTCAACAAACCCTGGCCTTTTCTGGATCAAGAACCACATTTACCAATGGGAACCAATGGGATCGCCCCTCTTTCGCGCCGCCACCTCTCCTCATTTCCGTTAGTTAGCTCCGCTACAAACTCAGAACATATCCTTTGTTATTCCTGCTGTGTCGCTATGATCTCACCTCTCTCGTCTCTAGACGAGCTGCCCTTGCTAGAGATACCTGTAACAGACCACCATTATTCTCTTAATAAATATCAAAACTAGATTGCGGTCTCTGAGTGGTTTCTGCATGTCGGTCAAAAAACTAACCCAGAATATGACAGAACCAATTTCCTTCCACTTCACAACCATGGGCAATCACATAAAATCCCCCAAAACTGGTTGAAACGTGATCAAATGTAAAACATTTAAGGGGTTTAAATACTAGATAGTGAAAAAATTGCAAAACACCTGCAAACCTGGGTCAAGCTAGCTACACTAGTAACATGGTTCTACAAAAAAAGAATATTTTCCAAGCAATTCTTCAGTTTTCCACATTCATCCAAGCCTTTCTCTGTCACTTAAGTGCAAGGCTGTAAAGGGAGATTTGGAAAGAGAGAGAGAGAGAGAGAGAGAGAGAGAGAGAGAGAGAGAGAGTGAAAAACGTTGCTGCTGTTATTATAAACATGTGAGTCATATAAATAAAATATTTTGGTACTTTGGCATAATCTTTATTTGTTCAACAGTGATGGAGAACCCACTCATCCTTCGACCTTGTGTGCATTTCATTTGTTCAAGTCCCTCACCCCCACCCATCCAACACTCCCCCTCACATACCGGCAGATTATACCCACGTGGGTCTGCTTAATCTGACTAACTGTGATTTTCTATCATGGAAAGTCGTCTCTGATGCTGCCCTGTGGTTTGAGCCATCAGCAGCACTCCCAAAGGAGAAGAGAACAAGAAACAGGACGCACCAAATAGACCTGCTCCATGCATGTCAGGGACCAGATTTAGGTGGATGTGAAAGTGGAGCAAGATTTTTTTTCTCCCTTTCTCCTTGTTTCATCCTCTTCAATCAAAGGGAGTGACCTTACCGGACACCGGGCGATGTTATGACTTCTGTCCTGTGCTTTCTTTTAAACGTGTGCACACTGGAGCTCAGAACAGAGAGTAACAACTTGGAACTTTTTTAAAATGATGTTCAACTTTTCCCTCAGATTACTGTTTCCAGTTGTGGCAGTTCTTACAGCTATTAAAGGTGAGACCTTTATAAGATAAAATAAATTCTTATTTTGTTTTAATTTGTTTTAACAGATGTCCTTATTCTGAAGCCTATCTGAGATGAAAAGATCTACCTATGGGAAACATGGGCTAAAAGTGAAGCTTTCAACTTTCTTGAAAAATCTCCTGTAAAGCGAAGTTAATGCAAGTGTTTTTTTCCTAAATGAGCACATTGAAACACGATGGAGCTGGCGAGAGCTTTCAATGTAGATTTTTTTTGGATCATTCAAAGCATTTTTGTAGAAAATCCCAGATTTGTCTTTATTTTATTGGTTTATGCAGCTATCAGGTTATGAATTCCTGTCTTGCGTAGGTTTGTGGTTACAACCCGTGGCCTCATCCCATTTTGTTATCCCTCAGTCAAAATGAAAGTGACAGCAGGCTCTCCAGTGTGCATCAGGAGGTTTCATCTGTGGGATTAAAGAGGCCTGCAGCTGAGGTTTCGCAGCTGTTTCTATGCTTGTTTAAAGATAACCTGCATCAGCAACGATGAGGATGCAGAGAGCTGGCGGTCTCCATGTGGTCATGCAAAATAACTAATATTTAACACTTGTTGTGCATGATATGTGTGTGCACATTTTTAATCAAGCATATTTGCTACTGCAGGACTAAGCTGTCAGATCAATACATTGTGCACGTATTGATCAGCAGCACTGTTTGTTACTCTCATGATTTCTGGGGTGGAATAATGAGAGACCAGACGGCATTTTTGGTAAACTAGACAGCACAAATATCTGGCGGCAAAAAAAATTCTCTGCTTAAATCGACATTCATTAAACGTTTTCTTTGAACAGGTTTCCTTTTTGATGTTGCCTTTGGTTTTACTGTTCATGATTGCAAGTCAATAATTGCACAAAAAAAGAAAAATTGGTTAAATTCAGCTTCCAGAGAGCCAAATTCATAGATGAAAATAGTCAGAGCATGTACTGATAAAAGGAGGCACATTGGAAATGGATAATCAACATTTATGTACATATAGATAGTCTTAACATTTGGTTTAAATACTATCTTAAATCAGTGAATAGAACTGAAAATATAGGTTTTTTCTGTCAGTGTGATCTGTAAAATAGATAACCCTGTGAATAATATCTTCTCATTGTTTAATTCTTTTTTTATTTATTTTTTATTTATTTATTTATTCATTGTTTAATTTGATATATATTTGAAATACTTTTTCTCACTATGGAGAACACCGTATTTACTTTAAAATGTTCGTATGAAATCATTCTTAAAAGCCACAAAGAGAGTAATGTGTGTAATGACCTTTGGGAAAAAGAGGGTTTTGGTTAAGCATTTGTTTTAGCTAAATGAAAGTAATATTCACAAACAAGTCTGCACCTTTGCATGAAGGATGCCAGATGTAGAATTTATCACATATAGCATCAAGGGAGGAAGAAACAACACTTTGATTCTGATTTTTTTTTGTTTCTCTTACATTTTAAAGATTTACAACAATCGGCACAGAGTACATTTTTCTGTTTAGAAAGGAGTTTAGGGAAAACTCTTAGGATCATGGGATATGACATAAAGTTTGTGTGTTCCTATTATTGCGCCATTTATGCTGTACTAGGGTCATGTTTGCAATTTTGTAACAATCACTTGCTAGCCTGTAGATTTCTTTTTCATTATTTAGAAACATTGCATTCTCTTTGTCTTTTTCAGTGCTGTAAAAATCTGTAATTTTCTTTGTGGCGTTGAAAATATCACTTTTCAGACTTTGTAGAAAAGGTTACCAAATGTTTGTAATAACCCTCTGTCTTTGCTCTTCTCCAGATGCTACATTGGAAAACTGTATTTTGCATATTGCTCGTTATTTTTTTTTCATTTGAGAAGCCAGTGCTCTCTTCATCTTCCATTTTTTTCTAGTTGATTTCAAAGTCAACCTCTTTTAGGCTGGGTTCACACCGCACAATTATTCGATTATCAATCATCGGTCTTTTAGCGCAAAATCCTTCATTGTGAAGGAATCTTAAGAAAATCTCTGCTCATGAGCCAGGATCAGTGTTCAGTGGTCATTCAGTGTAACAGGTTTAATAGCCACCAGGTTAGCATTCTCCTGAATTAAAAAACAAACAAAAACTCTATAGATATATGGGCTGGTGGGGGGCTGACCGTACAATGTGACAGCTGCTCTGGTTAGAGTCCCCTTTTCCCAAGTTATGGGCACTTCAACATATATCTCCTGCTCCTCATCCTACTCTCAGTCTTGGTGGAGTTAGACTCTAATAAGAAAAGCATTAACATGGTCACACAGTATGACATGTTTAAGTCCCACATGATTTTTGAAATAGCACTATGTCTGCTGGGCTTTTGATCTTATGCTTCTTCGGCCATGATCCTTTCTCAATGCATTTTATTACTACAATCATTTGAATTTTTGGTCATAGACTAAACCTGTGACTGACGTCTGTCAACACCTTGAGAAAATAACAGTTTATACTGTGATTTATTTAATTCTTTTATAATTAATCCTTTTAATTCTAATTAATCCTCTTTCCTTTCAGCTGCAGGCAGCCAGAAAGTTGAAGATGCTGGAATTTTACCTACTCCTTCACCTATTTATCCGTCCATCAAATTTCAAATCTTCAATGCAGACCACGTGTTCCTTGGACAGGGCAGTCCAGGGACATCAGGTAACTCAAGCCTGAAAGTTCAGGCTAAGACTTTTTTCATCACCAATCCGGGAGCCCTGATCATGCAGCCAGCTATCAAGGCTTCTTATGGCCCCCTAGCTGTAGATGCCACCATTCCTCCAGACCTGCTTCTTAGTGGATGCAAAATTCTTGCAGTGATTTTGGTTCGTCAGGTTCGATCCTCATACCCGTTTGTTAAGATTCTTTTCCACATGCCCACAGAAAGCAATTTAACTTCCAGGCAAGAAACAGTGGACTCCAATGGAGATAACGAGGCTAAGGCCAAGGATGAAGCTCACTGTGTGACAGCTTATGCCTTCTGGGAGACGAAGGAAGTCAGAGGAGCTTGCCTGGTTTCTCCAGGTGGATTCTGCATGGCTCAGCTCATGCCAGAACCATCTTGGTTCAGCTCAGGCAACAGATCTGGAAGCTCGAGCCGTGAATCAGAAAAAACTGAAGGAATCAAAGGGCTTCGGGGAAATCTTGTGGAGGTCTACTTCCAGAGCAGAAGGGACCAGACTGGCCAATGCGCTCCACAAGACAGTCTGCAACGAGTGGGAGTGGGAAGAGGGAGACACTCTGGGGGATCAGGGACACCTTTGCAGAGGATCGGAAGTGTCAGTCTTTTAAAAACACAAACAGGCAACCCTACTTTCCTTCGGCTTAGGCTGGGAGGTGCTGTGATGATCCAAACTTCTTCCAAGCCCTTAAAGAGCGAGGATGTGGGAACTTTTTACATCTTCCTGGCTAGTGCATCTGCACTGGAAAATTTCACTTTGAGGTGAGAAATCTTCCGTGGTTTTCTTTGTTGGGATGCTTTTTAATGAATCTTACTGGTATTTGCCCAATTTGGCAGCTATGGGCAGACAAAGGAAACCATGTTTTTCTGGTGCATTTATTTACATGTGACTTATAACTGCACAATATCAGGAAAATATTATTAATATTACTGTAGAGCATCTCGCTGATTATACCAATTGTGATTAAGGATAAATTCTTCAATCACCCCCCTCTGAATTGTAACTGGTTATTAACTGTCTTTTTTGCTCCCAGTTTACGGACAAGGTGGAATGGTACAGTATCTTGGAGCAGTTGTAGTTATATGGGCATGACATTTTTAATAGGACGTTTTGGATCCTCATCTGTTTGTACTTGTCAGCCAGAAAAGATCGAATAACACATAATATATGTTTCTAGAACTAAAAGTGTTTCTTTGATGGCTTTGTGTTCGTCTTTAACTGAGTTTAACCGAGAGGTTGGTGTGTTGACTGATGTTTTCTTTAACTTCTAAGCTCTCGCTTACAGTTTTTCGTTAAAATTTCAGCTAATTGTCGAAGTCAATTTGTTTTTGACCTTTGGATCAAGGGGATAATGTGCGTGAGGTTACTAAATTCTTCTTTTTTTTGAGACAGAATTGCTTAGATGTCTGAGCTAAACTAATGGGTTTAATTTTGTTCCATGCTTTACTAAATATGCAAATCCAGTAAAAACAGCTGTGACTGTATTCTTCTAAAACATCCAGGGTGATCTTTGCGGTAAATTCAAAGTTTGCAGTTCAATATTCCATAGTCATGAGGAGTGCCTCTTACGTTTAGAGACTGGCAGCTGCCTTTTTGTTTCTCACACATTTGGGGATTTCCCCTTAGGCATCTAAGTCATTAAACTCTATACCAAGTGTGGGCATTAGGTGCAATAAGAGTCAATCGAACTTGCTAAGTATTATTGGTCTTGAAAACTCTTGGTTGACTAAATTTCAACCACATACTTTCACAGTTCCAGTGTTGCTCAAACTGACATTGTAATGATGACTACAAATTTATCTATGAAGCATCTCTAGTGTGTTCATTTACAGTGCAGAGTAGCAGTGCATTGGATAAGCCCTTAGCAAATATGACTTTTCTTGTGCCACTTAAGGTAAATATGGAAGTTCTGTTTTTCTTTTTTGTTAAACGAATGCCGATATTGAATGATAACACGTTGTGCTGGCTATTTGGACAGAGTCTTTATAGATGTTTGGCATGTTTACAATTTTTATCAAAGTTAAACCAATCTGTTGCTATTAGTGTAATTCCAAATATTGTTCTGGTCTTTCCGGATCAAAATGTGAACACAAGGTCTCCTATGATGAAAAAAATGTCAATCCAGCTTTATAATTAAGTCCCAAGCTCTTGAAGAGAAGGCTTAATGTAGTCCTTAACAAGCATATTTTAATGTGCAGATTGCAGCACTCTGTGTTATTGACAGTGGATAATTAAATGGGGATTTATTTACTTTTCATTTAAAGATACATAAATTGCATAGTCATAGTTAAGAGCTCGGATGAAGCCAAATATGCAATGATCAGGCCAGTTAAAGGCTACCCACAAGTCGTTAGTAATAAGTATCATTCATAGAAATCATAATAATCACTGTTCTGTAAATCCAGCCTTACTGAGACCAGAGCTTAAAGGGAATTACATGAAAATTGATTATTTATAAAATACATGAAAAATAAAAAAACCAAGCAAGTGTAAGTGGGGTGTATGGTACATTTGAGCATATTCATGAGAGATAAGCTCCATGCATTTAAACGATTACTTAAGGCACCTAAATACTGATGAGCCCCCACCTTCAAGGCCATGCGGTAATATGCATGAATGCCAGAGTGACTTGCGTTGTCTGCCAGTTACTGGCTGCATAAATTGTCTGACATATCCTTGCTTCTGCATCGTCACACTTAGTGGGGGAGTTATGAAGATCACTCCTCCATAAACACGGAAATAATTGGCAAATGATTCACTGGTTTTCATATCTCAACATCCCACGAACATTTCAACAAGGTTTTGTGGTTATTTGACTTCATAAATAATGCATTTGTTTAATGGAGCAGCAAAACAAATAACTAATGTCCCTAAATCCTCTGGGTAGAACTGAGCTTAATATAAAAGCAGCCCTGTCACTGAGGAAAAACACACAGTTCAATCTTTTCTTAAACTTTTCCTGTGCCGTTTCTAAGATGTAAATCACAGAACTGTTAGGGCTAAAATCCTGTTCATCAAAATGCTGCTGATCAATAAAATTGGTAATCCAGTTTCCCAAATGTTTGAAATATGAATAGAATGTAAACCCAATTATTTTAAAATATAAAAATTGATGGCAAATTCATGTAGAAAAAACAAAACAGATGCAATTAAAAACAGCAAAAAAAACCTAGAATAGCAATGTGGAAACTTAATTTTGCACAGGCACTTTCTTAATGCAATAAGCTTAACACATCAAAATATCACCTCTTATATTAGTTTTATTGGTCAAACTAATATTAAATTCTCAAGGTATTAACAGGGTTTCAATTATACTACCATTATCTCTGAGTCCATAGTAGAAATTAGGTTTATTGGAAAAATATACAAACTAGCAGTTGTTTGGAATAAATGATTAAAACAAGGCCAAATGCCTCCAGTTCATAAATGTTCTTTGGTTTGCATTCTGCAACTGCCCTTTTCAGATACATCAGGGATTTTCAACATTTCATTTCAACTTTTGAACTTTGATGGCCACTCTAGTGTCTTTCAGGACTTGTTCTGAAACTACGCTTTGGTGGACTTTGAGATATGCTTAGGGTAATTGTCTTTTTGGAAGGTCCAATGATGCTCATAATTTAAATTCATTGCAGATGACATGACATTTTCTCCCAGGACTTCCTGTTGCTGCAGGTTTCTAGTACCAGGGAGAAAAGTATCACCACAGCATCACTAAGCCACTGCCATGCTTCACTGGTGTTCTTTTCAACCTTTGCTTTACTCTTCCTTCAAAGGATATACTTCAGATCCAGATTTGATTCATTGCTCCATGAAATTCCAAAAATCTGTATTGGAGCCACATTTGGGAAATGTGTGCTCTGGTGTTTAGTATGTGTTACGATCCTTGGGGTTTGGGTTTTGCCATATTAGCAAATTGATTTGAGTTTAGTTTCTTAGTTGATTTCTTGTGTTCTGTTCATTGTGTATTCTAGTTTATTTTCCTTAGATCAGTGTTTGTCTTTTTCCCTGGGTTAAGTGACAGTATATGACTAAATCTGGAAACCGAGACCTCAGTGGCTGCTGCCACCAAGTCTTGCTACTGGTCTTTGGCAGTTAGTCACAGGTTTTCGACCATCTGTATCAGAAATCTGGTTGCTTTCTCTGTTTGCCAGGTCTAAGTAGTGCAGTCACTGTTGCTTTAACTTTACACTTGCGAACTATGCTTCAAACTGTATCTCAGGGAACATAAAGGGCCTTCGCCATCTTTTATCATCCTTTTCCTTGTTTGTGCAAAGCATTGATGGCTTATCTGAACCTTTCAATTAGCTTACCTGTTTGAGAAATCTAATTTTTCAAAAATAAAAAATAGTTAAGATGAGGAGAGTAAATTGAAGATAGCACTTACTGAATTGGATTCTCCCACAAGTGTACAAAATTTTCCTGGATAATAAATCTGATCCATAGGTGTTTGGAACCTTAAGAGAATAGCCATGGCTATTTTGAAACCGAAATGCGTGTCTATTGTTGTATCTACAGAATCTACAGCTCAATGCATTCCATATTTATTCAGTAAAGGATGCACTTCTATTAATTAAAAAAAAAAAAAACATTGAAAAATATTTTAAATGTAATCACCCTCTACAACTGCTGACACAAATGGTGAAAATTTAACCTGTGACCTATTGGTGCTTTTAAATGCTGCAGTAAACAACTATACATGATTATATTCTTAGAGTACACCTCTTTTAGCAATCATACCTTAAGTGTAAATCTTTAGGGTAAACATCACCTTGTGCCGTATTATGACAGCACACACAATCTGTTTGGATAATTGCTATAATGTGCAATTTTATTTTGTATCAGTAGTAAAAAAAAACATTTCTCATGCAGTCTTAAGTTTTCGATACCTTCAAGCTTTTTTCTTATGTTTCTCCTCAAAGTTTTCTCTCTTTTATTATCACACCTTCAAATCCATGGGATAATAATTGTCTGTGTGAAACCCTAATCACTGAGCAACGTGCATTTGAAATAAATAAAGCATCAAAGACAAAAATGAAAAATTTGTATTCCTGAAAACAATATTTTAAGTTGTTATGCTCAATAATTTTATATGGTCTGCTGATTTTGGTCAATACTTTTTGATTCCTTCATTATTAGCAGAATAAGTTACAACATGCAGCATTGCAGTTTGCATCAAGGGGGTAGTGTTAATAGCTAAACTCATTCACATTTATACCTTTTACTAATGTAAATGCCATTACTAATGTATTTAGTAATAACTTTATTTCAAATATTGATGAAAGAAAATGTTTCTCAGCTTCAGCGTTTTCTTATCTAAACATGCTCCTTTTATTTTTAAAAATTAAGGTGATTTTTTGTGTTCTCTAGTTGTCCAGATTTTGCAACACTCAAAAGTTTTTGTAGAGAAGTTGCAAAGCTTTTACAGCGAGCTTTGTGTTTGCTGTCTCTACTCTGCTTAATTGTTTTGTCTGAAAGCAAAACAATTTCCCCTCTAATCCTACGGTTTAGTGATATCATGCTTCAGCCCTGGCACAACACAGTAATCTCCTACAGGATCCAGGCAAACAGAGAGAAATGTTAAGATATGTGGATAATATTGCAGAATTCACATGGTTCAACCTATCAATAGAAGCTTTTCTGCAGCTTTTCTCAAATATTCCGCTCATCTGGCAAACAAAGATACATTATACAAATGTAGACTGATTGACCTGATTGCAGCTCTGTTAGCCTTGTTGAAAATAATTGAATGAGATTCTGTTGGTAGGCGATGAGAATTCAACATCTGTTACTGTTACTTTGACTATTTGCAAGGATTTGTCTCAGTAATTTCAGTCTGTGTTTCTGGCGTCCTGCCACATGCAGCATGCAGTGGGACAAGACGGGCTTGCTGAGCTCTGCGGCCAAGTCCGAGTGAAGGCTAGCTCTGAGGAGCTTGGCAGAGTGATTGATTCCTCCTGCGAGAAATCCCTGCTTTACTTCACTCTTTGGGGCAAGATTGAGTCCACTCCAGCAGGGTTAGGCCAGATAATCTGTGGCCCTGATTGAAAATGAATGAAGAGGTTAACCCTTTAGAGTAAAGATGATCTGGGCTGCCTTCCAGGATTAATTGTGTACATTGGTGAGTTAGACACACAGACCACTTCTAACCACAAGATTTAAAAAAGACAAGGACAAAACGTACATTTCCTGGTCATTGCTAACACATGTACAGATACAGCTCTACAAAATATTCAACTTTAAACAAAAAACAGCATATTACATTTTTGCAAAACAGTGAAAAGTTTAATAGAAGATGTCCTTTTTGCTTCCCAACTGTATGCACAAAGTCTGAGTAGTGACTGACAGTGACAAAAATTTAGGAGCCAAAGTAAGGTTTCCCTGCAGGGAAGCTTATGTCTGAGTTTTGAACAAGAAGCTCACTCATCCAGGAGGATCCTTGTATTGATTTGCTTTGTCACCCCTCTCAGTATGAGTCTGCAAAAATGGTTTGGCTCCACTAGGAAGGATTTGTCATTGGGTGATTCATACATAAACACACAACGAGAAATATAGTAATATTTATCCAAGAAGAATTTCCCTGAGAAATTTTGTTTCTCCAAAAGATAGTTTGTTGATTTGAACTCTGATCTGTCTGCCTGCTTGTATTAGTTTTTACATTTAATGTCATACATTAATAAAAATTCTAAGTGAAAAAATGTAGATATTTTGCCTTTGGCAACAGCAGGCTTAATCGCTCATCTGGCAGCGGGTGGACTTTCAGCCAATTACTTGATCTAAAGAAGAAGTTTCAATGTAAATTTGTGAGTACACTGTCTAGCCGACCTTATTTAGTCTTTACAAGGGATGTTACTATCACCTCAGTTGCACTGGGTATTATTGTGTAGCAATTGTTTGAATAAAAACTAGTAGCTTTAAATGTGTGTAAGTAGAAATGTTTGCGAAAGTACTCTTATCTAAAACAGAAATGAACACTTATGGTAATGCTGAAAAATAATTAAACATATTGATTTTTGTGATTATGAAGATGTTATCTATAACATGTATTTATTTAGATTTTCAGGAATAGACTTAGGCAAGGAGTCTCGTAACTTGCCAGTTTTAGTCTCAGAACAGTATTACCTTAAGAAGAACACATTACTAGTTAATCCCAGTAGCTCTAAATGAACCGATTGGCTTGCAAATAATGTCTCTGGTTGTTATGGAGACTTGATTTCAGTCTTTGTTGCAGTTCTCTGACAATGAGATTTGACCCTTTTACACCCCCCATCCTCCTCACTGTACTAGGTAGAAAGATGAATATGGGTGTGTTTGTCACTGTTTCAGTTGTTTTGAAGTTTGCTATTATTACTCAGACTGTAGATATTAACAAGTTCAAGTTAGTGGCTACTTTTTTGTTATTTCCCAACTTATAGAGATCAACAGAAATTTGAACTGAAATGCAAAGTTCTCTTTCCTATTTTGCAGATCAGCTACGAGAAATTGACCATGTCACATCACATTTATACTATATATATATAACTAATTAAAAATTTCTATACACTCTGTTTAACTTACAAAAAAGTATGAATAACATATTGCAGTTACATTTAATTATAGTAATTGCTTGAAAAATTGACTTAAATTAAAGGTTGAAGTTTTCAGAAATTTTCAGTATGAGATTATTCTCCTCCATAATATATATATATATATATATATATATATATATATATATATATATATACATATATATACTATATAATATATATATTAGGACTTTCTTCACATCTTTAACAGGGTTGTGATGTTGAGAGCACTGTATTTTTTTATCGTTCTAGTGGTCAACTCCTGTTAATGTATTCAGTGTTTTCACATACATCTCATCAATATGGAAGCCCTGAAATGCAAGTGAGAAAAAAAAAATCTAGATTCAAATATTTCTCCTGCATCACCTTTAGAGGAAGGTTCCCTCTGGGATGACAGCTAGAAGATTCAAGGGAGGGTTTCCTTTTTTGGTGGATGTTCTTTGGCCATGAGTAGAAATGCTTTAAGTCATACAAGGTCATGACTGAATAATTATTTTTAAGATGTCTATAAGTCAAGAAATGTTCTGTGTAAAGTGTGGAGAGAGCCTTAATAAATTTCAAATGACTATTTACTGGGTCAATCTCTAAATACAAATCAGATTTATTGGAAGAAAGAGTTTGAAAAAATATGCTAAATTCTGTTTTTACCCACCTGCATCTGACCTCAGTTGTTACCTGATAACTGAAGGAATTGGCGTACAAGGTAACTACTAGACACTTATGAACACAAACCTAATCTTTTTCAAGCATTATTATTATATTGTTGTTGTTACCATGTAAAGTCACGTATAGACAGCACAGAGATGAAATGTTTATAGGAACAAAGTAATTTATTAAAATAGTTATAAATAAAATACATTCTTCACCATAAAATCAACCTTATCTACAAGTGTTACTTTAAAAGAAGGTGAGGAGACAATGAAGCTGGAAATAAAGCTGGAGAGGTTACTGGGAGCCATGCAGAAATTGGATCCATGCTGGAGTTGCCCACGGTCGTCCTGCATAAAACAATAAAGAAAGGATTTTATTGTAAACTGCTGTGGCCTAGGTTTATATGAATAATCCTAATTACAATATGGATTTCTTCTTTACAGGGAACATAAAAACTGCTCTGACTGATTATTAAGAGACCTGTGATTTTAATATTGTTCTCAGTAATCACAGCGCATTAAACCATCTTCAGAGATACAGGCTTAAGCTGTCAAGCTAATAAATATGCTACTTCCTGATAGTAGAGACAGACAGTGTCCTTCAAAATAAGAGTTGCAGCACAACGACATTCAGGATTATTCGTTTATCATACAATATAACTAACTCTGTCCATGACAATATACAGGGGTTGGACAATGGAACTGAAACACCTGTCATTTTAGTGTGGGAGGTTTCATGGCTAAATTGGACCAGCCTGGTAGCCAGTCTTCATTGATTGCACATTGCACCAGTAAGAGCAGAGTGTGAAGGTTTAATTAGCAGGGTAAGAGCACAGTTTTGCTCAAAATATTGAAATGCACACAACATTATGGGTGACATACCAGAGTTCAAAAGAGGACAAATTGTTGGTGCACGTCTTGCTGGCGCATCTGTGACCAAGACAGCAAGTCTTTGTGATGTATCAAGAGCCACGTTATCCAGGGTAATGTCAGCATACCACCAAGAAGGACGAACCACATCCAACAGGATTAACTGTGGACGCAAGAGGAAGCTGTCTGAAAGGGATGCTCGGGTGCTAACCCGGATTGTATCCAAAAAACATAAAACCACGGCTGCCCAAATCACGGCAGAATTAAATGTGCACCTCAGCTCTATTGTTTCCACCAGAACTGTCCGTCGGGAGCTCCACAGGGTCAGTATACACGGCCGGGCTGCTATAGCCAAACCTTTGGTCACTCATGCCAATGGCAAACGTCGGTTTCAATGATGCAAGGAGTGCAAATCTTGGGCTGTGGACAATGTGAAACATGTATTGTTCTCTGATGAGTCCACCTTTACTGTTTTCCCCACATTCGGGAGAGTTACGGTGTGGAGAAGCCCCAAAGAAGCGTACCACCCAGACTGTTGCATGCCCAGAGTGAAGCATGGGGGTGGATCAGTGATGGTTTGGGCTGCCATATCATGGCATTTCCTTGGCCCAATACTTGTGCTAGATGGGCGCGTCACTGCCAAGGGCTACCGAACCATTCTTGAGGACCATGTGCATCCAATGGTTCAAACATTGTATCCTGAAGGCGGTGCCGTGTATCAGGATGACAATGCACCAATACACACATTAAGACTGGTGAAAGATTGGTTTGATGAACATGAAAGTGAAGTTGAACATTTCCCATGGCCTGCACAGTCACCAGATCTAAATATTATTGAGCCACTTTGGGGTGTTTTGGAGAAGCGAGTCAGGAAACGTATTTCTCCACCAGTATCACGTAGTGACCTGGCCACTATCCTGCAAGAAGAATGGCTTAAAATCCCTCTGACCACTGTGCAGGACTTGTATAAGTCATTCCCAAGACGAATTGACGCTGTATTGGCCGCAAAAGGAGGCCCTACACCATACTAATAAATTATTGTGCTCTAAAACCAGGTGTTTCAGTTTCATTGTCAAACCCCTGTATATCAAAGAAGTAGTTTTTATATTCAGCTACCTGTAATTATGAGTCACAAAGCCTTATATTCCACATCAAACAGGTAGTGGTAAAATGACCCCGTATTGCACGGGGTGAGCTATCTCCAACTCTCGCTGAAGCCTGGGTCTGATGCGGGCCTTTGCGTCTCCGAAGCCACCGCAGTGAATCAAAAAGCAGGCACATTTTTAAAAGACTGATTCCATATATGGCAATTTAAGGTACATTTTTAAATCTTCTAAAACCAGACTTCTAGATTATTTTAAACTAAATATAACTTTCTGCACTCACCTGTACCTAGCTGGCTGGCTACGCCACCCCATTTTAGTGGACAGAAGTGGTATTACAAAAATACACACCTAAAAACAAAATAAGAGCTCAGAAATATATTTTTTCCACTTGCCTTTCTGGGCTTGAGAGAGAGAGAGAGAGAAAAAAAGACTGAAAAATATTACTGCAGAAAGTTTTTTTTCCTCACTTGCCTTTCCAGGTATGAGACAAGGAAAAAAAAAGACTTGGGAAATAAACCAAGATTAATTTCCCACTTTGTTGACGAAGATAAAAAATGTTTACTTTTCAACTAGAGTTTTTATTTAGCTGTTGTCACCAAAATATAAATACATAAACAAATAAATAATATGTATATATGTATATTATATATATATATATATATATATATATATATATATATATATATATATATATATATATATATATATATATATAAAGAAATTAGTTCTACTTAGCTATGAGTGAGAAACATGTGTATTACTTGTATCACTTTTCAGGCTTTTGACTCAAATAATTGCTTTCTGATCCTGTGCACTGATGTAAGACTTCTCTTGATGCAGCAGATTAACTGAGGAACAAAAAAAAAATCTCTGGCTGCATTTGTACGACTGTCTGGTCCAATTATATTGTCTCTAATTAGCGATCTATCTCCCCCAACAGAGATGTGTTGGAATCAGAGATCTGATTAACTGATTCCCAGTTCTCCCCAGGGCTGTTGGGAATTAAACACCCCTGCTGATCCTCAGTGGCTAAGCAGCTTGTGACACATCCGAATGTTTTTGACCCACCTTGTTAGACACAAACAGCCAAACTAAAGATGACTGCAGATGAAATATGGCCACATTTAGAGTTAAATAAAAACGTTTATCAAAGTAAATACAGTATAGATTTTATTTTAAACCAATGCACAGATGCAAACTTTTTAGATAATACTGCATTTCTTAGTAGTGGTAGACCCACATTTTCAAAGTCTTGGTCTTGGTTTTCTTTCTGTCTCGACTACATATTTACTCTGTCTTGTCTCTGGTACTTATTCTCAAGACCAGTCAGGAGCACAGCTGCAACATCCTCTTTATTTTACTACTAGTGGGAAACTCCTGGCTGTGTTCCAGCAACCAAGTTTTATCTTTGAAAACTTTGAAAAAACAAATATTATTTTACCATTTGCACCAACAACTACATTATTATGATTACAACAATAATCTTGAAATCCTACAAGTTGATCCTACAAGTCTTGAAAAGTCTAAAAAGTGTAGAACTTGCTTTTGTTATTTTCCAGGTCTGGACAAGTATGGAAAAAAGCTATGGAAAAAATATGATTTACCAGGCATTTTCCCTTCTTACATTTTCTAAATGACAAAATTATATTAATGCTTAATTAATATAATGGTTTTTATTGATTTACTTTAACTTGACATGATTTACAATTTGCCATATCAAGTTGATTTTAACATTTTACCCATAAGTATTTTGATTTTTCCTTGTTCACACTGAATGCACACTGATTCACTAAAAAAGGTTGTTTTACTATGTTTGGTCTCTAGACAAGTTTAAATTCAGGTTGAACTAGATCTGTGGTTATTAAACTCAGTCCAAACCAATCACTAAAACTGCAGACTTTAGGAGTTGTTAAGTGCAAAATAAAGGTACCAAATTTTATAAACTGTGCAAACTTTAGCTGAATTGAAGCTAAACTGTGGGTTAATATGCAAGCAAAAACAATAAATAACATTCACTGCTATTGTACATCCTTTAAGTTATTGGGTATTTATTTTCTTCATCTTTCTCTGCCTTTTTAACCTAAATCCTGATGTCTACATTTAGTCTAGGATACTTAATACTGAATCTAGAAAAGCAGGAAAAAAAAGCAGCACTAAAAGAATTTTTTATGAAAAATGTGTAAAATTCTTCCTCTGACCTAACTTTTAAAAACCTTGTTGATATTGGAAGAAGATGTAAGTACTGTTGCCAGCACCACCTGGTACCTAGATAAAGAGCTTTCACAAATCAGAAAAAGTTTCCTGTTAGGACTGGTCAGGCTAAAAGCTAGCTGATTCTGGTCAGTTCATTTCTCAGTGGATCTGTAATTTGTACACACAATTGTCTCATTATGTATTTTAATTTTTTTTCACACAGGGCTGCTGTAAAATCAGGCTTGTTCTTCAGCGCAGCACGACCCAGTGATCCATTACTGTGGGACATTGTGGTGGAGCCTGGGAGAGGAGCAACTCCCAACACTGTTACTGTTGTCTGCCGCAGGAAGGCTTTCATCACCTCAAAAAGGTCCGTTCAAAACTTGTAAAGTATGTAATTTATGCAGCGTTTTAGCTGTGTGTAAGTTCCCACGAGCTCATTTTAAAAAGCTGCTACTTCTACACAACAAAAACAATCTATTTTCTAGTGCTAGTTGATGTTCTGTTTGGTCTTGTTTTATTAAGATACCCATTTTCCCTGTGACTATTTCAAAGGAAGAGCAAGAGATAGTTGTAAAAGCAAAATCTCGTTCTTTGTATAGATTTTCCAATAAGCCAACACCTTATGTTCAGTGATTCCAATTCTATAGACTGGTGTAAACTATGTAAACACCAATTAAACAGTAAAATATTTACTTCCCCCAGTGGTTCTGCTTTAGGACAATACACAATTCAAACATTTGTCCTAAATGTTCAAGTTAAAGTTATTTGGATACTAAAATGCAAACATTAGGTCAAATTACTGTAACCATTGTAGCCAGGACCAGTGTTGTGGTGTTGGAACATATTTGGTAAACAGACTCTGGCATAGTAATGGATGCCAGATTTCTCCAGGTTTTAATTGGGAGGACTTGGGTCAATTTAAGCTGAAAAACCCCAGTTATTGTGCTTTATTGCTAATACAAACAATATGTCTAGATCTTAATTTGGGCAATAGTCAAACTTGTTACTGGGCCTTCTGCCAGTTTATTGTTTTTAGTTTTTAGTCCTCTTCCATCCTAAAGCCAAATAAGTCTGGCACTCTTAGAAGTTAATTCTAAAAAATGTTTTCAATGCATGCAATGGATGTGTAACCGCAGCCAACAGGGAGTGGGTTTCATTAAAATACAATTGTTAGGCAAGCTAAATATCACCAAACATCAAAACGGAAAACTATTTACTGTTTACCTGAAGCCTTTGACCCAAAGGTTACAGCTTGGTTTAAACTCATTGTCCCTCATCAAATTACTGGTATTCCAAGTTTATCATGACTGAAGTGTTTATCTGATGCATTTTTCTTCTACTTGCTCCTTTGAAGTCATAAATATTGACATATTTAATGCCACGTCTGGCTCTTTAAACAAAAATTTGTTTAGATTAATTACTACTATAAGCCCTAATTCTAACTGTACTGGATTTAGGAACATCTGGAGGGCTCAGGGCTAAACATCAAACCATCTATCTTCCGCCTGCATCTGGGCGATAATATAATAATCCTGTCGGTGTCGCTAATTGATGGTTATTTATTGGAGCGTGTAACAACGTAACAACCAATCTCAGCAATGCATCCCTCGTGTGTAACAGCATGGTGTCCGATCCACTGATCCAATCTAGGAATGACCTTTTAATCCTCTGTGCATTTACTTTCTTCATCTAGTTGAAAATATATTTCTGCTGTTCGTTGGTGCTTTTCATAAATTTGTGTAGATACATGAGACTTTGAACATATCTTGAACAAATATAGGGAAGAATAAAAGATAAAAAAGGAATTTAAATGTAATAATTGTGTAGAAGGAAGCATTCTTGTCAGGTCTGAGAGCCCATTTTTATTGTAAAAAGTTTCTTGACCCACGAGGACCAAATCAAACCAAGCTGAATTTTAGCTAAACTGTGTGTTAAAATGAAAGCAAAAACAATAAATAACATTCACTGCTATTGTACATCCTTTAAGTTATTGGGTATTTATTTTCTTCATCTTTCTCTGCCTTTTAACCTAAAGCCTGATGCTGTGTACCCACCAAGCTCCCATCCTCACAGACGCTCACTGCCACCCGCCGTCCATCCGACCCACATTTCTGCAGCCATCTATAATCACGGCTACGTTATCCTGGCTTAAGTGCTTGCACGTTTTAGTAACGCGGATTAGGAGGCGAAGATATTCTGTCCCTTGATTCAACCAGAGCTCACACAAACAAATGGACAAGCTAGCCCATAAATGCACAGAAACATTCACAACCCCACTGCTTACTTTTTAGGTGATGATAGATGAATTCCCAGTAATCAAGAGAATTTAAACTCCTATTGTGTTGTACTTTCTCTCAGATTCAGACTTATCTTATTTTTTTGTATGGATGATTTTTAAATAATGTATACGAGAAAGAAAACTGAAAGATACAGATGGAAATAACTGTTTTTTGTGACTTTGTGACTGTTGCCTAAATCCCACCAGATATTTAATTTTTTTTGTGACTTTGTGACTTTTTACAGTGCCTACAACAGCCATCAACCTTAACATTGTTAAAATCTTAAAACATGCATTATTTAGGTATATTTAGTAATAAAAAATAAATACCTTAATTCAAACACTTCTCATTATAATTACCAGAGAAATTACAATGATTTTATTTTTACAGCAAATTATTTATCTCTGCAAAATACAATGTCCTTATTGACACCACTGGTAAACATGAACAAAAAAACCTTGAAGTAGTCTATATTTATTCTTTATTCCACCAGCATTATCTCACATTGAACATTTCAGAAAATGTTGAACCTTTAATTCGGATATAGTTATTTAGGGAAAAATCTTTTGTGCAGAACTCTCAATGCAGTTGAGGAATGGTACAAATTTCTCCCGAGAACATGATTGGTTGATGCAGATGGCCACTTTTTCAAATGTCTAACGGCCAGATTTTCAATGGCAAATTAAAATGTTCTTAAAATAGAAGTTTAGAAGAACTTAACAATGTTGGAAACTGTGTACCTATGTTTTGATAACCCTTTTTATTATTTCTGATTTACAGATACCGTTTTTTTTTTTACAAAAGTCAGACTACTTTGTTTTGTTTTGTTTATTTTCTGTTATATGTTTAGCTTATTGTTAAGGAGGTGTGGCCTGTGGACACTGGACACCAATGACTTTGTCTTTTCCTGTAACATTTCACAAGGTTAAAGCATATAGGGAGAATGATCTTTGACCAATATATTTTGCAGGAGTTTTTCTACTTTTTACTGTCACTGTGAGGTTCACCTGGATTTATATCGGATATATCTCTTTTACATACGCTCTTCAACGACGCAGAGGGTTATTGTTTTGCTCCGTGCAAAGTTTTGGTCCACTTCAAAGGGTCTCAGCTCCATTTACTTCTCTATTTTCCTTTTGATTTTTTCTTACTGGCAGGTATTCCTACAGGCTCTCAAGCATCAAATAACATCAAACGCAATTTCCCTGACAGTCCTTTGACCAGGATTGTTGGCTGAAGCTTCTGACATCTTCCCTTCACAGTCTTACACCTTACACCTATCAGTTTATAATAAACAAGCCCCACCCCGTGTCTTTGCTTATGTGAAAATTGAACAAGTGGTTTTCTCACAAATTGAGTGGTATTTTTCTTTTTATCTTATTATTATTGCCATGATTTAACGGGTTCTTAATACTGGAAGGAGACAGCTGTTTCAGAAACCACTGTATAGCTTTGGAGCAAGACTGCATAATATCTGATACTGAATGTATAAACTAAGAAGCATTAAAACTCTTATCAGTTGAACAGATGTAATTTCACATCTTCTTATTTGCCATTTCATGTCTTAAACAGGGGCCTTCTGGAGATTTTGCAGCTAGACTTTATGCCAAAAGATGTCTCTGAGCAGATTGAGAGTCAGGCCATCTCCTGGCGTCTGGAGCTGCCAGGGAATGTCAAAGATGTTGGCTTAATGCGGATCTTCACTGCCCCGAGAGACTTCATTGGACTGGCACCTCTGGTGATGGTGAGAGCCATACTTTCATCAGTTCAGCGGAAAGCTTGAGTGCAATACCTTTACAGATGAATGTACATCCATCAGACTGAAGGTGGTAAAACTGAGAATACGTACAAGGAAAAAGCTTCTGATGCTTTAGATAAAAAGAAAACTGCTGAGAGAAAGGATTACAGTCTTGAAAACATTGGTTGCACACTCAGATTTTCATGAGTGTATGGAGAAAAAAATTGTACCCTGAAGGCTTAACTTTCCTTTAAAGACCTCTGGTGAATAAATAAAACAGGATTGGATTACTAGGAGTTTGCATCTTGAGTAGAGATGAGTTGTGGCCAATTGTGGCAAGAGTTGACATATTAAATTGTCTTTGATCTTTAGCAATAAGCAGAGCCTGTGTGTGTTCTTCTCACCAATTTATATGCCCTTTTTGTCCCATACTACTTAACCTTTGTACCTGTAAACCAACCATGCCACCCTGTGTACCATTGCTATCATTTATTGTCTTTGTAATTTGGAAATTTCATTACTTCAGGAAAGAAATAGAAAAAGCTAAAATATCATGTTTTTTTTTTGTACGTTTTTTTTTTTTTTTTACAAAACTTTAGATCAGTTGACTCATTAAACATGACAGATTTGGACCCCTGATCAAACCAAAGTAATTGTAAGTGACCTCCTCTTGAAGGTATTTTGCTTGAGTCATGATACCACAATGAGTCAATTATAAAAATTGCTTTAAAATTTATGTTGTCACAATAGGTACAAAACATCCCCAAGACTGGTATAAACTGACTCATGTTGGATATGAAACATTCTTCGCCAGGTGTCTGTTAAAAAAGTTGGGTACAAAATGACCAAAACTGCAAAACTATCAAATGGTGGAGGGGCGAAATGACCAGTCCTCCCACAAAACCTACATATCCCTTAGAAAACAGACATCAAGTTTTATGTATACTTACTGCATAAAACCTGCTTATTTTACGGTTTAAGCAGTTACAGACTGCTGTACTAGAGAATTAAGACCTTAATTCTGACATTTGCTTGTGTGTTTTCTCTGACTTCTTCTGTGTACACCTTACTGACAATGAAAATAACTAACTTTAAGAAATGTATGCCCTCAATAGCACCTTTCACAACAAAAAGTATTGTTGTTTGTGTGAGTTGTTAACACTTACATATGATGCAGTCACTGATCTGAAAGGTCAGGGATTCTCAGTTTAAGTTGTATCTGATTGTTCCATATGTTCCTAACAGAGCACTTTGTTCTCAGACTGCAGGTTTACTGGTGGTTCCTAGAGTCTCTAGAAGTAGAATGGGAGGCAGATCCTTTAGTTATCAGGCTCCTCTCCTGTGGAACCAGCTCCCGGTTTTGGTCCGTGAGGGAGACACCCTGTCTACTTTTAAGGCTTTTAAGTGCTTCTGTGTTCTTTTTGTGTCTCTGCTCTGTTCTCTCAAACCCCTAGTCGGTCGTGGCAGATGGCCGCTCACACCGAGCCTGGTTTTGCTGGAGGTTTCTTCCTGTTAAACGTTTTTCCTCTCCACTGTCGCTACATGCATGCTCAGTATGAGGGATTGCTGCAAAGTCAACGCCAGTGACTGTCCACTGTCGCTACATGCTCATCCGGGAGGAGTGACTGCTACAAGTCTCTGACTCGATGCAATCTGCTGGCTTTCCTTAGATAGAAAACTTTTTATCCAATTTGAATAAATAACTGAATCTGACTGCACTGTTCACTGGTTAGGATTAATTGGAATGTAAGTTCCTGACTTTTGTGAAGTGCCTTGAGACAACATGTGTTGTGAATTGGCGCTATATAAATAAAACTGAATTGATTTGAATTAAATTTGACATGAGCAGTTGATAAAATGTCACAAAAACTGTCCAAAAACAGTTCGAAGAAAAATGCCTAACCGCCAGTAATTGCTAGCACAATCTGAAAGTGTCTAAATTCTGTCGTCTAACACTTCTTTAACACCAGAATCATTTCATGTAAAAAAGATTTTTTTTCTTAACTGACTTCATGTTTTGTTTTTGCTGCTTGTCCCTGAGAATAACATACTTGTCTAGACTATAAAACTAAAGCAAACAAATCCTCAGATAGTACAAGGTGGATTCATAATCGTCCTTGACAGAAATCTTTTAATCAAAGGCTATTTAGGTAAAGTAAAAGTTAATCTTTGGAAATAAACTTGAGCCACCGAATTATTGCTAAGCTTGCAGAAAACAGCATCTGAATATCTCCCAGCATGTCACTGGCTTCACCGTAAAGTCCACCGATTACTTTCTGATTTTTAGCTACCCCTGATCCCTTGGCTTATGTTTGGGTCAGTGTCGTTGCTCTGAACTAGAACATGTCCTTTTGGAATTGCGGTCAGCAGCTGTCAACCCAGCAGAGTTCAAAATGTGACACTGCCTGGGAAACATCTGCCAAACACTGCCCGGTACTTTCATACCAAGGAGGAGGTATAAATAAAATGAAACATCTGATCACTCAAACCTTTTTGTTAACACACTTTTCAACTTACATTTTCAAAGATCTGGCAAATAAGACAATTTACAGGTAATATGAGCTCCTGAATAATAAATTGGATAAGTAGACGCAAGAGCGGGTTTACTATATGTGCTAAAGGGACACAATGTTATTGATAATACTTTTTCAGAAAATTATTTATTTTGCGTGTTTTTTTTGTGGCAATTAGAGAGAAACATGTATTGTCCTCAGTAGAGCTTTCAGATTTTTAGCAACTAAGGCGCAGATTCAAAAATTCATTTAGAAATGCTAAATATGTGCAAACCAGAGATTGTGCTTTCTTCTAATTCTCAAGCTACATATGTTTGGAAATATCTGCACCTGAAGTAGCTCTGCAAAGAAAAGACATGCATTTTGCTGACATTTAAATGTGTTATTTCGCATCTCCTCTGAAGATAATTTAGTTTTTTTTGCAAATGAAGTTCATGCAAAGAGCATCACATTCTTGAGGACCAGAACTGGTTGTGTCATGCACATTACAGGAAAGAATTTTCTGAAAGCTGGTGTTAATGTTGGTACAGGGATTTTACAGAGAGTAGGAGTGATCCCCTTTTCTAGCTAAATGTGTCTAGATATTTTTCCATATAATTTCTCCAATCCAATAAATTGTTAATTAAAACATACTGTTGCTGCTTCTTTAAAATGCAGAATTTAAGTCTAATTTTGGAATGTGGGAGGGATGCATTAAGGAATCTCTACCTTGCCCAGTTATTGTGATGAGAGTGAGACGAGTGTTAAGCTGCAGATGTGGTGGGATGGCGATGGGGTCATGCGGGCTGGTAGGGGTCAGCAGTTGCTGGGCACAACTGAAATCAAATAAACTTTATTTAATAGTTTTTTTTTCTATTCTGATATTATATCACAAATTAGTGCAATAGCCCACGCGTTTGTTTATGCTAAATGTATTAATTTTGCAATCTGAAATATTCTAACTTCAGTCAGTGCATTATTTTCAAATAAATAATTTAAAGGGACAAAGCATTGCATCGTCTTTTACAATCTCATGGATCACTTCTGCACCTGCTCTGTTCATAAATGAAGGGAAAAAAGCACCACGCTTTGTCTTATATTCCTGCTCATGTATAAAATGGGAGAGTGCCTAAAGCCTATCGTGTTGATTTTCACTGCAAAATGTTGTCAGAATCAGCCTTGTGTCAACTGGCTTGCCCAGAAAGAAAAACAGAGAACAAAATAACATGGCTATGATTCTTTTCACTCACTAATTAGCATTTTAATTAGTTTTTCATATCTTATTTTAAAAAGGGCAAAAGAGACTAAAGGCAATTATTATTACTAATATCCATTTTTTAAAATTTTGGGGTCTTTCACTTTTCTGAGATGTCTTTTTTAATAAATAGAAAGCACACATTAAGAAATGCACAAAGTCAAAAGATCATCAGCATTTTCTTTAAGTCTAATTATTCTTTGATAATTATAATTGTTTCGGCATACATTTTTTCTTCACTTTTTGATTCTCCCAAACATTTGACAGTTTTATCCCTACATAGGTACAGAGCCTTGGGAATGTTTGTTCTGTGATGACCTGGCAGCCTGTTAGAAGTGTACACTGCCTCTGCCTGTTGTATAATAGCTGAGGTTGTCTCCGGCCCCCTGAGCGGAATAAAGCAGATAGAAATGATGATCTATTTTCCATATTGTGGAAGGCAGTGTTTGTGAAATATGAAAACCCCCAATGACATATTGTTCTTGATTTAGGTTTTGCCTACAGGAAGAATGTGCTTGTAAAAAATGACAAAGATCTATTCTTCACACCAGGTTTAATTTAGAAATACAGACATAGATGCTCTCTCTCTGCCCCTGTAGCAATCTATCAGAACCCAACTTTAGCAAATATGACATATAGGTTACAAATATGGACAAATATGAAATATAGGTTACTAAATCAAAGAACTGTAACTTTTACAAGTGCATAGAGAAAACATTTTAACGTATTGTGCAACACAATATTTTTTCTTCAGCACGGAATTTATTTGTCATTTCAAATATATAATATATATATATATATATATATATATATATATATAAACAAGGAATGAAATTGGGTTTCTCTTGTCTGAAGGTTATTGATGCTATTGTATGATCCAACAACAATTAAGGGTTGAGTAGCACCTGCCTACATTCTCCCCCTGGTCTCAGAAATTAGTGCAACTTCTTGGAGAGCAATGACCCTCCTCCAGCCTTTGTCCACAGTCTCCATGGTAACCAGCTCCTGTACTATGCAGCACACCTACTATACTAATGCAGCACACCTACCGCTTCATCACTTATCTAAAGGGATGTTGCCATCAACATTAGTATGTCTAGTCGGAATTGGAAATGTCGATATAAGGCTACGTCTTATTTGCTTAGATGCTCTGTTTGAACATACAGCAATTCATCCTGTTGTCCAATCATCAAACATTAGCAAAGAAAAGCATGTCTGGCTGCTGCCCAGCCTCTGTTGTCGTATTCTTTTCATCCTCATTCAATCTGCTCACTCAGTTTGCAGGTTCCTCAAAATTTAGTAATGCAGCTTCTCTTCCATAACAAGCTATAATTTTCCCATACGTCATCAAAGGGTATTAAAACATGGGTCTGTAATAGACAATGTTTATATATTAAGCGATGCAAATTCTGGCTTGTAAAATATAATAATAGATAAGGTAGCTTTTTTGCAGATACTCATACCAATGATTTGTCTGTTTTTATGTAAATAACAAATAAACCACGCAGCTTACCACCAAGAACTAGCTTGCATTTAATATGCTGTTCTTTCTGCCCAGACCACAGATATTCTTAATACTGCTGTGTTGACGGGTAAAATGGTTTCATTTCCTGTGAAAATCCTTGCTGTCGAGGCAAACGGCACAGTTACAGATGTGACAAACTACACAAACTGCAGATCAACTGAGGTGGATGTACTCAAGGTAAGAAGTAGAATGATTATGTTGATCTCATAGGGTTTGTTTAACAATTTATTTCTTTTCTTTTTCTTTTGCTTAAAAAAAGCATGTTACATTTTAGAACTTTTTAACTTTCAGACAGGGAATGAAATAATTAATTTATATCTTAGACAAAATAACTATTTAGGCAAGGAAAGAGAAAAAACGCAATAACAAAAGAAGAAAACCGCTGAAACATTCATATACAGATGCAATCACATTTGTTGGTAATGATTAGTAAAAAGGATTAAAATAGATTTATATTTTACTCTTGTAGCATAATCAGACATTTAAAGTTCCAGCAGTTTAACACTCCTCACATTTACATTTGTGCTGCTAGGACAGAAAAAGTTTTTTTCTGGCATCACTTCCAAACAGTCCTTTGGTGTGCCAATAGACACCCAAGATGGCACTTGTTGCAACAGCTCTATAACAATGAGATTTTTAGTTGTTTTTTTCTACCTCTATTAACATTCTTGTCATTGGTGGCAAGATAAATACAGTTCTTCGTGCAGCATAACAACCAGTGGCTAAAAGAAATGGGCCTCTTAATGTCATATTTATACACCATGGAAACAGAAAGTATTTGACCCTTGGTCCTAAAAACTCTGATTGACTCAAAATGTAAAATAAATAAATGGATAAAAGAAAATTCTTCAAGTACTTTTATTTTAAAGGTTTAAATTGTTAAATGCACATAAACTTGTGCCAGCAGCGATCTAGTTAAAAACCAGTTTCTTATTAAGCAATCTTGCTTTCCACTGAATAAAAGTACCTAAATTAAAGTTTGAATTTGTCTAAATTTATGAATTTGATTATCTATAAAAGAAAACCTTACATGTTTAGGGCATTACTCAAATAGTGCAAGCCCATATACATGAGCAATCTAACCCTTACCCAGAGCAACAGTTCAGTCCTTTTCCTCCCTAGCTCAGGCAAGGTGCTTCTGATGTTGTCTCTGGTTAAGGAAATACCTCACCACAAGGAATGCAACAGCCGTAGTCCAGGTCCATGATATCTGTTCAAGAGGGTCCTTAAAGCTCGGACTCCAGCTTCAGTCTGCCCTAAATTATTCAATTGCTTCACAGTCCTCTCAAGGCTGCACTTATCGCTAGGGGTTATGAACCACAGTTCTGCCTTCCACTCAACAGCACTCTGTGAACATCCAGCTTCTTTAGTGATGGCCTTGTGTGGCTCATCCACTTTGTGAAAGGAGTCGATGTGTGTTGGTTAAGTGACAGGTCAGCCGTCTTACCCAAAATTATCTATCCATGACATTTTTGAATTAAATTGTGATATATATATATATTATATATATATATAATATAATATATATATAAATGGTGGTCTATATCATAACATTCTTGAAAGAATTGTACAAGAAAAACAAATTTTAAACCATCTAAAATATATTGTGTGCAGTCACTTTGGAGAGCTCCTGGACATTAAAAACTTTGTTTTTATCAAAAATTGTCTTTAGATACCATAGTCTATATTTCCACAAAAGTTCAATTTGACTTATTCTTAGCATTCTATCCTCCCCCAGCTTTTTCTCCTTTTTCGAACCCCCTCCCATCCCACCCATTTTCCATTGCTTCACTCTATTCTCCAGTCTAGTGCTCTCCAATTACCCCAGTGGAGGCACTGGTTTGTTAAGATAAGTGAGGCGGCAGTGGAGATAGGCCTCCAATCTGAAATAAAACACACCAACTGCTGTGTCTCACCTCATTGCTCTTGCTGCTGGGGACTGCATGGCTTCTACCTCCAGAACAACATCACAGGAACAGCTGTAAAGTAGGGCTTATTTATATTCTGTAACAGCGGTGGCTTTAGATGACAAACACAAGCACTCTGAGAGTCTATGTCCACACTTTGTAAGTGGTATAAAATTCAAGAAAGTTTTTTTTTTTTTTGCTGTATTGTTTTATTGCTTGTGTTTTAAATCAGTCCTTGGCTTCCCATCTTTTCAGCCATTCCAAAACCAATCTTGTCCTGTGTATTTGTACCTTCACTTTTAAAAAAAGAATACTCTAAATTAAGAAAAAAACATGTAAACTTCTAAATCATGTGTGTCCTGTGAACTGTTTTTATCAACTTTTTGTCTTCCTTTCTCTCTTTTGGTCATTTAAGGTGTCAGAGCGCTGTAACTATGTTTTTCTAAATGGGAAAGAGACGAAAGGCAAAAGCAGTGTGATGCTCAATTTCACGTATGGTTTCCTGAGCGCGCAGCTGGATATGAGTGTGTGGATGCCCCGCCTGCCCATGCTCATCGATATCGCCGACCCTGAGCTTAACCAGATTAAGGGCTGGAGGGTCCCCGTCACAACTGGAAATAGAAGGTAAAACAGAGCCAGCCCAATGCACAACCACACCATACCAAACAAAGTGTCTGAAAGCGTCATGGGTTTAGGTTACTTTCTACTACAATTGTGCAGCTTGTTGTCAAGGATTCACCTATGAGACTTTTTTTCATAATAAAAAGTATTTTACAAACAATGTAAAGTCATTTATCTAAAAATGTAAGTTAAACAGTCGGTTTAACAGTCATCAGCTTAATGAATAGAAGGACACAGAGGAAATGGAAGGTGAAGGCTGGAAAACTCAGATTTTATGTTTACTTACATTTAATTGGAGTATTAAAAAGTTTATGTTGGATAACAAAAACTCAACATTTTAAAGTTTTTGAAATAGTGTTGTAGTAAGGATATATTTAAAGCAAATGTTTGCTAAAATCTAACTTCTGAGGCTAAAAGAGCTTTTGCACTGATTCTTACTCCTTTGAAAATTATTTAAAATATATGATCATTTGCACTGTTGTTTAAAAATTATGAATGCTTATGAATAGTCACAGTTTCAAATGGAACCTGCTGTAAAAGTGCTGTAAAAGTCACAAATTTACAATGGTGCTGTGGGTTTTTGACACAACTGCATTTTGTCAGACAGATCAAGACTAACTATCACATGCGTGTTTAGTGCATCTGTGACTGAGTGAGCATTAGACACAGCAGAGATGTCCTGGAAATAAAGGTTAGTAGGGTTTCAATCGATAAGTACAGTAAAGTCATTATTTTCCCCAGTCAATACTCTTTGATAATGGCTGTCATGCCCCTTCCCAAAGTTCAATACCAAGCTTTGGATACAAACAGATAGTAGGTCAGAAACATCATATTTCAATAGTAACTGTACTGAGTAGGAAGTGGAACAGGGCCTTGCAAAGGTATCCATACACTTTGAATGTTTTTACATTTAGTCATGTTAGAGCCACACACATTTTTGGGTTTTATTTTGATCTTATGCAATAGATCAACATTAAGTAGTGCATAATTGTGAAGTGGAAGGACAATGATATGTGTTTTTTATAATATTTTACACATATTGATCTGTACCATGCCATCGTAGCTCTGACTTTATTTTTATCTTTGTATTCCTTTTGAAAAGTGAACCTTAACTCCACACTTCCCAGCCTCTGCTAAAGATGTTTCACTGTGCGGTTGGTTTGTTCAGAGTTAGATGCAGTGTTAGTTTTTCAATTCAATTCAATTCAATTCAGTTTATTTATATAGCGCCAATTCACAACACATGTTGTCTCAAGGCACTTCACAAAAGTCAGGTACATACATTCCAATTAGTCCTAACCATTGAACAGTGCAGTCAGAGTTAGTTATTTATTCAAATTGGATAAAAAGTTTTTCTATCTAAGGAAACCCAGCAGATTGTACCCAGTCAGTGATTTGCAGCATTCCCTCCTCCCGGATGAGCATGTAGAGACAATGGACAGTCACTGGTGTTGACTTTGCAGCAATCTCTCATACTGAGCATGCATGTAGCGACAGTGGAGAGGAAAAACTCCCTTTTAACAGGAAGAAACCTCCAGCAGAACCAGGCTCAGTGTGAGCGGCCATCTGCCACGACCGACTGGGAGTTAGAGAGAACAGAGCAGGGACATAAAGAGAACAAAGAAGCACTGATCCAGGAGTACGTTCTATGGGAAGGAAAAGTAATGTTAATGGATGTAGCCCCTTTAGTCGTTTCAACTAGAGAGAAAGAACAGATAAACTCTGAGCCAGTTTTCAAGGTTAGAGTCTGAAAGAGAGCACATAGAGTTAGTTACAGTAAAAGCTCAGTCAATTGCCATGTCTAGGAGAGAGAAAGGGTTAAACACTAAAAGACAGGGCCATGTGGATCATCGGTAGAGGGTGAGCATTAAGTTGTTGCCAGCAGAAGCTCGGACGATTCCCCTCTCCAGAAAGGTGTCACAGGTAGACACAGAGTCAGGCCAGGTGTAGCTTCTAGGAAGAGAAAAGAGAGAGAACACTTATAGCTGAGTCCCAAACATGATTTATAATAAACAGCACCAGATATGTCAGCTTAGGTGGACGGCCATAACGTGGTAGGTTACACTTCTGCAAAAGTCTTTTAATGTTCAGATGCATTGAACAGGGCTTTTTGAGATATTCAAAGGTTGGAAAATTGTTGCATAACCTAACCATGACCTAAACCGTTCTACAACCGTATCCCTGACCTGCCTGTTATGTTTCTTGGTCTCGATGATGCTGTTTGTCCACTAACGTTATATAACAAACCTTGGAGGCCTTCAAAGACCAGTTGCATCGGATTTTATTAACGAGTATCAGAGTTAAGGGGACTGAATACAAATGCATGCCATAGATTTAAGGATTTTATTTGTACAATATTTTAAAAGCAATGCATCATAATATTCTAAAAAATGGGGAGAATTTTGTGGTTGTAGCATGACAAATTCTGGAAATGTTCATGGAGTGGGGATACTTTGCAAGCCTCTTTATGTGTGTGCATACATGACACGGAGAGAAAAGGACTTGCAAAATATCCTGAAATTCATTTATTACGTTTGTTACACACGGTACCTTGCCAAGATATTAAAATAAACATAATTCATAAAATAAGCCTCTGAATTTTAAAATTCAAAATAAAACTCTGGTCATTGATGTTGTTTAGCTGCTTGGCATTTTTTTTGTATAGGTGGAGCAACTGTTGGAATAGATCTAAGCAATCCATGCTGGTAGGATTCTAAAGATGGGTTTTTGGGTTCTTGGGTGTTTTTGTTTTTTTGCAGATAATAAGCTGCTGTGTTGTCACTAAAATTCACAAGCTGGACAACAGAATTTAACTAAGTGTTACTTTTTTGTGCACTATTGTTGAGTCACACTGATTTAATTCAAGCAGTATTCCCATCGCATGTTAAGCTGTGACCTCAGGCTAAGCAGTAATGATGTTTATGTGGACGTTACCTCTTGACGGGAGCTTTCTGCCCGCAGTGTAAAAACATTTCCACCAACCCTGCAGCACACCTGAGGTGCACGGTGTAGCAGGACCAGCTGCGTGTATGATAATTATATAAATGTTGCTGAGAGGTTCACAGCTTAACCTCTACCACATATAAACAAACCACTCAGCCGTGGGATCTTGGTTAATTTAAGTTAAATTGATTTTGTTAAAAAAGGTCACTCCACATGTGCTTTGACTCTAAAGCAGCCACAACAATGCTGATGGGCTTTACTATTTTTCCTCCAGAAGTTCACAGATTTACTAAATGTTTTTGTTGTGCTGCTGGAAAAGGCTGGAAGCAAGTGGAAATAGCCAATCTGGGTCTGTGATTAGAGAAGAAAATCTTAGCTTAGTGCTAGAATATGTCTTATGAAGTAATGAAATGTTTTCACAAGTGAAACTTAATAAATTAGAATATCAATGAAAAAAATATTTAATTTCAGTACCTCAAAAAGTGAAACTCTTCTAAATAAACTATTACATACGGTGTCATATATTTCAAGTGTTTTGTTGATTGTGGTTTGCAGCTAATGAAAACCCAAAATTATAGACTTTAATTTGCAAATCAATTTCCAAGTCTGGAACAAGACTGGAGAGGCACAGAACCCAAGTTGTATGTTGTTGTGTAAGGTTTTCACAGTAAGGGGGAAGCTGTGTCTTCTGGTGGTGTGAGTCCACTAGGTTCTATCAAGTCCAAATTAAGCAAAACCATCATTCAGCTAATTTAAAAACACCTAAAGTTAAGAACTTTTCTGACATGCTTTATTAAGATGCTGATTTAATTTTCCAGCTAAACTCTGCTCCTGCCTACACCCCCAAAAGTACAAGTAGGAGCGGTGAGCCTAGTGGTTAGAGCAGGAGGTTTGTGTTCGGGAGGGGACACAAGGGGCCGGGTTCGTATCCCACAGATTGCCACTCTGGGTCCCTGAGCAAGACCCTTAGCCCCAGAATGCTCCCCGGGCGCTGCACAATGGCAGCTCACTGCTCCCCTATAAGGGATGGGTTAAATGCAGAGGACAAATTTTGTTGTAATGTACATGCGCAATGACCAATAAAGATGATTATTATTATAAAAGTACCTGCTTTAATGATAACTCAATGACACTGTGCTTAATTGGTCAGCAACCCCATAGAGAATCTATACACAAAAGAATGATGACAGTCACCAGACCCGACAATGAAATGACGTGAAGGCCACAGTTAACAGCTTCCTTAAAACGTCAGTAGAGCCACTGGCTGATCATCTCCATGCTACGCTTCACTAATGCAGTATTTCATGCAAAAAAAGCCCTGACCAAGCATTAAGTGCATATAATGTACAGTTTATGGACACACTTTTCAGCTGACCCACATCTCTGTATTAGAAACCTTTTTTAATTGCTTTGTATTTTTTGTTTTTAGATACTTTACACAGCCTTCATTTTTGTGTCCCAATAAACAGTATGACAGATTTTTTATCTTTGTGTTTCAGATCTGCGTGGGACAGTGAAGAAGATGAGGACATGAGGAAGGGCAGGGGATGCATGTTACAGTACCAGCTCTCTACAGTGAGGGTGCTCACACCTTTTGTGGCCCAGTCTGACTCTGAGGTTCTGCCTGGTCCACTTACTGGAGAAGAGCCTGTTGAATATTTTCTAGGTTCTGAATGGCAGGTAAAAAAATACTATTCCCTCACTACCTAACAGCCTGCAGACCTAGTATTCCTAAGTATTTTGAACGTTCAAGCTTTACATCCAGATGATAATCCAGTTTGTGCTACTTTGAAGCATTTAGATTGATGTACCCTCTAGTTTTCCTTTTTTTTTTCAATTTACAGGTGGATGTGACCGACCTTGTGCGCTATGCTATAAAAGTAGCAGATCCTGATGTCGCAAGAGTGCAAGATGGCATCATACTGCAGGGACGGGCTGTGGGGACCACTATGGTGCAGGTGAGACATCAGCGTACCACTGCGTGTATCTTAGTTGTAGTGGTTTTGTAGCAGCCTGAATGTGTTTCTGTATTTTTGGTTGCAGGTGCTGTCCCCACTGACGTCATCGGTCCTGGCTGAGAGGAGCATCAGGGTGGTGGATGATAAAGTGAGCGTGACAGAACTGGGGGTGCAGTTGGTTTCCGGACTCTCTCTGTCTCTTCAGCTCAGCTCTGGGAGCAACAGGGCTATTGTTGCCACGACGACCACAAGGGAGACAATCACAGAGCTGAAACAGGTAAACAACTGGAAAACTGCTACACATAAAAAGCAGAAATGCTTGATGGATTTTCGTCAATGTTTTTGTTAGTTACCCTCTTATTTTAAAAGAATTGATATTATTAATTTATTTAATTATTTTGATCTGATAAATTTAAGGAAGAAAGCTTTCAAAACTAACCTGGCTATTAGTAAAAAGTAATTGCCCACTAAACCTAATAACTGGTTGTGCCAGTAGAATTGTTTTATTTAGCCATTTGAAGGTTCTCAAACATGAATGACCTGTTTTACCACACTATCTGAATTGGATTCAAGTCCAAACTTTAATAAGGCCACTCTAAAACTTTGTTTTGAGCCATTCAGAGGTAGACTTGCCCGTGTACCACCAGCATGTTTAATTGGTTTTGTTTGAAATGCTGTGTTATTTTTACACAGATACAACAAGACCCATAGCTTCAAAAAAGTTTCAAGCTTGTCCCAACAGTCCCTAGAATATTTCCCCAAATTCTTGAGGATCATCAAGATGTGTTTTGGCCAAATAGAAGACGATCCTTTGTGTTCTTGTTGGTCTGCTGTGTTTTTTGACTCTCCCATAGTGCTATTTTATGCCCAGTCTCCTTTTTATTGTTGAATCATGAACAGTTATGTTAACTAAGGCACATGATGTCTGAAGTGCTTTAGGTGTTATTAAGGGGTTATTTTGTGATGTCTTGGAGGATTGTTAATCTTGCAGTTATTTTCAATTCAATTCAATTCAATTCAGTTTTATTTATATAGCGCCAATTCACAACGTGTCGTCTCAGGGCACTTCACAAAAGTCAGGTACATACATTCCAATTAGTCCTAACCATTGAACAGTGCAGTCAGAGTTAGTTATTTATTCAAATTGGATAAAAGGTTTTTCTGTCTAAGGAAACCCAGCAGATTTTATCCAGTCAGTGACTTGCAGCATTCACTCCTCTCGGATGAGCAGGTAGAGACAGTGGACAGTCACTGGCGCTGACTTTGCAGCAATCCCTCATACTGAGTATGCATGTAGCGACAGTGGAGAGCAAAAACTCCTTTTTAACAGGACGAAACCTCCAGCAGAACAAGGCTCAGTGTGAGCGGCCATCTGCCACAACCGACTGGGGGTTAGAGAGAACAGAGCAGAGACACAAAGAGAACAAAGAAGCACTGATCCAGGAGTACTTTCTATGGGAAGGAAAAGTAAATGTAAATCTCTGACTCGATGCAATCTGTTGGGTTTCCTTAGATAGAAAAACTTTTTATCCAATTTGAATAAATAACTGAATCTGACTGCACTGTTCAATGGTTAGGATTAATTGGAATGTATGTAGGCCTACCTGACTTTTGTGAAGTGCCTTGAGACGACATGTGTTGTGAATTGGTGCTATATAAATAAACTGAATTGAATTGAATTGAATTGAAATGTTAATGGATGTAGCTCCTTTAGTCGTTCCACCTAGAAAGAAAGAACAGATGAACTCTGAGCCAGTTTTCAAGGTTAGAGTCTGAAAGAGAGCACATACAGTTAGTTACAGTAAAGCTCAGTCAATCGCCATGTCTAGGAGAGAGAAAGGGTTAAACACTAAAAGACAGGGCCATATGGATCATCGGTAGAGGGTGAGCATTAAGTTGTTGCCAGCAGAAGCTTGGACGATGCCCCACTCCAGAAAGGTGTCACAGGTAGACACAGAGTCATTCCAGGTGTAGCTTCTAGGAAGAGAAAAGAGAGAGGACAAAGTTAAAAGCTGAAATAACAGCAAAAAATGCAAAATTGGAGAGTAGTGTGAGAATGTAGCGAAGAGGTTGAAAGTGGTCATTATGTTCTCCAGGAGCCTAAGCCTATAGCAGCATAACTACACAGATAGTTTCAGTTCAGATTATTTAGTTAAATGGCGCTTATTTTCAACAATGTCGTTTCAAGGCACCTCACAAAGGGTCCCATTGATGGTCATTGTTATTCTAAAAACCACAAGGATAGGGATACCTCTCTCTGTCAGACTGATTATAACCATTGGAAAAGAGAAGGGGTCATACAGGTAGCAGAAATGGAGGGTGTGTTTGCAACTCAACCATAACTGAGCCGGTTTAGGCTAAACCTGACTCCCCCTTACTCCATCCAACAGGGAGGGAGGAAGGCTCCCTGATAAACTAAGCCACTCTAACTATAAGTTTTATCAAAAAGGAAAGTTTTAAGCCTAGCCTTAAAAGTAGAAAGGGTGTCCGCCTCACGGACCAAAACCGGGAGCTGGTTCCACAGGAGAGGAGCCTGATAACTAAAGGATCTGCCTCCCATTCTACTTCTAGAGACTCTAGGAACCACCAGTAAACCTGCAGTCTGAGAACGAAGTGCCCTGTTAGGAACATATGGAACAATCAGATCTCTGATGTATGATGGAGCTAGATCATTAAGGGCTTTATATGTGAGGAGGAGAATTTAAAATTCTATTCTGGATTTAACAGGGAGCCAATGAAGGGAAGCTAATATAGGAGAAATATGATCTCTCTTTTTAATTTTCTTCAGAACTCTTGCTGCAGCATTTTGAATCAGCTGAAGGCTTTTAACTGCATTTTGTGGACATCCTGATAGTAAAGAATTACAATAGTCCAGCCTTGATGTAACAAATGCATGGACTAGTTTTTTTAGCGTCACTCCTGGATAGGATATTTCTAATTTTGGCAATGTTCCGGAGGTGAAAGAAGGAAATTCTAGAAACCTGTTCAATATGGGATTTAATTCAATTCAATTCAATTCAATTCAGTTTATTTATATACCGCCAATTCACAACACGTCGTCTCAAGGCACTTCACAAAAGTCAAGTACATAGATTCCAATTAATCTTAATCATTGAACAGTGCAGTCAGATTCAGTTATTTATCCAAATTGGATAAAAAGTTTTTCTATCTAAGGAAACCCAGCAGATTGCATCCAGTCTGTGACTTGCAGCATTCACTCCTCCCGGATGAGCGTGTAGAGACAGTGGACAGTCACTGGCGTTGACTTTGCAGCAATCCCTCATACTACCATGGGGTCGATGAGAGCACATAGAGTTAGTTACAGTAAAAGCTCAGTCAGTAGCTATGTCTAGGAGAGAGAAAGGGCTAAACACTGAAAGACAGGGCCATGTGGATCATCGGTAGAGGGTGAGCATTAAGTTGTTGCCAGCAAAAGATTTAAATGACATGTCCTGGTCAAAAGTAACACCAAGGTTTTTTACTTTATTACCGGAGGTCAATTTAATGCCATCCAGGGTTAAGTGATTGACTAAGTTTTTCTTTTTTAAGACTCCGGGTCCAAAGACGACAACTTTCTGTCTTATCTGAATTTAGAAGCAAAAATTTAAAGTCATCCAAGTTTTTATATCTTCAAAGACATGCTTGTAGTCTATCTAACTCGTTGGGTTTCATCAGGATTTATGGATAAGTAAAGCTGAGTATCATCAGGGTAAAAACATAAAAAAATTTTCCTATGCTGCCTTATTTGACCTACTGGAACAATAATATAGTAAAGAGAAATTTGGCCCAAGTACTGAACCTGTGGTACTCCACAATTAACCCTGGAGTTTAAAGGGAATTTATCATTTACATAAAAACTGGAATCTGTCAGACAGATAAGATTTAAACCAGCTTAGCGCTGTTCCCCTGATCCCTACAGCATATTCCAGCCTTTTAAGAGAAAATATGGTCGACTGTATCAAATGCTGCACTGAGATCTAAGAACCCAGTACAGACACCAGTCCATTTATCTGAGGCAATAAGAATATCATTAGTGACTTTCAGCAGAGCTGTTTCGTGCTATGGGGGGACTCAAAAACCCCTGACTGAAACTCTTCCCGGGTCATTGCTGTGTAAATGCTCCACATTTTGATTAGCAACTATTTTTTCAAGAATTTTAGATAAGAAAAAAAGATCGGTTTTAGTTCTGTAATTTTAAAGTCATCTCGATCAAGCGAAGGTTTTTTGAGAAAGGGTTTTAATTACAGCTATCTTAAAAGCCTGTGGTACATCCATTTACTAAAGATAGATTAATCTATAAAAAAATGGGGCTGGTAATCAGAGGGAACACTTCCCTTAAATAATTTTGGGTTTGGGGATTGGGTCTAACATACAAGTTGAAGGTTTAGATGAAGCTAATATTTTTGATAACTCAGGAAGCTCCACAGGATCAAAACAGTCCCAAAAACAAATCAGGTTCTACATTTATTTCCAGTGTTGTTTTCACTTGGTGAGGATGAAGTAATCATTTCGGGAGTATGTCAAAGATTTTTTTTTTAATAGAATCATTTTTATTTAAAAAGAATCCCCAAAAATTCATGACTGCTAAGAGCTAAGACAATGGATGGCTCAACAGAGCTATGACTTGGAATTTTAGCAACTGTACTAAGAAAACCTAGGATTATTCTTGTTCTCTTCTATTAAATGAAAAAATAAGCTGTTCTGGCTTGGGGCGAAGTGTCTTTTTATAGAAAAATAGGCTTTTTTTCCAGATTAAGTAGGAATCCTCTAGTTGTGTAGAGCGCCATTTTTTCTCCAAAATTTTCTAACATTGTGCTTTAAAGTACGCAGATCTAAATTAAACCAAGGAGCCTGCCTCCTATCAATAATTACCTTGTTTTTCAAGGGGGCTGCATTGTCTAATGCACCATGCAACGATGAAGTAACACTACGAACAAGATAATCAATTTGTGAAGGGGAAGAAACAGAATTATTGCCTTCCACTGTGCTTTTCAGTGATAATGAGAAGATTAAAAGTGGAACAGATTCTATAAAGGTTGTTACAGCATCGTCTGATAATGATCTACTATAATGAAATTTTCTTTCAGGTGTGGAGTACTCGGTTAAATTAAACTCAAAGGTTATTAAGAAATGGTCAGACAGGACAGGGTTATGAGAAAATATTGTTATGTCTTTACACTCAATCCATATGTCAGCACAAGGTCCAGAGAATGAAGACAAAGGTGGGTAGGTTTGTTAATGTTTTGAGCAAAGCCAATTGAGTCTAAGATAGCATTAAAGGCTATTTTGGCTATCACTTTCAGTGTCAACAATGAATGTTTAAAACCCCCCATAATAAATTATCTGTATTTAACACAAAACAGATAAAAGGTCTGAAAACTGATCTAAAAAATTGAGAGAAGGGCCTGGTGGACGGTACAAAACAACAAACAGAAGTGGTTTTTGTGCTTTGCAATTGGGGGGGGAAAACTAAAGGTTTAATTTCAAAGAGTTGTAGCTATTGATTGGTCTGAGACTAATCAATAAATCGGAATGAAAGATGGTTGCTACTCCTCCACCTCGCCCAATTTTCCAGGAATGCGAAAAATTTAAATAATTAGTAGGAGTTGACTCATTTATAGTAACATAATCCTCTTGCTGCAGCCGGTTTTTTTTAGGCAAATAAATCAATCTGATTGTCGGAAATCAGGTCACTAACTGGCAATGTCTTTGAAGAGAGAGATCTTATGTTCAGTATGCCACATTTAATTTGTTTTATTTTTTCTTTTAGTCTGAGTTGTGTTTATTTTTTTGAGATTTTCCTGATTTCCTCCTTTTTGATAATTTTTTTTAATCTATTTCAATTTTTGGGCCTGGGCGAGACACTGTCTTAATAGGGTAATGGTTTGGGCAGCAGTACAGAAGCTGCAGAGAGGAGTGTTTTAACTACGACCCTGCTTCCGTTCTGAACCCTGGGTTTTTCAGAGTTTTGGACAACAAAAATTCGGCCAGATTCCTAGAAAGAAGAGCTGCTCCATCCAAAGTGGGATGGATGCTGTCTCTCCGGATCAGACCAGGTTTACCCCAAAATGTTCGCCAGTTTTTGGTAGGCCAACCACTCTCTTTTCCTTATTTTTTTCCATTCTGGACAGCTTTGTTCCCTTAAGAAATAAAAATATTTGAAAATAGCTTTTTGTATTTACTCAGGTTGTCTTTCTCTCAAATACATTTTTTTTTCGTGATTTGAAAAAAATTGAACGTGGAAAAAAAAGAAAAAGGGAAATGCAAGGGTTGAATACTTTTTCACAGTGCTGTATGTTCATAAGTATATTTTGATAGCCATACAGAGGTATCTGCGGAAAATCTAAGAATTAGAGATGGAATTTTTTTTACAGGATATCAAGCCAGATGTGACTTTTGCCAATATTGATTTCAAATATGATACATGGCATTGATATTCAATGCAAGACATGCAGAAACAGCAAACGAATGTGGGCCCAAACCATCAATAGAACTTTACATAATAAGCTCTAATTCTCAGTTTCTTTCCATCATAAAAACTTTTAGCACATATTAAATAAACGCAGAGGAGCAAAATTAAAGCCATTGCGAAAAGAAGTATAACAATTACTTGATTTCCTGTTAGTTTGGGTCAAAGTTAGGGAGAAGCACTGCAGATGAACCTATCAGCGACAGGTGGTTTCAGTCAAAGCTTTTTTTGTAAGATATATACATCTATGCTCTGATCTGTGAATAGGAGAAAAGAACCACTCGATGTTTTGCTCCAGAGCATAAAAAATTAACTAAAATAACTTTATGTCATTATGTTTTCGCTTCCATTTTTTGTGAATTTTTAGAATTCACAAAAAAACAATGGAAGCAAAAACATGATGACTTGAACAGCTTTTTAATCATATAAAAATCTGGGTTATTAATGAATCCTGCATTTTCATAATTATCTAAATTAATATAAATATTAAACTCTACGAAAAAGTAACATAATTTGAACAACACAAACCGTCAGGGTATAATAACTGTTGTGCTTCCTTTTTATTTCTTTAAATGTGAATGTGTTCTTAGTCTGGACCCTCATCAACAGCTGCAGAGCTCTGTGAGAGACGAAGATGAGGCAGACAGATGATCATGTTAAAAACTCACTCACACATTTAGCCGTGGCAGTCTGCCCATTTTGAACCTGCTCCCTGTCACTGGCCTTTTCTCTTTTACATTGAGTGCACTGCTACTGCTGCTTTGTCACAGTCAATAAACCTGCCACTGTGGATGACCAGCCAATTGTGTCTGTTATAGCAAGCTGTTATGCTCAGGGTGATTTAGAATGTACTCAGATCTAAAATTTAGGTTAGGTTTGTGGTGACCCAGTAGCTCACAGAAGCTACAGAAAATGGGTCATTTTGTTGTGATGTCAGTCGAATGGCTAATTCTGTTCTTAATTTGACCCTTAATGCAACCTTTTTGGTCATGACATCTGCCATACGTTTGTATGAATTAAAATTAATAATTAAACTAGAATCCCTAGTTATCCATGTTTCTTTTAATTCCATGTTTTAAGAAATTAATAAAGCCAGTTTACAGGGTTCCTATGAAGTTTGAAAAAAGTATTAAATATAATTTCAGTTTTTTCCAGGTCTAAGTAAGTGTCCAAATAAACAATGAAAGTATGGAAAAATACTTCTTATTCCCTAATTCCTTGTTAAAAATGTTCACCTTGCCTTCACTCTATTCCTTTCTGGTGTCCCTCATTCTTCCTTTCCTTTTCCTCCATATATCCTGCCTTATGTGTTGAGCTCAGCATTATTAAATGTAAATAAAACAAGGCTAAGTAATGTTCATTCACTTTCTGTTTCCTGCCTTACATACTCATGAACTCTACATGGCTCAATTTGTACTTTTTTCTCTCTCTCTGTCTCTGTTTTATTACAGGAAGCAGTGGTCAGCTGCTGGGTTCAGTTTAGTGATAGGGCGGTTGCTCCACTGGAGCTTTTTGACCGTGGTGTCTACTCTCTCACAGTCTCCACCAATGACGAGAGGGTGGCCACCGTGCGGCGTACCCCACTGTCCACATTTGTGGTCGCACAAGGTGAAGGTGAAGGCCGTGGTAGGCAGGTAAAGGTGGAGCTGAGGATCTGTGAAGAATGCCAGAAGTCCAAGAGGAAGAGCAAGCTAGCAGTGGGTGCAGGGATTCTCAAGACTAATTTCCGGAGCAGCACAGGTGTAGCAGGAGGAGCAAGCCAAAATGTGGAAGCGGTGGGTGAAGTAAAAACAGCAGTGACATCGCAAAACTTATTCACAGTGATGGATAAAAGACCAGTCATTGATACAACAACCAACGAGCAGTCTATTGTAGCAGAAAGCACCATCACAACTACGCCTCCCAACAGATATGTGCAAACATCTGCAGTATGGGTTGGAAGAACCAAACCTACAGGAGGTACTGTATCTAGTGTCATTAGCATGGCCACTTCAACAACTATAAAGAAATTACGGTCTGATGCACAGCTGAACACTGCCAAACCAACAGTGGGGTTTGTCAGTAAAGGGGATAGGAAGAAGAAAAGATATGGGAACATGCTTGACAACTCTAATTCATCCTCTAACAATGACATTCCTATAGGTGACAAACCTGAGAAAGAGCCCCCCAAAACTAAAACACCTAAAGTAACTGAGAGCGACCTCATCAGGACTTTCAAAGCCCTGTCCGACTTGGAAATTGGCATGTATTCCTTAATAGGGGTTTCCTGTATCGCTATCATGGCATTTTTGCTCAACTGTGCTTCATATAAGCTATGTTTTCGGAAACAGAAGACCCCCATACAGACAGGCCCAGCTCCCACTGCAGACCTGAAGGATCACAAGCATGACTGGGTGTGGATGGGGGGAAACAGTCACAGCACCCCTCCACCTGGTGCTCAACCGACCCCGGCTCAAGCTTCAACCATAAAACATGAGCCTCACTGTCCTCTAGAGTCCCATCATTCAATAGATTCAATGAATCCCAGTGGCCTGCAAGGGTCTTTGCCAACAGTGAGTGCCCCTGCTGCCCCAGAGAGAACCGCTACACTGGGGCGCTGCAGGAGCAGCTCCCAGCAACACCAGTTTCAAGCAAAGGCCATCGACCCCATGGTAAACCGGTCAGCCACTTTGCTAGCAAGGCCGCACCGCAGCGAGCCTCTGCATTCTCCCACCAGCAAGAGAAATCAAGTCCAGTTCACCACCTTCACCACACTTGACATCAAGCACTTGGCTGCGCTGAAGAAGAATGGTGTGGACTTAAACTGGGCAAACCAGAAAACCCAGCTGCCCCCTGCTCAGCCCCATACACCTTTACCTGACATGCCTTGGCCTGTTGTCACACCATTAAGAGAGCCCCAGTGAGTTTACTGATGGGGCCATATATGATTGCATAAGTAGTCAGGAGGAATATAATGCCTTTTAAATATATTCATACCTCTTGATCTTTCCACATTTGGTTACATTACAATTATAATCTCACAAAATATATGTTTTTAGATTCCATATAAAAATCTTTACAAAGTAGCTCATAATTGTGAAGTAGAAGGGGAAGGATCCATGTTTTTTATATCAGAATCAGAATCAGCTTTATTGCCACGTTCGTACATACAAACAAGGAATTTGACTCCACTACACTTTGCTCTCTGGTTTTTTTTTTTTTTTTTTGTTTTTAATGCGTTATAAGATATATTTATGCCTATATCTTTATGTCCTTAAATATAAATATATACAAAGGTGTATTTGCAACTTCAGTATGCAGTTGTTTAGTACTCTATAAAATGTTCATCAGAGAAACTCTAAACAGTTTATGTGCAGGGTGTGTGGGGTCTGCAGAGATTTTAGCAGCTCTTTCCTGACCCTAGACCTGTATAAGACCTGGATGGAGGGAAGGTCAGCCCTGCTTATTCTCTCTGCAGACCTGATTATTCGTTGCAGTCTGCACCTGTCCTGTTTTGTGGATGAGCCAAACCACACTGAGATGGATGAAGACAGGACAGACTGAATGACTGAATGATGGCAGTGTAGAAGATAACCAGCAGCTCCTGTGGAAGGTTGTACTTCTTGAGTTGCCTCAGGAAGTACAGTCTCTGCTGGGCCTTCTTCTGAACAGTGTATATGTTTGAGGACCATCTCAGGTCCTCAGAGATGGTGGTTCCTAGGAACCTGAAGTGGTCCACAGCTGACACGGTGTTGTTGAGGATGGTGAGGGGGGTGTATGGGGGTGGTGCTCTCCGAAAGTCCACCACCATTTCCACAGTCTTGAGTGGGTTGAGTTTAAGGTAGTTCTGACAACACCATTGTACCAGCCGATCCACCTCCTGTCCGTATGCAGACTCATCACTGTCCTGGATTAGACCAATGACAGTGGTGTCATCTGCAAACTTCATGAGTTTCACAGAAGGGTCCGCTGAGGTGCAGTCATTTGTGTACAGGGGGAAGAGGAGTGGGGATAGAACACACCCCTGGGGGGCACCACTACCTATTGATCTGGTGCGGGAGAAGATGCTCCCCAGTCTCACCTGCTGCTGTCGGTCAGTCAGGAAGCTTTTGATCCACTGACAAGTGGAGGCTGGGACGTTGAGCTGGGTGAGCTTCTGGTATGATGGTGTTGAAGGCCGAGCTGAAGTCTACAAACAGGAGCCTGGCGTACGTCCCTGGACGGTCAAGGTGTTGCAGGATGAAGTGTAGACCTAAGTTGACAGCATCATCTGCCGACCTGTTTGCTCGGTAATCAAACTGCAGGGGGTCCAGCAGGGGGTCTTTGATGTCTTTCAGGTGCTTCAACACCAGCCGCTCAAAGGATTTCATGACCACAGACGTCAGGGCTACAGGCCTGTAGTCATTTAATCCTAGGATGGTGGGTTTCTTGGGCACTGGGATGATGGTGGATCGTTTGAAGCAGGAGGGGACCTCACACGTCTCCAGTGACTTGTTGAAGATCCGGGTGAAGATCGGGGGCGAGTTGATTTGCACAGGCTTTCAGGCATGATGGGGAGACGTTATCAGGTCCTCCAGCTTTCTTTGTTTTCATGTGCTGAAAGAGCCTATTTACATCTTCCTCAGAGATCTTTAGTGCAGGCAGAGGATCTGAAGGTAGGGGGTTGATTGCTTTATGGGAAGAATTTGTTCCTGAATGGGATGTGGAGGAGATGGTTTGAGGTGTGAACGGCTTCCTGTCATGTCTGCAGTATGCAGTCATGTCTGCATTCAGACGGTTAGCCAGGAGAGGATTCTGTTCAGGTTGGGTGGGGGGGCTCCTATAGGCAGTCAGGTTTCTCAGACCAGTCCATACAGCCGAAGCATCACCAGTAGAAAGGCTGTTCTTTAGCTTCTCACTGTAGCTTCTTTTGGCTGCTTTGATCTCCTTTGTTAGTTTGTTCGTGGCCTGCCTGTACCACGCCCAATCTCCACTGCTGTGAGCTTCTTCCTTATGCCTGTGCAGGTTCCTGAGATGTGGAGTAAACCATGGCTTGTTATTCCCAAAGGTGCAGAATGTCTTGGTCTGCACACATATGTCCTCACAGAAACTGATGTATGATGTCACTACATCAGTTAGTTGGTTTAAGTCAGTGGCTGAATTTCAAAAACCGTCCAGTCTGTGCATTCAAAGCAGGGTTGTAACGTCTGCTTTGATTCCTCAGTCCACTTCTTAACAGTGTGAACCGCGGGTTTGGAAGCTCTTAATTTCTGCCTGTAGATTGGGATGAGGTGCATAAGAGAATGATCCGAAAATCCCAGAGCAGCCCTGGTAACAGCATGATATGAGTCCTTTAAAGTTGTGTAACAATAGTCCACTGTGTTTTTGTCTCTGGTGGGACACTTAATATACTGTCTGTATTTGGGGAGTTCATTGGAGAGGTTTGCACTGTTAAAATCTTCCAGTATTATGATGAAAGAGTCTGTGTATTTTTTCTCCACATCTGTAATCAGCTCAGCTAGATGTTTTTCAGCAGCAGAAGTGCAGCCTTGCGGTGGAAAATATGAGCCAATTATTATAAACGAGGAAAACTCTCTTGGTGAATAAAACGGTTTACAATTTATGGAAAATGACTCCAGATCAGGACTACATGTTTTCCCCAGCACTTTTATGTCTTTGCACCAACCTTCATAAAAGCAGATTCCGCCTCCTCGCTTCTTGCCCGATTTCTCCGCGCAGCGATCTGCTCTGAACAGCTGGAAGCCCGGCATCAGCAGTGCTTGGTGTGGGATGTTTTCACTCAGCCATGACTCGGTAAAACAGAGAACCGCTAATCCGCGGAGGTCCGTGTTTTTACAGGTGAGAAGAAGCAGCTTGTCCATCTTGTTACTTAGAGAGCGGACATTTGTCAGTTGGATTGAAGGCAGTGGTGTGCGAAGTCCTCTTTGGCGGAGCTTTACCAGCGCGCCCGCACTCTTTCCCCTCCGACGCTTTCAGCGCAGTATCCCATAGAGTGCCGTGGCTCCGCTCGCCAGAAGCTCAGTGAAGCTCGGATCGATGAATGATGGTGAAAAAATCCCAAGATAGGACTCTCTGATGTTGAGAAGTTCCCCTCTGCTGAATGAGATCACAGAATTGTGGCCCGAGACCACAGGACTGTGGCTCGAAAAACATAAAAACACAAAATACACAAAAAAAGAGAGAGCGAAGCTCCAAGGCTGCCATCGTGGGCGCCATCTTGCCAGTATATGTTTTACACATGAAATTCTAAAAAATGTGGTGTGAATTTGTGTTCAGCTTCTGTAAGTCAAAGCTTTGTTGAACTACCTTTTGCTGTGATTACAGCTGCAAGTCCCTAGGGTATGTCTACCAACTTTGCACATCTAGAATCTAATATTTTGTACCCATTCTTCTTTGCAAAATATTTCATGCTTAGGTTAGATGGAGAGCATCTGTGAACATAAATTTCCAAGTCTTTAATATTTAGATTTGGATCTGAAATTTGATTGGGCTATTCTAACACATGAATAAGCTTTGATCTGAAGCATTCTATTATAGCTCTGGCTGTGTGTTCAGGCTTGTAAACCTACAGTCTCAAGTAGTTTGCAGGCATGTCAAAGTTTCAGATTTTTTTTATTTGTAAGCCATTTTGAAAAACATGGGTCCTTTCCCTTACCCTTCATGATTATGCAGTACTCTGTCTTGGTCGTTCACATTAAATCCCACTGAAACACACTAATGTTTGTGGTTGTAACATGAAAAAATGTGTCCTAGAGGTATGAATAATTTTGGAAGGAGCCGTATTTACAAATTACATGCATATTTTGACAAGGAATGTTTAAAACATAGAAAAATAAAACAAACTAAATAACTTTAATGGATTTATATGAATAAATTATTTAAAGAATATTTTGTGTTTTAAAAGATATATTCTTAATGCAGAATTGCAAACAAAGCACCAAAAAATAAAACCTATTTAGGGCTAAATAAATCTGTCATGTTAATATAGATATGTATGGTATTTTACATCTTTATACTTTTCTTGGTTAAAAAAAGAAAAAAGAAACATTGAACTTTATTTACTTTTATACAATTCTGTAGTTTCTGTAGGAGCAGTTCTAGTCTTTATTAGTCATCAGACTGGATGCAGTATGAGAGGCTTTCCTTCTTGTAAATACCCTTTTTCTGCAAACAATCCTGTAATTTGTCAGAGAATATACGACTGTTATTTAACTCCAAAAAATCAATCTTCACCAGAAACTAATACAAACTATATTGATGTTGTCTGGGAAGAGTGTGAGATAGGTAATGTTTCAGAACATTTTATACACTAGTTAAGGCTGCAGGTCTGTCCTACAGAGGTGCTGGTACCACTTGTAGGGAAAAACAAAATAAGGGGAAAAATGGTCAGTGTAATACATATTCATCTGAAAGATTTTTCACATGTGATTTTTTACGTTTTACATGTGTGGGCTATTCTGCCTGGAGACCCCAGGCAGAATAGCTCCTGTATCTAGTCAGGAGCTAATGGGGTTCTCAATAAAATACAATAAAATCAAATACAAAAAAATATGATGCCTTTTTATTCTCCTGTTTTTAAACAATATGTGATGTGCATTTCCTGATAAAATTCAAATAATAAAACATTACATCCATGTATTATATCTTAGTTGAAGCTTTATTGAATCATTGTTCTCCACATCATGCAGCAATTCCAAGCAAAACACAGTCAGTTGTTTGGATTAAATGTCTGAAGCTTTGCCAGGAATCAGTGGGATTTAATTGTGTTTAATCACTCCTGAATGTGATTTAGGTCTGATGTCATCATTCTCCAAAAAGCCACTGTGTTGAATGTGCCTGCCAGTGTTAGGATTCAATGCTGCCGCACTGTAAAAAAACACAAAAGGACATAAATTGTCCATCAGTTCTTGTATCCTGAAGCCATCCCCAAAGAATCACAGGCATTTTATCAAGGATGAAGGCCTATATGTGGCTCATTTTTCTTTCCATCTCCACTTTTTACTGTGTCTACAAGGTGAGCACAGCTCAAAATTACATTCTACGGTCTGTGATGAATAAACACTGTCTGAAGCTTAAAGGTGACCAGATAATCTGATGCTATGCACAACACGAATTTGTTTGTGTCGATGTGACAGCACACACGTCATTCTCTACAAACAGCTGCCAACGGCTTTAGAATGATGATAAAAATTTTAATATAATATTCCCAATTTCTTAATGAACCTCACTGTTTTGGTTAATTTCCCTTTTCCTATTAATATGCCTTTTCATAGACAGTGGACAAACTAAATAAACCCACCCAGTAGATCAGTAGATGGGAAGGGAGTCAAAGTTAACCCTTGGTGCAGCAATGTTTAAACTCGTTGAATTTCAGATGCAGAATTATTGGGGTTATTAAATGCAAATTTTCTTGGAAAAAAAACAACCATTCAATATCTTTGATTTTGCCTTTTTTGTTGGCTTTATTGCATTTCTAGAGTAGACCTAATTTCATCACACTGAGAAAACTTTCACTGGATTTTCTTGAGTGTTGGCTTATGCAGTATTAATAATGTTACACAATTTAATCACATTCAGCCGCATTGCATTTAGACCTACTGCTAGCCCCTAGGAGAGCTTTACATATAATAAGGAATTTAAACTATAAATAATGTGTGGGTATCTGGACAAGAAAGGAGTAGAGTCCCCTGGTATCATTGCAGCTGGATCTCTAATCTGGAGCATCAGCTTCCCTGTTGACAGATTTAAAGGATTGGGGTCATTTTGTTGAGGATTACTGTGCATTAGTGAAGTGTCTCAGCGGCAGAGGTCCGTTAATGTGGGCCATAAGAGACAAGGTCACACTTTCCTAAAGTCTGTTTTTTTTTCTTTTTGCGCATGTTGGATATGCGGTTCAACATGTGCTTGGAAACCAGAAAGCACACATGAAATGCAAAAACATTTTTACTGTGTCTTTGATCACTTCTGCATCTGCAAAGAAAGGTGCTAATTGCTCTTATCTGCTGGACTGGCATGTTTGTGTCTCCCTGTATTTTGTGCAGTGTCCTTCATTAATCCAGAATACAGAAATAAAAGACATATCATGTAAAAACAGTCGAAATAGAGGAGAGGATCTGCTTCATGAATTCTCCCCTTAGACTGGAGAACCAGTGAAAGTTTGCTTGTCCATTTAATCTGGTTCATTCAGATATCCTCTTATCTCAGAAAAATGGCAAGTCATCTGCATTGTCATTATTAGTCATCTTACTGTCTCATAGCTGCTTTGAAATAATACTAGTAAAATAATGGCTTGATGCTTATTAGGCCAACTGAATGGAAGACTCAACCCACCTACTAAAAAAAATGTTCTGTTTTAACTGTGTGCATAAATGGCAACCATGGCAAACTCCTTTGGTGTCTAATACTCATGTTTCTCATGTCAAAAATGCATTCTCTGTAATCAGTGTAGAATAATTCAGTCTGTACTTGATCAGTCTATGTATTGTGGCTGTCACACTTGTCTTGATGGTCCTAATGCCAGAAAATAAATAAACATTCTATTTTTGTGTATACATGCACAAACCCGTATAATAAAATACATTTAACTTAATAATATTTGTTCAGTATACAATAAACAAAGTTAGGACTTACCAGTCTAAATATTTGACACTTTGCATTAAAGATGATTATATTCAGTCCAGAGAGCGTGGCTAACAGCGTATCTAACTCGGAAAAAAGCAAGCCAATAAAACCTAGCCAAAAATCAAATGAAATTAAAATGTTTTAACCATTGTGTTAATTTCCTCATTAACCACCAGGATGAGGAAACTGTTGACATTCTGCAGACATTCTACGGGCTGTGATATATCTAGGGATGTGAATTCTGTTTGATTTGTCACATGGAATGTACATGGAGCTGGAAAGCATATTAAAAAGCATAAAATCATAGATCAACAAGAAAAACTCCAAGCAGACATTGTCTTATTTCAGGAAATCAACATATTCAAATATGGACCACCAGAATTTGACCATTTTTTCTTTTTACCCGTACTCGTACTCATCCTCGTCGTCTTCCGCTTCATCCGGGACCAGGTAGCGGAGGCAGCAGACAAAGTAGAGGCACCCAGACAAGACATTCCCAGGACAGCAGAAAGACATAGTCCCTCCAGCGTGTCCTGGCCATCTCCTGGGCCTCCTCCTGGTGGGACATACTTGTGTCCAGGAGGCATCCGGCACGGATGCCCGAGCCACCTCAACTGGCTCCTCTCGATGTGGAGGAGCAGCGGCTCTAATCCGAGCTCCTCCCGGACCTCGCCATTACTAAGGCACCCCACCAATCCGTCTGTCGATCTCCCGCTCCACTCTCCCCTCATTTGTGAACAAGACCCCAAGATACTTGAACTCCTCCACTTGAGACAGGAACTACCCTCCAAACTGAGGAGGACAAGCCACCCTTTTCCGGTCGAGAACCATGGAGAATCCACTGGTCCCCATATCAGACCCCCTCCAGCCCTTGGCTGTGCCTAGAAATCCTGTCCATAAAAGTTATGAACAGGACCGTTGACAAAGGGCAGCCCTGCCGGAGTCCAACATGCACCGGGAATAGGTCCGACTTAGTGCCGGCAATGCGGACCAAACTGCTGTTCCGCTTGTACAGAGACTGGATGGCCCCTAAGAAAGGGCACCTAACTCACGTTTCCCACGTGGGAACATCTGGCAGAGCCCTCGGCCAGGGATGTATTCAACTCCCATCTCGAGGAGAGCTTTGACCAGATTCCACAGGAGGTTGGAGACATAGAGTCAGAGTGGACCATGTTCTCTGCGTCTATTGACGATGCTGCCGCCCATTGCTGTGGCTGTAAGGTCTGCGGTGCCTGTCGCAACGGCAATCCCCGAACCCTGTGGTGGACACCGGCAGTAAGGGATGCTTTCAAGCTGAAGAAGGAGTCCTATCGGCTGTGGTTGGCTTGTGGGACTCCTGAGGCGGCTGACGGGTACCGTGAGGCCAGGCATGGCTGTGGCAGAGGCAAAAACTCGGGCCTGGGAGGAGTTCGATGAGGCCATGGAGAAGGACTACTGGTTTGCCCTAAAGCGATTCTGGCTAACCCTCTGGTGGCCAGGAGGGGGAAGCAGTGCTTTGCCAACACTGTTTACAGTGGGGGTGGGGAACTGCTGACCTCGACTGGGGACATTATCGGCCAGGGAAGGAGTACTTCGAGGAGCTCGTCAATCCTGCCGTCACGCATTCCCTGGTGGAAGCAGAGGCTGGGGACTTTTGTTAACTTCTTCTGTTCTTCTTGCACTCCCTGCTCATTCAGGTTAATTAGGCACTCTCCCTCAGTCTTCCTGCAGCCCTTCTCACCAGCTGTTCCATGTTACTTCTGATTAGCTCCTTTCCCAGCTCATTGGTCCACACTCCACGTCCCTCAGTATTTAAGCTCTCTGGTTTTCTTTGTTTGCCACTGATTCCTATTGTTGTCACTCTGTTTGTTAACCTGTGTGCTACCTGAATACATGCTCCTGTCATATTCCTGTTTCTGTTATTCACTTGCCTGAGTTCCTGTACCGGGTCAAAGTGTAAGTTCGTTATTCATTAAATCCTTCTCATCATATCCACTACACTCTGCATTTGGGTCCTACCTCAACACTCACCATGACACAACACGTTCCAAAAAAGCTGGGACAGGGGCAACAAAAGACTGGGAAAGTTAAGGAATGCTTAAAAAACACTGGTTTGGAACATTTCACAGGTAAACAGGTGAATTGGAAACAGGTGATTGTCATTATTAGGTATATATGAGTATTAGGTCCAAGCTAAAATAATTTTTTGGTTTTAAATTTTGAGACTAAAGTCAAAATATTACGAGGATAAAGTCGTAACATTAGGAAAATGAAGTCATAACTTTACGAGAATCAAGTTGGAACATTATAGGTTTAAAGAATCTTTTTTGAGAACTCTTGCGAAAAAGCAGTTTTCCATGTGTTAAAATGAGGTATGTTGGGCTTTAGTATCTTTAGTATCAGTTTAGTATCAGTTTCAAAAATATGGACATTCTTAGTCTATTAGCACATCAGCATCAAATTATTACCAGCGTCAGGACTTTGAAACGATTGTGCCTGTTTCAAAGAAAGAAGCACGGATGTAGAAGAAATTGCTTGTTTTGTGGAAAAGGAGCTGTCATTGCTTTTTTCTCATAATGTTACGACTATATTCTCATAATATTACCACTTCATTATTGTAATTTCCAAAAAATAATTATCTTAGCCTAACCCTAATACTCAGCTATAGGTATAAAAGGAGCATCTCTGAGGGACTCAGTCGTTCACAGTAAAGTATGGGGCAAGGTTAACCAATATGTGAACAACTGCGTGAGCAAATAGTCTAACAGTTTAAGAATATTTCTCAACGTACAACTACAAGAAATTTAAGGATTTATTATCTATTGTCCATGATATCATCAAAAGATTCAGAGAATCTGCAAAATCTTTTGCATGTAAGCGCCATGGTCAAAAGCCAACCTTAAATGCCCTTGACCTTCAGGAGGCACTACATTAAAAATGAACATAATTCTGTAACGGATATTACCAGGTGGATTCAGAAAACCATTGTCAGTTAACACTCGTCAGTTAAGCTTGTCGCTACATCTACAAGTGCATGTTAAAACTATACCATGCAAAGTGAAAGCCATATATCAACAACATCCAGAAACGCTGCCAGCTTCCTGGGCCTGAGCTCATCTGAGATGGACTGATGCAAAGTAGAAAAGTGTGCTGTGATCTGACTAGTCCACATTTCAAATTGTTTTTGGAAATCATGGACGTCATGTCCTCCGGGCCAAGAAGGAAAAGGACTATCCAAATTGCTATCATTGCAAAGTTCAAAAGCCAGCGTCTGTGATGGTATGGGGTGTGTTAGTTTCCATGGCATGGGTAACATGCACATCTTTGATGCCACCATTAATGCTGAAAGGTTCATCCTGGTTTTGGAGCAACATATGCTGCCATCCAAGCAACAGCTTCTTCAGGTACGTCCCATACTATTTTAGCAAGAGAATGCCAAGCCACATTCTGCACGTGTTACAACAGAGTGGTAAAGAAATAGAATGGGTACTAGACTGGGCTGTCAGCAGTCCAGACCTGTCTCCCACTGAAAATATGTGGCACATTATGCAGGGCAAAATTAGACAGTGGAGACCTTGGAATGTTGAGCAGCTGAACTTTTACATCCAGCAAAAATGGGAAAGAATTCCACCTACACCTTTAGCTAATGTATGTGGTCCAAGCGTGGATAATTCCAACATTTATCACAGTCTCTTTTCTGCCCTTTCATCTTAGATCGGCACATCACTTGTGGTGGGTGAAGACTTTAACCTTCCTCTAAACAGAGTTAGACATGCTCAGCAGATCATCAGCATTTCGGAGCTTGTAGTGAGTTAATACACTAAAGCATTATGATGGATGACTCATGCCATCCATCAGATAAGGAGTTTACCTTTTTTCACCTGTCCACCACTCTTGTTCCTGTATAGACTTAGTTATAATCAGCAACTCTGATATGAAGAAGGTATGTGAGGCACAAATTCATCCTATTTCCTTAAGCAACCATGCAACAGTAAACTTTTGAAGAAGATTTTAACAGGTTCTTTGAGAGAGAGTGGACCAATTTGTTTGAAACTAAAATGATCATGCTAATATCTGTTGTGGTGTCCAGAGGGAGGCAGCAACAGTTCTTATGCATGGCAACATAATTTATTATTTGTCATATAAGAAAAAAAGAAAAAGCCACTAAATTGGAAAGTGTTCTAGAACAGAAAATGGAGTCTGAAGAATATTTGTTGAAAGAAATAAGAAAACTAAAACTAGAACTTAAGAGAATACTAAAGGCAAGAATATAAATATAAATATAGAGATTATGATTGGAGAACTTTGATCATAGTAATAAATGTAGCAAACCTCTTGCAAATCAATTAAAAAAGAATAAAGAGGTTATAATTGCAACACGAACTGACAGTAACGGTATACCAACTAGTGACCCTAAAGAAATTTTTATATTTTTTTTGAATATGATATAGATGAATTTTTAAATAAAGTTTATTTCCCTAAATTAAATGAAATTAAATTAAATTAAATGAAAAGGGTTCTAGAATTAACTTTAGTGGCAGGTGAACTCCATGAAGCAGTTAAAATTATGCCTATTGGCAAAGCTCCAGGACCTGATGGCTTCCATGCAGAACTCTACAAAGAGGTCTGGCCACTGCTGGTCCCCAAAAAAACAAATAGCTCTAATAGGGTGTATTCACACCAGGAAAGTCTTTTGGTCCACTTGTTTGGTTCGGACCAAAAGCAGACTTCATTTTTTTCGTTTGGTGCAGATCCCTTTCAAATTGTGCTTTTTGCGAGTCAACTATAGCTTGTAAATGATTTGCTGCTCCCACTGGACAGAAATAACTAGGAAGGGACAGAGCACAACCTGGAAATCAAGCAAATCTCCATTGGAAGTATTGGTTGCTGCATTTCTGTTCTGCACATTTGTGCAGCTATTAACGCTGCAAAATCATTGTATCAAGGGCAGCTCATTCAACGCAGGTTTTGCGACGTTCTATTTCTAATTCTCGAATGGCATTGGCAAATGCATGCTGCAAGTCAAAGGAGATGGAGGGCTCTGCGTACCTTGACCAACAGCATGCTGACAGCAGCATTGCTCAGCAAAAGTCGGCGGATCAGGTATGATTTCAGTGCATTCAATTCAATTCAGTTTTATTTATATAGCGCCAATTCACAACACATGTTGTCTCAAGGCACTTCACAAAAGTCAGGTACATAAATTTCAATTAGTCCTAACCATTGTACAGTGCAGTCAGAGTTAGTTATTTATTCAAATTGGATAAAACGTTTTTCTGTCTAAGGAAACCCAGCAGATTGTATCCAGTCAGTGACTTGCAGCATTCCCTCCTCCCGGATGAGCATGTAGAGACAGTGGACAGTCACTGGCGTTGACCTTGCAGCAATCCCTCATACTGAGCATGCATGTAGCGACAGTGGAGAGGAAAAACTCCCTTTTAACAGGAAGAAACCTCCAGCAGAACCAGGCTCAGTGTGAGCGGCACTCTGCCACGACCGACTGGGGGTTTGAGAGAACAGAGCAGAGACACAAAGAGAACAAAGAAGCACTGATCTAGTACTTTCTATGGGAAGGAAAAGTAAATGTTAATGGATGTAGCTCCTTCACTATTCACTATTCACGACATTTGCTACGGTGGCTCATTAAGTCCAAAAGGCTCATGTTTTCTGTAGTTGGGTTCCATCTGCAAATTGACTTCACATTAAAATAATCTGGGGAAGGTAGAGACTACTAAGAACTACTTTACAGAACCTCACAAAATAAAAATGTTACTTTAACTGTAATCATTCTAAAATACCTTTGAACTACTTACTAAGAATAGGTTTTCTTGACTGGGCTGGGCACCAATTTATTTTTCTACACTGAATTTACACAAAACTGTTTAGTGCAATAAAGATAATCTAAACAATTCTTATGTTTGATTTACTAAGTTAATATAAAAAGCCGCAATATGTTTGCTTTTTTCTTTGTTTAAGACAGCATAAACAGAAACATAAAAGAAGACGCAGGATGCATAACCCAGTCCCAAGAAGAATTAAGAGAGATAACTTGTATAACAGGTGGAAGAGAGCTCAAACAGTATGGCAGCTCATTAAGACAAAGTACCTTGTGCTTCCCTGCGACACTCATTGCTGTCATTGCTTGTCACCAGAGCGTCAGCACTCAGTGTGCATTGTCAGATAGTGTCACCATTCTTACAAAGATGAGAACTAAAGCAAAAAAGTTATTTTTGTTAATGAGACAGTTTGTGAAAAAACAGCTTTGTCAAAAGACACGCCACAAAAGAAGAAATGCAACAAAATGAAGTCGTGAACACACAATAGCTAATTCAATTCGGGCAAATACAGATTTTCTTGAGCAAGAAAGCATTATGCAGCATGTGCATTTAAAAGTTAACTATGAACAAGTATTAAAAAATGGATGACTAAATGGGATTGGGTGAAAAAAAAAAGAGTGACTACAAAGATGGACTGGAACTTAGTTAATAATCGGAATCAGCTTTATTGTCCAAGATTGTTTGTACAAACGAGGAATTGACTTCGGTTTCAATCACTCACAGCACACAGTATAGTATGAATATATAAACAAAAAATGTATAAATAAATAAAGGAACCGTGTGTACATGTATGTGTATGTGAATAAAGATGACACATCAATGCTGCTCTGAAAAATAGCTTCATCTTTAAACAATCCTAACTATAACTTCTTCTTCGTGAAAGCAGGATTTTCGTTTTGTACTTCCTCTCGCACTTTCCAAACCAGATTCTTAGATTTTTTAATATGATTATGTGATAGGGAAGCTTGTCTATGTAAGCATTATGAAACTTAAAATGTGTAATCAGTGGGGTTTTGAGCCTTAAAGCCGGATTCTAGAGTATGCTTTTTCTGAAGCTATACCTAGAGCCTTAAGAAGTGAAACAAGTTCTGTTATAATTTCAAAACAACTTAGACGAAAAGGATCTTAATCTTATCATTTTGAATGATTGGCCTAATGGTGGGGCTGGTTGTTTAGCAGAAATTTGATCGCAAAATCAAATTTTAAACAAGGAGACTAACTTCAAAAATAAGTCAGGCCAAACATTGCTTTATTTGTGTAAAGCTTATTAGCAATTTTAAAACACAGTGAACAAGATAAGGGATACGACCATCTGGATATTTGGCTTTAATAAAGTAAGGGGCAAATTCACAAAGATGTTTGCACATGCTTAGTGTGTGTAAACCTGAGATTGTGTGTCCTTCTAATTCTGAAAGTACAGATAAATAAAGATGTGCTCCTAATCTATCAAGGACATGGGATTGCGGCAGTTTGCCCACATTTGAATGAGGTTTTAAATTTGCATTTAGGGAAATGCCTGGTGTCACTTTTAGGTGCAGAAGAAGAAAAACAGAAATAAAGAAACTTGATGTGCTGCTGCCTTTATTAAAGAAAACGTCAGGGTTTATAATAATAAATAAGTTCTCTATTTAAATTGTCTAAACTGTCCTTAAAAGCTTATTGTTGCTTTTTTGCAGTTCACAATACAAATCTTACAATGGTGGCATGTTTTAAGAGATGTCGATTCACATGTAGAATTAAGTTTAAAATAATAAATTAAATTAACTCTAAAAAACAAGATCAATTCTCATTATGCAACATAGTCAAGGCACACTTAGGAATTTCCACTATCCTTGACTGGTGAGCTGAGGGCGAGAGGAGGCGCTGAGGTAGAGGAGAAGGGAGGTCTAGGTGTCGAGCAAGCACACAAGCAGCACCAAGCAACAAAACTGAACTTTAAAAAGTATACTAAATTAATTAAGGTCAAAACTATGTTTGTACAAAAAACAGGTAAAAATAAAAACTAATCAAGAAATTATGCTGCCTCACCTTTTTGAAACATATTTGAGAGGTCATCTTTGTTATGTGGTAGTTGTGTTTGCTGCATATATCTAATAAATAAAATAAACAGGAACTTATTTTTTTCAAAATAGGACTAGCTTTGGTTATAAAAGCTTAAAGATTAATGTGAACTTAATTTTTTAAAAACATTGCGTCATGATAGAAAAAAGTTTAAAGAAACTTATGCTCATGAGAGACAAAAAAGTAAAATTCCACATGCAAGTTTTATTAAATTACAGCGTTAAGGCTGCAGTTTTCAGGATTGAGATACAAAAATCCTGCCACCTGACAGGTGTCAGGCGCCTTTCACTCCTCACAGAGTTTTGTTTCTTTTACCTGCAGCACATTGCTTCTGCATTCCAAATTTCCTTTCTGTTATTGCCAACATGTTGCAGAAAACTAAGAACAGCTTGACAAATCCAGGAAAGCATTTTAAAGCTTTTTCATTTGGAATAAATTTTCATAGCTTGCTGTTTATTTTCTTTTGTAAGTTGTAAGCTGCAAAGTCTGGACAAGATATAATGGTATTTCAGCCCTCGAGAGAAATGAAATTATGAGCACAGCAAGTCAGATGTACCATGACAATATTAAAAGGTGTTCGTAATGAAAGAGTTGTGTTCATCCTTAGGCACCCTTTTGGTTCATAGTTGATTTTGCAGTTCACTTGAGATCTGAAAAACAGCAGTGTGTGTGTGGTTGGGTGTTTGTATTTGCGACTTTCACATTAAATATTATTTCTGGTGTGACTGCGGTTGTTTGGCAGAATTAGGAAAACATATTTGATGTTTCAAACTCTCTTGAAGCTCACACAAACCACACATATATTTGAAATATATCTTGCAGCTTGGTGCATAGCACACATAAAACTAGAGACAACTAATTTGTTTTGTAAATGTACAACATTTCTGTACACAGCAAACACCTCTTAATCCACTTAATCTCTGACAACTGTTTTATTCCCTCCTGTGACTCTTTTGTCTGGCTTCACACTTTGTGCACATGTGGCATTTATCTTGCATGTCGCCCTTAGACAAAGACTGACTAACTATTTTCTCTCACTCTCCTTCCTTCCTCCTCATCTGGCATTTTTACTGATTCTTTTGGACATTTGTTTATCTTTTTTTTTTTTTTGCTGATGCTGACTCTGCTTTTTCCTTTGTCTCTAAAATAGCTGCCTCTCAGATAGAAGGGGAAACAGGTGAAAGATTTAAAATGAATTAAAATCTGACACATTAAATGAATTTTCCATATAAAATATAATACAATCATTGTATTTTATTTTAATATAAATAGTATGTTTAAAAATGATTTATACAACTCTCAATAATCAATATTACAGATCTTGAGCAAAAGATGATCAGATGTAATATATATAGAATGCTATCTAGACTCACTTAAAAAATGTAAAGTAGCCCTTTCATGAAGCGCAGATAGAAAGCTCCAAAGTATATGCTAAGTTTTAGGTTTTAGGCTTACACAGTGTCGCATGTCTTTTTCTAGAGTACCCAAAATGCTGCTGAATAAGTGATTTAAAAGTGGTAAAGCCTTCTTCAATAGCTTTGTTGCCAAGTGTTGTCAGTCATCCTGATAATCTTTATTGGCATTGGCAGTTTCAGAATGCTGCCCTGGATGAGCACCTCCTTCCACCTTTTTCAACCATTTTTAAAACTGTAAGCTTATTAAAAAGATGTCATGATCGTGAAACTCAGTAATACAGCATACAGCCAAATGTCTCCACAAATATTGCCCTATTAGGAGAATCAGTGTTGTTATCGGTTTGCAACAAACACAAATTTCTATGATAAACTTAGACCTAAAATCTTGGATGCAACATACCAAACAGTATGGAGGACCAATCCTGCTGTAATTAAGAATAAATACAGAAATAAATAAACACTCAATAAATAAATAAGCATACAATTAAATGCACAAAAAATACATATACATTAAATAAATAAATGTAGGCAGTAATTAAATTCTATGATGAGACATAAATAATTATTACCTATTTTACCTATTATTATTAAAAATCTGTTATGATTCTGGCACGTCTCCTCTAGCCTGTCTCTCTGGCTGCAATCAGCAGATGAGATGCACCTGGTGACTGCTGCAGTGCAGTGCAATCTGTGGCATTCCAAGCACCTGTGTCTTCCCTGATATATACTGACTCTGACAAGCAGACGGTGCCAGATTTTTGAAAGCCATCGTGTGAGTAGATATCCAGCGTTCCTTCCTGTCTGATCATTGTTTTGACCTTGCCTTGCCTCTTGGATTTTTGCCTCTGCCTGCCCCTTGTCGGACTGTTTGGATTTTAGTTTTGACCCTGTTTCCTGCATCTGATTTATGCCTCTGCCTGCCCCTTGCCTGACGTCTCTTGTTCCGATCATTGACCCTGTTTCTGTCCTTGGATTATTGAATTAGCCTGGCCCTTGGATTATTCAGCCAAAAGTCACCTGTCTCTCTCACCTGCGCTGTGGAGATCCCTCCCTGCTACCCACTGAGGTTTCCCCTCTGGGTTTCAAGTTTAACCCAAGACAAGAACAGGTTAGTGACTTTTCTGATCCTTGCAAGATTTGGAGAAACTACAAGTCACTAATCCTTCTTTCTGCTTCAGTGATTCCTGGAAGCTGTGTGGAGTTTAACCTGAGTGACCTGTGGCTGAATAAACTTTTTACTCTTTCAGTTCTGTGTTTGGCTGAATCTTGGGTCCGCCTTTTTTAATTGGTAATAAAATCATCAGAAAAACAAAACTTAATATTTGACACTAAAACCTTTGTTTGCAATTACAGATATCAGACGTTTCCTGTAGTTCTTGACCAGGTTTGCACAAACTGCAGCAGGGATTTTGGACCACTCCTCCATACAGATCTTCTCCAGGCCCTTCAGGTTACAGGGCTGTCTCTGGGCAATATGGACTTTCCGCTCCCTCTAAAGATTTTTGATTGGGTTCAGCACTGGAGACTGGCTAGGCCACTCCAGGACCTTGAGATGCTTCTTACGGAGCCACTCCTTAGTTGCCCTGGCTGTGTGCTTCAGGTTGTTGTCATGCTGGAAGACCCAGCCACGACCCATTTTCAATGCCCTCACTGAGGGAAGGAGGTTGTTGGCTAGATCTCCCAATACACGGCCCCATCCGTCGTCCCCTCAATACGGTGCAGTCGTCCTGTCCCCTTTGCAGAAAAGCATCCCCAAAGAATGATGTTTCCCCCTCCATGCTTCACGGTAGGGATGGTGTTCTTGGGGTTGTACTCATCCTTCTTCTTCATCCAAACACATCAAGTGGAGTTTAGACCAAAAAGCTCTATTTTTGTCTTATCAGAACACATAACCTTCTCCTATTCCTCCTCTGGATCATCTAGATGGTCACTGGCAAACTTCAGACGGGCCCAGACATGCGCTGACTTGAGCAGGGGGACCTTGCGTGTGCTGCAGGATTTTATTCCATGGCAGCGTAGTGTGTTACTAATGGTCCTCTTTGAGACTGTGGTTCCAGCTCACTTCAGGTCATTGACTAGGTCCTGCCGTGTAGTTCTGGGTTGATCCCTCACCTTCCTCATGATCATCAATGCCCCATGAGGTGAGATCTTGCATGGAGCCTCAGACCAAGGAAGATTGACTGTCATCTTGAACTTCTTCCATTTTCTTATAATTGCGCCAACAGTTGTCTTCTCACCAAGCTGCTTGGCTGTTTTCCTGTAGCCCATCCCAGCCTTGTGTAGGTCAACTATTTTATTCCTGATGTCCTTACACAGCTCTCTGGTCTTTGTCATTGTGGAGAGATTGGTGTTTGTTTGTTTGTTTGAGTGTGTGGACAGGTGTCTTTTATACAGAAAACGAGTTCAAACAGGGACAGTTAATACAGGTAATGAGTGGAGAACAGGAGGGCTTCTTAAAGAAGAACTAACAGGCCTTTGAGAGGTGGGATTCTTACTGAATGGTAGGTGATCAAATACCTATGTCATGCAATAAAATGACAATTAATTACTTAAAAATCACACAAAGTGATTTTCTGGATTTTTGTTTGAGATCCTGTCACTCACAGTTGAAGAGTTCCTACGATAAAAATCAAAGACTTCTACATGCTTTGCAATTGGGAAAACCTGCAAAATTGGCAGTGTATCAAATACTCGTTCTCCCACTGTACCTGTTTCCTTTGTTTAGTACCTAAGAAAAATCAATAGAAAGAAGAAAGCCTAAATCAATTGGCCTGGGTAAAGCATGACTAGCAAATAGTGCAGTTACTGTGCCTAAATATTTATAAACCCACTAAAGTCACTGAATGAGGACAAATTATGCCCACTTAGAGGAAAAAAAAGTCAGGTCTTCTATTTTACTTTGCTGTAAATCCTGGTTTGGGAAAATAGAAACTTTCACTTTATAACCTCATCTATGTCAATACTGAGTTTTAGACACAAAACATTTGTTTGTACCCAACACTGATTGAATAAAGAGCTTTTACTCCTAAAAAATCATCAATATTTTCTAGTTTCAGTTTCTGCACTGTCATGTGAAATCCCAAGGAAAGCTAGTCTGCAACACATACAGTATATTCCCAATATGCTGACTTTTGCTCACAGTTAGCGATGGTTGTTAAGTTGGTTGCTAGGACATAGCAAATATTACAGATATTTTGTTGAAATTCATCCTTTTTAGGATGGCACTGTTGCAGTTTGAAGTTTTAGATAGCCATACAAAAGAAAATAAACAACAGACTGATAAATAAACTGTTTGCACTTAATTCATCCGTTCCATTTGAATTGCTTGCTATGAAACAGGGCATTCTGCTACTATTAAATAATTTTCTAAAACAAAATTCCTACATGAGCATAACATTGATGTGTGGTGTTATTACATCTATCTATCTTTATTTTTCCTTAAGCTTCATCTTTTTCTCAAATTTTCTCCCACATTCAGCTTAGTGCCCTTGTAATAATTGTGCCAAGGCACTAAACTTGTCTTAACCAGGTCAAGAAAAAAAGAGCGACTCTATTAAAGACAGTACTAATTTAGCAAGAGACTGTTTACAGCAGCAGCTATGATTTAGTTTGCTCGATTGAGGTTGCATAGCAGTTCCTAAGTGAACACCTGTGGCATAGGTCATATTTTCAGTATGACATGGTATAAGTACTTCTTTTTAGGTCAAGAGAAACTATTTATTAAGCCATTGTCTAACTTTTGTATAAGTCAGACAATAAATACACAGACCAGCTAGTTTATTAGCTACACCTGTTTAATTGAGTAGTTTAAAACTGTTTCATTCTAATTTAGAAAACAGATGTTTCTCTGTTGAAATTGTGCCCTTCTCCGTACCTACTCGTTTTGGGGGTCCAAATGGTTCAATATATGGGATGTTGTTTCACTGCTATGCAGATGTTGCTTCACTATTATGCAGAACACTGTCAGATTTACTGTATATCCAGTTAAAAAATATAGCACCTACGCCATCATTCCATTCCATTGATGACATAAAAGCTTAAATGCCTTTAAATTTGTCTTTAAAATATAAAACACAGGTTAAATGTGGAAGACCTGATGCTTCTACATATTACCTTAGTCTTCTAATGCCTTTCATAAAAAACACAAACCTGGGAGTGACTTTGAGAGTGATAATAATAAAAATAATAATAGTAATAATAATAATAATGATTTTAAATCTAAGCAAATCAGTGCTCTTCAGAGATGTTTCTTACAACTGAAGCAGAGAGAGAAGCTAAATTCTGTTTTCAAAAGGGTGATTCATGCATTTATTACAGCACTACTGTAATGTTCTTTAAGTTGGGCTTAGCCAAGTCCCCCCTTCAGGCATCCAGTTAGACCAGAATTCTGCTGCGCACCTTTCAGCCAGAGTGCCCAGACGTGAACATGTCTTATTGATTTTCTCTGGCTTCCTATGTGCAACAGAAGAGATTTTAAGGTTATAGCTTTGGCATAAACATGTCTGAATGACGTGTATGCCAGAGTATACTCCTACTTATCTCCCTGTTTTAAATCTATGTTAAAATCCAATTTGTTTTCTCTGACTTTTAGCAATGTGACTTAAACTTTTCTTTCCCTTTACTATTTTTTGCTTATTTTAGTGTCATAGGTTTTGTGTGTTTCTGCACTTATTCTTTTATCCTTATCTATCTACAGAATCTCACAAAAGTGAATACATCTCTCATAATTTTTAAAATATTTTCTTATGACTTTTCATGGGACAACACTAAAAATATGACACAATGTAAAGTAGTCGGTGAACAGCTTGTATAACAATGTAAATTAGCTGTTCCCTCAAAATAACTCAACACACAGCCATTCATGTCTATACTGCTGGCAAAAAAGTGAGTAAACCCCTAAGTGAAAATGTCCAAGTTGTGCCCAATTAGCCATTTTTCCCTCACCATGTAACTCATGTCTTGTAACTCGTAAGTGTTACAAGGTCTCAGGTGTGAATGGGGAGCAGATGTGTTAAATTTGGTGTTATCTCTCTCACCCTCTCTCATACTGGTCACTGGAAGTTCAACATGGCACCTTATGGCAAAGAACTCTCTGAGGATGTGAAAACATAATTGTTTCTCTACATAAAGATGGCCCAGACTATAAAAAGATTGTCGATACCCTGAAACTGCAGTATGGTGGCCAAGACGATGCACTGGTTTAACAGGACAGGTTCAACTAAGAACAGGACCAAAGAATTTGAGTGCACGTGCCCAGCATCATATTCAGAGGTTGTCTTTTGAAAACAGACATTTGAGTGCTGCCAGCATTGCTGCAGAGGTTGAAAGGGTAGGGGACAAGCCTGTTAGTGCTCACACCATGCACCACACACTGCATCAATTTGATCTGCATGAATGTTGTCCCAGAAGGAAGCCCCTTCTAAAAAGATGATGCACAAAAAAGCCAACAAACAGTTTGCTGAAGACTAGAAGATTAAGGACATTCATTACTGGAACCATGTTCTGTGGAGTGATGAGACCAAGATAAACGTATTTGGTTCAGATGGTGGCAACCAGGTGAGGAATACAAAGACATCTGATTATAAATGGCCTTGATAAATGTAGCTCAGTTAGACTGAAACAGTTTTCATAAAAAACACGTTATCATTTGACTTTATTTTTTATATCTCCTCCTATAAAATTGAACACAAATCAAGTAATTAGGGAAGTGCGTAAATAAGGTAACATTTCATATGTAACGTGAGATAAATGTTTGGCTATAATAACACTTCCACTGCAAAAGGTATATTTTATATGCCAATATTCTTTAACATGAAATATCTTAAGATGATTTACAGCACAGATAAGCATTTGGAAATTTTATTTAACTTTTAATTAGCTGACATACATCAAGTCCAGCCAATCATCTTGTTGTCAAACAAACAATCACAGAGAAAAACGAGTTTATTTAAAATCCCACATGTTTACCTAAGGTTTCCATCTGGTGGTATCTGCATCAGTGCACTTGTCAACGGTTTTGAAGAGCGCTCTGTCCATGACAGCTTTCAGATCACAGAGAAGGTGTGTCACTTTCAGACATGGGACTATGTTTGTCAGCATTAGCTCATGTCTGAAATCAGGCAGGATTGGTTTTCGCTGATCAAGCAACGACGTGCGGGGGCACACACAGCAGGTGGTTGACTTTCGCTGCTGTCTGATGTCTTGACACCCGCAGGAGGAGGTCTGTGAGTTGGGCGCTGCAGTATCAAACGTTGATTCAGTTGAGGGATGTAGTTACACTGTGTTGCATGAAGAATAAAATAAACGAGAAGGAAAAGAGGTTAAGGTGGGGGTGGTTGGGGGATGAACCGAAGAAGAGTGAGGAATAAAAAGATATTACCTTTGCAATGACACTGGCAAAGATGGAGTGCCTTTGATATGGGGCTCTGTCTCCATCTTTTTGATGTCAAATTGGAGATCTGAAGATCATTTATTCATGAGTCTACATCTCTAATGACCACTGCTTGGCTAAGTTGTTTGTAATGCTTGCCTACGGCTTGTGGAGATGCTTGATTGCTCCTGAATAATTTCTTTTGTTTGCCATTGTTTCAGGTTTATTTGGCTGCAGAGAATTAATTTGCCACTTTATCTTCCATTTTATCATTGTTTTAGTTTCATTACTTGTCTCTTGTTGCTTTTTTAAACTCAGCTTGGATCACAGAACAACAACTAAAGGCTTTAGAGGTGTGTGAAGACAGAAGCCAGTAATGTGGGTTTTCTCACTGGTCTAATTTGGATGTTTGTAAGCTGCAGCATATAATGGGAAGAGAACCGAAGCTCAGTTTAATGACAACTACAGGACAGGTGGCATAATCAGTTCATTCTGAAGTCTCCAGAAAAATAATACATACGAAACAGTTACGGAAAATTTTATTAAAAAGTGAGCAAAAGAAATGGATTTAGTTCTCTTTGTTTATGCAGCCAAGTCATTATCACATATGTTGAAGCGGTTATGTGCATTGATTTCTCAAAGATTGTGTTATTATGATTAATGACTGGCATGATTTCCTAAGATGCACATCAGAAAAATAACTTCTGAACCATTTTAGTTCCAGAAGTTGTTTTCAATGCATGTATTATACGTTCTAACAGAACATTGGATCTGCTGATGTTCAATCATGAAGAGCACGTTTCTTTTGCTGATTTCATTCAAGTAATATTCATAGAACTATTTCCACATTTTCCAGTTTAGAATGAGTCTTCCTATTATTCTGTTATTTTTTTTTTTACTGTAAATCATCTGTTTCATGCTTCAGTTTGATTTCAATCAAAACCATTTCATTACGTTGCACAAAGTTTTAGCAGCATTTTCCAAGGGCTGTTTTGTAGCCAACAGTCAGATAATCCAAATAATTTGATAATTGATAGACACCATTAGTCAACTTTCCTTTTGGGCCTAAAAGTTCATAGGCTTAAATATTTTTTTTAAATAAACATATTGCATATTTGTTTTTTTGGGAGGTGGGGATGACATGGAATTTGCCCAAAGGGGTCCCTTTGGATTTTGACTTGTATTAACCCCAAGATCCATGCTGTCTTTACAACATAAAATAATAAATAAATTAACAAACAAGAGATAATGTAAAACATCTTTTTGTGAAATGAGGCGAGTTGGATCATTTTCATATTTAAAAAAAAAAAATTAAATGCAGAAACTAATTATATGAAATAATAAATAAATAAACTATTGCTATTTGCAGCCAGCTTACAAAACTAAAGTAATACAAATGGCGCAGTGCATGAGCCTATTTTCCTGCACCCTGTATAACTAGCATTAGAACATCGCTTAAAACATTTAATTAGCTCTTTAACTTATTGGAATTTGAAGCTCCTAACCAGATAATGACTTCAAAAATAATATAACCTTTGTTGAAGGTGCAAGGGACAAATGAGTTCTCCCCTCTCCAAATGCTTATGCAGCCCACTATGGAGTGCTGTCCTAGGCTGTGACCCATAGCGTTCATATAAAAAATTACAGTGATTGGGCCTTTAGTGTCACTTTGTTGTGATAAATTAGAAGAATTAACACATTTAGCTTTTCTTGTTATCTTTCTATATAACAACATTGATCTTTTGTATTGCATTTTTGACTAGGTATTAAGAGCCACTGGCAGGAGCCTAAGAGTCACATGTGGCCCTGCAGCCACAAACTGCAGACTTCTGCATTAATAACTACTAGATTTCCTGCGTTGAAATTGTTTTGCAGATTCACAATCTCTAAGCAGGGTATTAAGCAGATGTTTATCTTCTTGACTATTTTCCAAATGAAAAATGAGCACCAATCACAATTTATTATATTTTCCAAAATCTGATTTGTTTGTTGCAAGGTTTACTTCTACAAACATGAAGCTGAGATTTTTATTGATGCTTGCTAACTGATTAAAACATTACACACATTCACATCTCATCATAATGTTATTGGAAAAAAAAACACCTGAATCTAATTTCTGGCTTCTCTACTTTTGGATCTTAAGTAAGATCTTGAGTAAACACAGTAACAGAGCAAAAACATAAAAGCACAAATACAGTTCCACTTGACCACACAGTACACAGTTAAATATGAATCACAGAAAAGAGGATGCGGCTCAGGTAGAAATAATATGATGATGGAGCTTATTTAAAAGACTAATGGCAAATGGAAAAGAGGAGGGTACCTTTTATTGCTGCCTAGAGCGAGATTATACTATCGTCTTTAAAAAGAAACAGCTTTGTATGCTTCTGCTTCTGCAGCAGTCCTGACTGAATGCATAGCCATGGTGCATATGTGTCTTGTTGTAGTCACATGATGTCCAGTCCACCAATATACATCAATGGGTAACTATTAAAATGTTTAGATTAAAAATGCCTATGGTCTTGAACAATTGATTGTGCCTGTAAGATGAACCCAGACTAGTTCATATATATACAGAAATGTATTAAATGGTTCAAAAACTCTATCACACTGTTATAAAAAGTATCGTGAAGCAGGTGATTAGGCTATCTTTAGCTGATCATTTACTTTAAAATTATAATAAGAAATTCTTGCTATATCCAAGGCCACTCCATACTTCACACTGAACCTTCACTGTAAACTTGAGTTTTCTGGCAATGCTTTAATGAAATTAAATGTTACATTATAAATTTAGCTTTAGTTTAGTTTTTTTAAGGGTGTTTTCACACCAGGAAAGTCCTTTATTCCGCTTGTATGGTCCGGACCAAAAGCAGACTTTGTTTTTTTGTTTGGTGCAGTTTGCTTTCGCATTGTACTTTTTGCAAGTGAACTATTACTTGTAAACAAAGCCACGCGGGTGACGATCATTGCTCCCATTGGACAGAAATGACGGGGGCGGGACACAGCAAAGACCCGGGAATGTGGGAAAACAGCTGTAGACGTGCTGCGTGCAGCAACTCTGTTCTGCAAATGTGTGCCATTATTACAGCTGCAATATTTTTGTGAGAGACAAGAGCAGCTCATTCAACGCAGATATTGCGAAGTTCTATTTATAAATTTGCTAAGCAACGTACAGCTTATAAGGTATGATTTCAGTACAATGTACACCTTTGCTACCGGCTACGGTGGCTTGTTAAGTCCAAAGAGACGTACGTTTTCTGTTGTCGGTTCAGATCAGGGCCAGTTTGTATTCAGACCATAAGCAGAGGGGTCTCGGTTGTTTGGTTTGGAACAGGGTTCGCTTGAGTGTATTCACACCTACACAAAAGGTCCGGACCAATGAGGGAAACAAACTCTGGTCCGTTTAAAGCGGACCAAAAGTGGCAGGTGTGAATACACCCTTACAATGTTACTAAGCTCATGTGACCTATAAATGTGTTATTTTATCCCTTATGATTCATAAAACATGATTGGTGGGAGAAAATTCTTTTGAGACAAATGTCTCAAAATAAACTCATCTTTTGCTCTCCCTTTGTCAGAGGGCATCAGCATTTTCCTTTGATAAAGAGAGGAGGTGGAGAACAAGCAAGTTTGACACAATGGAAGTACCACAATTTTTTTTATTGCAGCTTTCCTTCAAATCTTTGCAATGTTCCTCTATGTAATTTACCTTGACTCTGCGACAAATAAGACAAGTTGAACATTCAGTGAATTTAGAACCCAAAGAATGATTGGGCTCACATTAACAGATTTTCTCATTTTGTGCCTTGAAAATGTCAAAATAGAAATGTGTGCCTGTGGATTGTGAATATAGTCAGATTAAATAAATTAAAATATTATTGAAAAGTTAATTTATTCTAGTAACTCAATTCACTAAGTAAAACACATTATGTAGATTAATTAATCAGAGCGATATTTTCAAGCATTTTTTATCTGTTAATAATGATGATTCTCTGCTTACAGCTAATGAAAACATGGTATTTAAGATTGGAATATTACATCAGACCAATAAAAAACATTTTTTAATGCTGAAATGTGTGCTTAATGAAAAGTATATTTAATACCTGCCTAAAAGATTCTATTTTCTAAAGGTGCTTTTATTCTGATGAACGAGCCTCATTGGAACGCTGATTCTAATTTATTGAATATGACTGTATATTTTAAGAAATTGTCTACAATTCCCCTGGCATTGTTGTTTCATGTTATTATGGGAAATAGTTCAAATTAGGTTGGATTTAAAGTTTAATCCTAAAACGAAACATTTCTCATATGACAACTCTTCTGATGTTCCAGGAGGCCATGGGGAGGGTGTCTGCTGTTGTTCAAAATTACATTCAGTTTGTTTAGTATACCTCCCTCTACCACATATCTTAGATGGTCCAGCCTCCTGCCCTTCACTGAGATGGCCTTTTTAACCAGTGTCATGTTTATGAATATATTATGTAATATTTAATATTCATACTTTGAATTTTGGGGCTGCACGGTGGCCCAGTTGGTAGCACTATTACCTTGCAGCAAGAAGGTCCTGGGTTCGACTCCCGGCCGGGGGTCTTTCTGCATGGAGTTTGCATGTTCTCCCCGTGCATGCGTGGGTTCTCACCGGGTACTCCGGCTTCCTCCCACAGTCCAAAGACATGCCTGTTAGGTTAATTGGTCTCTCTAAATACCCTTAGGTGTGTGAATGAGTGTGTGCATGGTTGTTTGTGTGTTGCCCTGCGATAGACTGGCGACCTGTCCAGGGTGTACCCCGCCTCCCGCCCATAGACTGCTGGAGATAGGCACCAGCTTCCACGCGACTCACCACGGAAGAGAAAATGACTGACTGACTTTAAATTTTTATGAAATAATATTTCGTTCTGTTAAGGGTTATCCTGTGAATATCAGCCCAATAAGGCGATGGTATTAGAGCAAAATTGCCGAGCTCTGGCATTATTGAACAGCAAAACTCTGCACACACACAGAATGAATTCACACAATTTCTTAAAATACAAGAATTTATTAACAAAAAAAGGTAAACTCAAAGTCAAAAATATTTCAATCAACAAACTCCATACTATGCTAAAACAACCCAACTAAACTACGAAGCAAAATGAAAGAATAAGAAAGACTAATGGGTCATATGTACAATATAAACAAGTGAATCAAAGATGATTGAAAACCATGACTAAAAGAGTGATGCAACATTACCATGCAGTGTTATTTATGTTTGAGAACCAAGGATTATCTTGAAGATTCTGGAAATGAAGTTAAGTTAGTCTTGGAACTAACTTAAGCAATAATTGGTATGCCTTTAGACAACCATTCACAATGCAAGATCAGATAAAACATTATTTTAATAAAGTAACATTTAAAAAAATGATTTGTTGAATGAAACCAACCTTCTGGATGACTAATTCTCAACTGTGTTTAATTAGCTGCCTTTATTTATTAAAATAATATTTAAGGAAATATTATTTTGAATAAGAACCAAACCTTTTGGATAAATGGATCTTAATGGTGTTTAATTAGTTATCACTTTTAGTAAAATAATATTTAGGGAAATATTGCCTTTCTGGGTAAATGATCTTCAACTGACTCATAAAGTGGACAAGCACGTGTTCTTAGCCGTTAGCTATTGGAGCCAACAAAATAAGCTTATAGTTTGTCATCAGAATAAAACATTTACCTTTAAAATACCACTAATAAATGGGTTGAAATACATAAGCGTGGATGGAGAGTTATGACTGATCTTCTGTATTTAAAAACCACCATTTAAATGAAGTTAGTCTTAACTTTGAAAACAAAACACAGAACACATCCTTAGCTGAGTGCTAGTCTGCTAGCATTTACTGTAGCTGAGTTTCTCAACACAAACAAAAACAAACGTCATTAAACATACATTATTTAGATTATTTACCTCTAAACCAATCTTCTCTGCCCAAACACTACCTCTTATGTGAACAGTGCTGAGGAAAAGTTGTCCTGGGCGTTGAGGAAAACATCCACATGTGGGTAAACAAGGATTAGCTTGCAGCTTTTAGCTGGAACCGTACGACAAAGGCACGTTCGGCTTCTTGAGCGGACGCATTGCGTTGGGGTAGCTCTTGCTACCTGGAAGTGCACGCAGGAAGGCGTGTGATGCTGTCCCTGCCCTCTTTCCCAGGCCGTGGGGGAAATCTGCTTCGATTAGGACTGCTTCTGGAGGCCTCAGAAGAAAAGTCAAGTCACGCTTGTTTTTAATACACCCTTTATATGAATGAATGCCGGATACTCGAACAGCAAATCATTACTTAACTTTGTTGCAAGTGATCGCGTGATCGTGTGACACTCTTGGATCCAGTTTGAAGAGTAAGGCCTGCTTGCCAGCAAGGAGACATTAGCGCTTCTGGTGCCGCTGCTGTCCGATTCCGGTCTGGAATCCGCATGGAAAGAGGTTTGTTTGTTGGAACGCGGGGTGACCTCACGGGAAGTCCGCTGTTACTCCCTTCTTGTTCCTGTTCCTGGCTGTGCTGGAAGTAGGTTAATGCGATTTTTTTTGAAAGTTCCAGAAAAGTTCTTACTGGTCTTTAATGTTGTAACCCATGTCTGCGTCCCAACATCAGCTTGGCAAGCCAATTGGAGTTCTTGGCTTTGAGGATGACTCTCCAACACACTGCAGCTTATACAATGTGATAGAACATGGTAAACAACTCTACACACACATCCACCCCCAGATATTTATAGATGTGCACCACATCGATGTCATCCTCCTGGGCTGAGACTGACTGATGCTGTGCCCTTTTCAGCCCAGAATCAAAGACCATCTCTTTGGTTTTGGATATCTTTTGGTGAAAATAGCATTTGTTGCACCAGTTCCTGGAAGAACAAACATGGTCCCAGTATTCCTGCTCCTAGCTCTCCTGATACAAGCCACAATACCTTTTTCACCAGAGTATTTTCATATGTGACAGTACTTAGTGCTGTATTAAAAATCTGCTGTGTATAGAGTAAACAGAAACTGTGCTAAAGCTATCCGATGTGAAGGTCCTGACCGTCCCAAAGACATAGCTCTCCAGTCTGAAATACTGAAGCTGTTATCCAGGAGGACAAGAAGCGATCTACTCCCAACATGTCCAACTTGTCTCTCAGGATGAGGGCCTGGATCATATTAAAAGCACTTGAAAAGTCAAAGAGGACTCCCACCCAGCATCCCGGCTCCTCAAGGTAGGTAAAAACTTGATGCAGCATATCAATTGCATTATCCACCCCAATGTACTCCTGATAATAACTATACTCTGCTAGCAGGAGTGATATTTAGCTGATTAACTTGACATTGCCTACATTAAAACTTCAAAAGAAAAAGTTACCGAGCATTCAAGATGGGATTTATGGCTCTTTGAAAATCTTGTAGATCTAATCCTTTCAAAGAGCAGGTATAGCTTATATTGTATATTAAGAAGTCAGTCTGGGGTAATTTAGGTAATAATAATTGGCAAGAAGGATAGTGTAAGATTTGTATTTTAGAATGATGGATTAAAATAACCATCTTAATTTTTCTGTGATATATCTGTTGACTTGTAAATCCTTTTGTATCCTTCTCCTCACTGATCCCTTTTGACGATGAAGTCCCTCTGATGTTTTGGAAGCTCCCTGCAGACCATAGCTATCACTATGATGTGACTAAAGCTGGGGACAGACAACTTTCATCGTTTTCACAGATTTTAAAAAGACTTAGAGTTTCAAACTAACAAAACTAGTTTCAGCCCGGGGTCTTGTCCCGGGGTCTTGGGTCTCTGGGTCCATGGCTGGATCTGCTCGGGCGTGGACGGCTGCCGGCGTGCCTGTGGGCTCATCGCTGCGGTTCCCTGGGGCTTCTGCACTGTCGCTGCTGGGTGGTTCCCCCAGGACTCCCCACTGCTCTTCTCTGGGGGGGTTGCGGTGGTCCCGGCGGTGGTTCTCCTGGGGTTCCTGTGCTTTGGGGGGCCTCTGGATGTCTGTGGCTCGGATCTCCTCAGTGTCCGCCCGGGGACCACGGGTCAGGTCGGTGGGTCCTCACACTCGCTATTGCATATTTTTGTGGAGAAACCTTGTATACAAAGCGCGTCCACACAGGTGTTGATAGATACACAGATTATCTACATTGGGCTGCACTTCTCACTAAGTACATTTTACATTCATAAATCCCGTGTGCTAATTTGTGTATAAGCAAGCAGGGTGTAATCTTTTATTCTATTCATCCTTCTTTCTCTCCTCCACTCTCTCCTTCTTTTTTCCCCTTCTTCCCTTTTGCCCCATCTCTCTCTTTGTCAAGCTTCTGTTTTCCTTTTCATTTCAGTCTCTGTGTCCGTAACAATTGAAATATTCCCAAAGAAGTTTATAATAAAGTTTCTTTTATAAATATCAAGCAGAGCTTTAAAGCAATAGCTGTGATGCTCCGCTTGTGAAAGTAAATCTGTTGGGCAATTTCTTGGCACTCAGACAACAATTCCGAGCGCTACTCTGCCAGACAGGACAAGGTAAAAAAAAACAAAAAAAAAATAGTTTCAGCAAATGTTTGTATTATCACTGAAAAACTGGGGATCACACATCTAACAACTGAACCTGCTGAGGGATCACATACTGGATTTATCAAATCAATTGAAGATGAATGAATGCACAAAACTTTCATTAAGACTGTCGCTCGGGCGACGGTTTGAAGAAACAAGCACACCTATAGGTGGCAGTAATGGAAAATAGCCTCAGAATTTGGACAGGCAATATTTCTGTGCCACTCCCCCATAAAATAAAATAGATGTAATTTAAAATGCTTTTAGGCTAACCCACAAGTAAATATGATCTGGATAGCATTGACTGTATTTTTTGTTAATATTCATGTTGATAGATTGGAACATCTCTTTTTTTATGAGAGGTTGTTAACTGGGTTTGGAGCAACTTTCAGTGTTGGATTTATTCTAAAAATGTTATTATTTCTATCTGAATAGAGAACAATATAATTTTTGGGCTGGATTGCGCAAAAAAGTGCAATTAACATTTACAATTTATGATAAATAAAGGATTAACAATAGAAGAATTTTTATTCTATTTCTAATAAATGTATTCTCTTTGGAAAATATTTAATTCAGACTTGTAAGATCTTTAAATTAAGCAGCATTACCTTTATGCTCAGTGTGTGAAATTTTTTGTTTATTTCAATAAGACCCTCTAATATTTTCTGTATTTTCATTCTAAATAAAAATAAGAATAGTCTCTCTTTTGTTTTTTGGGAAGTTTTTTTCAAGTGATTGTAAATGGGGTAGAGTCGAGCAAAAATTGTGTGTGTGTGCGTGTGTGTGTGTGTGTGTCTCTGTGTGAGTGTGTGTGTGTCCAGCTTAAGAAAAAACACAAACACAGCTCTTGATAATTTTCACAGCAACTTGGGGAATCATCATAAAATGAATATCAGAATCCTTTATAGATGTATGAACTGAGTTATTTCCAATGCTTAGTTATTTTTTATATAGCAAAAATTATAACGTTGAAAAAATAGGATCCTAACAAAGTAGTTAAAAAATTGCCCAAAACTTTTTTTTGTAGTGTGGTACTTCACAATTCATCCTTCTTTTCAGGCAGATTTCATTATACTCCCAACACATATAAATCTCAACAAAAGCTGCAGCCTACCCACACAGCTTCTTAGTTATTTTTCCTTCTTCAGCAGTGTGTGGGTATGTGAAGAATCTCCATGATTGACATGTCTCTCACTCAAGCAAGATAAGTTTGCAGATATTTAGTTTGGAGTATTGTTCCTCCTCAACAGAGCAAAGGTCAGGTAGGCAGCACTTCTCTTGAGGGAAAAACCCTTTTCCAAAACATGTAAAATGATTTCAAGATTGGATATCTAATTAAACCAAATCATTGTGCAATGACTGATTGATTTTTGATGTACCGCATTGCCCAACAGCACTAGCAGCAATATGTTTCTGATTTAATTTAAATCTTACCATGTCATTTGAATGTAACATTTGTGCAACAGTAAATCCAGCATTTAAAGTTTGTTTGTTTCCTCAAGAAGTAATTCTGCTTCTGCAGATGTTTTTTTTTTCTCATGTCTTTCCCAGAACAGAGTTTATATGAGGTTTTATGAAAGTTTTCTTATCTCTTTTTCAAAGAAAATGTGTTACTTAGTAGAACATGTTTCTTATCAGTTGTAGCAGAAGCATGTCAGCACACAGTCTAGTTTTTTCCTATGTTTCTTAAGTTAAAAGAAAAAAATTGGCAGTGAATCAACTGCACCATGAAGATTTATTGATCACTAAAGCACTTTTTTGGTAAATCACAGAACAATTTTGGTGGCAGAAATCAAATATGCATGATAGAGTGGGAGGAGAGGGCTTAAAAAAAGCTATTTCATTAAAATAGTTCTCATATATTCATCAAATTTAGTTTTAAGATGACTAAAAGATTTAGAAGTAGTTCGTATAGGCTTGAGAATAAAAATCCCAGTACATGTTTTTTATTTGAACAATCCATGCTGAATTGGTTTTATGTTTAATATTGTTCTCATTTAGGTTTTTAATATTCAGCCTTAACAAATGATTTTTATTTTAGCTCCTCTCGCCGCCTTGAGCTGCCTCAGTTTGTAATCTGTTGCTTGTTGCCTTAAGGCATTGCAAATTTGTGCAAAGCTCATCATGTCTGAGAAGGCAGGGCAGAGTGGACTACTTAAAATCATAGAGTGATGACTAAAGGCAATAAAATGCAACTACATACGAGTTAAATCAGCCCAGATGAAAACAAATTCCTTCCTTGGATTAATTCTGGTGTTAAAAATAAAAACAATTCTGATCAACCTCAAATATGCAGTGATGTTCATTAAATCAGAATTAATCTATATAATGTGTTTTACTTAGTGAACTGAGTTACTGAAATACATGAACTATAGAATAATATTCTAATTTATTGAGTATGAGTGTAATCATCTAAAAAGAAGCAACAAGTCATCATACAATGTTTAGATATGGATAGAAACAATGGATTGCATTGCCTATTGGGATACCTGCTGGTTTACATGTAAAATTACTATTTAGCAGAGTTAATATGCTACTTATGCTACTTTAGGTTTGCCTCTACAAATAGAAAATAACACTTCTTCCACAGGAAATAATTAGATTTGGGTATTCTTTTAAGTTCAAGACTTCCTCATCATTAAACATTAAAACAGTTTGTGTCACCATCTTTTATCATTCAAATATACTTGAAAATGTACTTTGTTTTACAATGCTACTGTGGTAGGTAGGTTTCAAATTACCTGGTCCATGTAAAACCACCAGATATTTTAGAGGAGAATACCTTATGGTGCCTGGCCATGTGATACATTTGCATATCAATTTACTTTTTTATTCAAATTGGAAAAGTCAGAGGTTCAGCTCGAGATCCATATTTAATCAAATATTTCTGCAAAACTTCTTTGTAAAAATATTGCCATTCTGCATGAGATCCTGGCCACAATTCAAGGGTAAAACAAAGGTCCTTGTCAGGATCTGCCATTTTGGACTTTGTTTTTGGTTTTCTGTTTGTTTACTTTTCAGTTAGGTGTTTCTATTCCTTTGGGTTTAGTAGTTATGTTTGTTTATTCCTTCTGTTTCCTGATAGTTTTGTTCTCTCTCCTGCCTCCTAGTTTTAGTAGTTCTTTCTCCCCTCGCCCATAGTTCCCTTGGTGGTTGGTTTCTCATTTATTTATTACTTAGAATGGTTTTCTCCTCTGATTATTATTATTATTATTATTATTATTATTATTATTACAGTTCTCTTTGCTCCTTTGGGTTTTCTAGTTTATTTTTCGCTTAGTGTTTCTGTGCTTGTTTACTGTTAGGTTATTTGTTCTTGCTGCATTCTTCTTGTCTATTAGTTTCGTTTCCCTGTTCCTCCCCTTGTCCTTAGATCCCCTTCAGTTATTATTTACCCAGAGGTTTGTTTCCCTTTAGATTATTTGTCCTCCCTGATTCCTTATGTTTGTATAGTTCTATGTGTTAAGTTCCTCTCTGGCAGTTCTAATATTATTGGTTACTTTCCTTTACGTTCTTGTTGGTGTTTTAGATTGTTGGGTGTATTTGGTTTTCGCTTCCCTCCTTGTGAGTTAGTGTTTTATCTTTAGACCTAGTTTCCCTTCGGTTTATTTTATAGTTTAGTTTCTCCAGTGTCCCTGTGTCTCCAGTCACCATAGTAACCATTCATTCCCTCAGGCTCCACAGCCAGTTCCCGCACCTGTTTCCCACTTCTCCTCTGATTACCTTAGTTTCCTCTCATTGGTCCAGTTTCCTCGTCTCATTGCTTATATACCTGGTTGTTCTAATTATTCTCCGCTGGTTCCTTCCGTTCTTCGCCGTTCACTACCCCTGTTTAAGTTCTGTGGGTGCCATGTTTCCTCGTGGAAAATAACTCATGTAAGTTTGAAAGTTATTCATGTAAACCTTGAAAAAACCTTTAATTAAAAATGAAGCCTTCTCTGAACATGCTGCTGCCCAGCTCTTGTCTGCATTTTGGTCCACTACAGCTGTAGACCGTGACAGTCCTAGCAAATGTCTCACTTCTTGCACATAAATTATAAAAACATTATCTAACATTTGATAAACCAGAACATCTAGATGTTTAGTTGCATAATAAGAGCAAAAATATCCCATACAGTTAGGTTTTATATAGCAATGCATATTCATAGTTAAACATAGACAAAGTCATGCATAATGCATACACTCACACCTACAGATTAACCTAGCTTTCGCGTTTTTTGACTTTGGAAAGAAGCCAATGTAGCCAGCGAGAACCCATGCATGTGCATGGAGAACATGCAAAAGGCCTTAGCCATGATTCAAGACCTGCACCACTGTGCAGCCCTGAAATAAACTAAAAACAAACGAAAAAACAACTGTCAATGCAAGAAAAGACCCCAGAGCCCTGTCTTCTTACACTGTGTGTCTACTTACAGTTCTAAGCCCTGGTGAGAAGGGGGTCGGGGAGTGGGACTGAATGTCGGCTGGTGCGCAATAAATGCTCTCTGCCATTAAATAAAAAAGCTGCCATTGAATAAAAACAAGCGCTAAATCCATCTTGTGGGTCTGACACATTGCGATAGAGATATAGAACAAAAAGAGGAATTTGTTTGTTGGAGTGATGAAGTAAAACCCCACCAGTCCAGTTTTCCACATAATGTTGAACACTAAGGTGTCCTCACTTTCTGCATCCCCGGGCGTCCGCTGACAACCCCAGGGTGGGATCGTCAGAGGCTCCTTTGCCATCGACCTTTTTCGCCGTGTTGTTCCTCCATTTTTTCCCATTTTCCTTCTTGTCCTGCAAGGCAGGACAAATATAAAAATACAGTAATTGGATTATTTCTTATTTTAAGAAATTAAGTAAATCAATGTGTTAAGGTATATTAGAATATGATAATGGCAAATACACAGATGTTTAAAAAGCACTGTGGGCAACACGATGTCTAGTTTAATTTAATAGAGCTGTTGTGTTACTTGATAGATCAACTTGTGTTATCTAGCAATGCCAACTTAACCTTCATCCAATCAGGGTTTGAACAATGCCCATAAGCAAAAAATACACCAATGGTGATACAACATTCAATCCTGCGTTTTGCTTTACCAAGGTTCCCCCTTCCCTTAACTTGGATATGGCCTCCCTTGTTGCAGATGGGGTTGGACAATGAAACTGAAAAACCTGTCATTGTAGTGTGGGAGGTTTCATGGCTAAATTGGACCAGCCTGGTAGCCAGTCTTCATTGATTGCACATTGCACCAGTAAGAGCAGAGTGTGAAGGTTCAATTAGCAGGGTAAGAGCACAGTTTTGCTCAAAATATTGAAATGCACACAACATTATGGGTGACATACCAGAGTTCAAAAAAGGACAAATTGTTGGTGCACGTCTTGCTGGCGCATCATCAAGGGTATCCAGGGTAATGTCAGCATACCACCAAGAAGGACGAACCACATCCAACAGGATTAACTGTGGACGCAAGAGGAAGCTGTTTGAAAGGGATGTTCGGGTGCTAACCCGGATTGTATCTAAAAAACAAAACCACAGCTGCCCAAATCTCGGCAGAATTAAATGTGCACCTCAACTCTCCTGTTCCCACCAGAACTGTCCGTCGGGAGCTCCACAGGGTCAATATACACGGCCGGGCTGCTATAGCCAAACCTTTGGTCACTCATGCCAATGCCAAACGTCGGTTTCAATGGTACAAGGAGCGCAAATCTTGGTCTGTGGACAATGTGAAACATGTATTGTTCTCTGATGAGTCCATCTTTACAGTTTTCCCCACATCCGGGAGAGTTACGGTGTGGAGAAGTCCCAAAGAAGCGTACCACCCAGACTGTTGCATGCCCAGAGTGAAGCATGGGGGTGGATCAGTGATGGTTTGGGCTGCCATATCATGGCATTCCCTTGGCCCAATACTTGTGCTAGATGGGCGCGTCACTGCCAAGGACTAACAAACCATTCTTGAGGACCATGTGCATCCAGTGGTTCAAACATTGTATCCTGAAGGCGGGGCCGTGTATCAGGATGACAATGCACCAATATACACATTAAGACTGGTGAAAGATTGGTTTGATGAACATGAAAGTGAAGTTGAACATCTCCCATGGCCTGCACAGTCACCAGATCTAAATATTATTGAGCCACTTTGGGGTGTTTTGGAGGAGCGAGTCAGGAAACGTTTTTCTCCACCTGTGTCACGTAGTGACCTGGCCATTATCCTGCAAGAAGAATGGCTTAAAATCCCTCTGACCACTGTGCAGGACTTGTATATGTCATTCCCAAGACGAATTGACGCTGTATTGGCCGCAAAAGGAGGCCCTACACCATACTAATAAATTATTGTGGTCTAAAACCAGGTGTTTCAGTTTCATTGCCCAACCCCTGTACTTGTCCTTGCCACCCCTTTGGCTCTCTGCTGGTTGTCTTCCACTCCCCTGCCACTACTTCCAGTGCTTGACTGGTGTCCTTGTTACACACTACTTCCTATGTACAACATGTTCCCTCTGTTTCTCCTTCATACAGTCCTTTTATTTAACACTTTCAGGCAACTCCATTTTGCTCCCAATAGAAGGCACAGCAGGCTTTTAAAATGGTCACCTTTTTATCTGACAAAACCCAACATATGTAGTGGTTATTTTGTTTGATAACTACTGATCTTCAAAATAAGCTTAAGACTTTTAACCAGGTAGGTTTACCTATTACATATGGGAGCAGATGATGCTGAGATTAGAACAATGTGACAAAAAAAAACAAACTAAATAGAAACAGAGGAGAGGAACTTGAGAAGTAAAAACTTTTTCCTTGGACAAAAAGCTTAGAGGTGACATTATACAACTTTTGGAGCTCTAGTATCTGGGTAGATAAAGAAGGGTGAAAAAAGGGAAATGCTCCTGTATTATGTATGTTGCCTCCAAACATGGTCTTTTTCCCTCTCCTTATCTGGAAAATAGAAAAGGCGTGTGTTGCACTGGGAGACAGATGGTTGAAAGCAGATTTATTTTGGCACCAGGAGGGACGTAACAGGAAATGAATCAGAAAAGTCCTACAACTGTGAAGAGAAATAGAAGAGATTATTTTCTATATCTAGACAATGTCCCTGGATATCCTTGATTAAAATTGCACAGCTGTTAAAGTCAGTTCAAGAGACATTTTTTAATAAGATGAAACATCAATATCCCTTAAAAGCATCAAGTATTTATTGATTCTTCTCTGCTGGTGCAGAATATTTATGGCAGTATCATTTGAAATACAACCTTACTATAGTATAGTGCAAAAGTGCCTTTTGCAAATCATGCTTTTTGAACCTTTTTCACTTACTGTAACCTTACAACCACAAATTTCAATGTATTTTTATGCAGAAAGTATTGCATCATTGTACAGAGGATAGGAAATGGTACATGATTTTCAAAAGCCTCTGTTAGTCAATACTTTTCAGAGCCAACTTTCATTGCAGTTACACCTGTAAGTCTTTTGGGGTATGTCTTTACCAGCTGTATGACCATTCCAGAAATTAGTAGGCTTTAGTGTAAATCATTCAATTGTAACTCTGAGTGGATGGGATGCTGGGTTGCTGTTGGAAGGGGAACCTCCACCCTAGTCTGAAGTCCTCTAGCAGGTTTACTTTCAGAATTGTTTTATATTTAGTTCCCTTTATCTTTCTTTAAAGTCTGACTAGCATACCTGTCCCTTTTGAAGAAAAGCTTCCCCACACAGTATGATGCTACTACTACCATGTTTGACTGATGAAGTGTTCAGTTTATTGTATGTAGGGCAATATGTTCGGTTTTGGTCTTTTGTAACCAGGGTAGCTTCTTGTACATGTTTGCAGTGTCCAGTACAAGCCTTCTAGTAAATGTTACTTTTTATGGCTTTCTTTTAACACGTGTTATTATCTTGCCACTCTGTCACAAAAGCTATGTTTGTGGAGTGCACAACTAATAGTTATCCTGTGAACAAAACCATCTGAGCTTTTGATATTTGTAGCGACTGCAAAGTTATCATGTGTTTCTTTCCTACTTCTCCTGGTACGGCCTTTCGGTTTAGGTGGACAGACATGGGTTCACTGATTAGCAGTTTTGCCATACTCTTTCCATTTTCAGGTGGTGTTACATGTTTATCCCTGACCTATTTATGAATTTATTTTTATAATTTATTCATATATTTATAGAGATATGAATTACACTCAGTTCTTTTGCTTACAAATGAGTGGAATTCTGAAAGCAATTGTTGGCATTGGATGTTGTTTATGAATATCAGTGTAAAAGGGTGTCTGCATACAAAACATGCCAACGTTCTGGATTTTTATTAGTAAAAATTGTTAAAAAACAGCTTGTCTTTTTTATCCCTTCACCTTGAGCATCTTAATGAGTAAAGTTAATATTTTTGAGAACTTCAAATATGACCAGCCTGTTTTTTTCACCTGTGGAACACAAACTAAGCCAGGCTAATTGTGGCAAGATTAAATAGTGTTCTATCTTAGAGTGAACCACATCTGTAAATTAAGGATATTTTTGGGAGAAATATATGCTACTCTATGTATAAAATAACTCCAAATATACACCAGGAGGCCAATATATGCGCTAGCTGTATGTGTAAAGCAGTCTGTGCCCTGCTGTCTTCTTCTGACACTTCTAACTATGTATTTATGAACATTGAACAACACAGACATTAACTTTTGTTAACTTAGCTAAGTAAACATATCAAGTTGAGCAGCAAGCTTGTTGATCCAACGCCATTAATAACAATCTCAAAGGTATTTCATTCTGAAAGTCATCTTGCCATATGAAACTACACCATATGTGAGTACATGGAAAAAAGAAGAAGAAAGAGTAGAAGAAAACCAATACAAATGTGAATAGCCTGTCATGGACAAAATAGCAGACATTACTTGATAACATAGTTTATATGCTAATTATCTAATGATGCCATCTCCCAAGATTTAACAAGTTTCAGAAGATTTTATCTCTGAAAAATGATCATGAACTACGCCATGTTGAGACTGTGAATTTAGCGCTGAATTTTTAGGTGATGAACTGTGACCATGAATTAATTGAGTTGTAATTTGTGTGAGCTGAACTTAGTTTTTGGGAATGGCAAACTTACACAACACAGTTGTTTTTTTTTAATTGGGCTACCAAAAGCAGGCATCTTCTGATTCATTTTGCAATCTACACTACTTGTTTCACTCTTCAGTGTCACTTCAGTGTGCTCATATGTGCTACACGGGTAAATGACATTTCTGTGCTGTTTTTTTTTTTTTTGCTCCCTTGTGGCTGATAAAATGGCACCCTGAATTATTTCCACATGTATCACTTTTAATTGAGCCGACATGCACCACAGAAAGTGTGTTTCCCATCTGCTGCTGAAGTCTCATTCTGTTCTACTATTTGCATAACTAGGATATCTATAGGCTGGGAGGCTAAATGTCAGTCTGTAATAGCAACTGCCTACAGTAAGAAGGTTAATTGAATCAGTTATCTGTTTACACTTTGCCCTCAATTACTGACTTAATCATATGCTAAATCACTGTGCAAGTCAGCTGGCACCCTGAATATTGAAAGCAGATATAAACTGTAATTAAATAATTTAAATAATTTAAAGCACATCTTTAACTAATTAGCAAATATATATGCTGTAAAGAAAATAATATTTTCTTTAATTTCTGGTTTCATTTTGTTTTTAGGTTAGGCGAATACGAGAATAATGAAAAAGACATTTTTGTCTTTGCTGTCTGAACTTGACATAGATTTTTATGCCTTTAAATGATCTGAAAAAATGATCAGATCAAAACATTTAGGCATTATATGCTTCTGATAGGTCCATGCACAACATCTGAGGAAATGGAGATGGATAATTTTGGTGGCTTTTCACACAAAGTAACACACACTGTTTCCTTGTGTGACATAGGAAATCAAATAAAACAGGATATCAGGAAGTGAACTGTGGATCTCCACAGTTTCATCCTTCAATGCAATTTCCTGATGACTGATGGTGCCACATTCTTCTGTTGAAACATTTGCATGTATGTATAAACACCATGGGAATGTTTTGCCATTCTCTTCAGAAACAAAACCCAGTTTTTTGTCCCAGAGATGAACATGTTTTTGTATGAAATGCGCATATCAACTCCAGAACAAAAAGACTTTATTGAAGATGCCGACTGAAGCTGTTAAGAAGGTGTTATTATCTACAGTGAAACGAGTACTTTACAGATTTAGGCTGAAAGGCCATTCAGGTGGAAAGCAGCCATTACAAAAACAACATAAAAAGCCAGATTTCAGTTTGCAATTTTGCTCATCCACTGTTCCTACAAAAAATTTAGGGACTCAGCAGTTAAAGCACACATTAGAAACAGCAAATATAATATGTATAAAAAAGTGGGGGAAGCTTGCAAGCCTGAGAACAGCAACCCAGCTTGGAAGTGAAGGGGTGGCAACATCATCAGAATCAGAATCAGAATCAGAATCAGCTTTATTGGCAAGTTTGTACATACAAACAAGGAATTTGACTCCGGTACACTTTGCTCTTTGGTTTTTGTTTTTGCACTACAGAATATACATATTTACAATGTACAATATACACATATATAAATAAAAAGGTGCATTTGCAACAACTGTATGCTGTTGTTTTGTATTTTATTGAATGTTCAACAGAGAAACAGCCTGGGGGAAGAAACTGTCTCTGTGGCGGCTGGTTTTAGTGAACAGCGCTCTGTAGCGTCGCCCTGAAGGCAGAACTCTAAACAGTTTATGTGCAGGGTGTGTGGGGTCTGCAGAGATTTTAGCAGCTCTTTTCCTGACCCTAGACCTGTATAAGTCCTGGATGGAGGGAAGGTCAGCCCTGATGATTCTCTCTGCAGTCCTGATTATTCGTTGCAGTCCGGACCTGTCCTGTTTTGTGGATGAACCGAACCACACGGAGATGGATGAAGACAGGACAGACTGAATGATGGCAGTGTAGAAGATGACCAGCAGCTCCTGTGGAAGGTTGTACTTCTTAAGTTGCCTCAGGAAGTACAGTCTCTGCTGGGCCTTCTTCCGAACAGTGTCTATGTGTGAAGACCATCTCAGGTCCTCAGAGATGGTGGTTCCTAAGAACCTGAAGTGATCCACAGCCGACACGGTGTTGTTGAGGATGGATGAGTGTTTTGCTGTAGGATGGCCAGATGCCCTTTATAAAACACATGTGAGCAGAACATTATGAGTACATTTTGAAGCAACATCTCAAGACATCAGCAAAAAAGTTTAGACATAAGTCTTCAAAATGGGCAATGACACTAAGCATACAGTCCATACTAAATCAGTTACAAAGTAGTTTAAGGACAACAACATATATCCTATGGAGTGTCTTTCAGAAATCCTTGGTCTCAATTGCAAATAAAATTTACTGTGAATATAAAAATGTGGTGTCAACAGAGCAAATGATGTGAACATTGACTGTTTTTATTAGGATATATCTTATCTAATTAAAAGATTATTAAAATGAAATGACCAAATGGATTTATCCACAAAAACTTTTATTTATAGAGGTCAATCTGTATGTTTTGCTACTTTTTTTAATTTCAAACAGAATTTTGGCTATAATTTTAAATAAGAGTATAAACTTAAGTTAAAACGAAAATTAAGTTCCAAATGTACAAAATCTAATTTAAAATCCAGTCTCAGACTGGATGAAACTAATTTTAAATTGTGACTTTGTATTGAAAAAGTTTTGTAAAAACAACTAGAAAAGAGGTCACATATCAGCAAATGGCAGGCATGTAAGCTGCTGAGCTATCAGTACAGTAAGCCCCAACTCACCGACAGACAGCGAGAAGAGGCTTGACATAGAATGTCAGGTTGGCAAATAAATATTTGATTGGGAAAGTGGGCCTAAAGAAAGGAACCATGCAAAGGCGGACAAGCTGACACCACCCAGATAATGGAGCTGCCAAAGCCTGTCCTACATTATATCGCACCTAACCAAAACACAATCACAGGAAAACACAAGCAGCCCATACACAAATCGGGACACACAAACACAGGCATGTCTCATACACCATTGAGATTGGTTTTGAGTTCAAGAATTAGACAGCTGAGAGGAAGGTGGGAAAAGGGGGAAAAAACAGTAGCATGTAGGATAAGGGTGAGAAGAGTAGACTTTATTGATTGTAGGCTGAGGTATAGGATCCATTTAAAAACCACCTCTTCCTTCCTATGTACCACTAATGTCGGCTGTAAACCCCCTACATCTGGGCTGTAATTTGATAAATCGCTGGCCAGAGATGAAGTGACAATTGACTTGACAGCACAGGTGCCTCCCAGGTTCTGACACCTATCATCTAATCCATTTTTACACATTAAATATAGAGTGCCTTTCCATCATGACCTTTTGTTAATGATTTGTGTTGCCAGAAAAACACTGGGGTCACAGAAAAAGTAGGCATTTCGGAGCAAAAAGACAGGGGGAAATGCATTCTTGAGGCAAATGTAAAATTGGTCTGAAACGACAGTGACCTATCGCCTTCAACCAGTTGTCTGGATTGATTATGCAGCAAAGTGCCTTTTTTATCGTGCCAAACTTAATAAAATCCATCCTTAGGGGCAGTGAATGTGTTCTTCATGGTAATTTTTCACTCATGCACCTGGAGAGGATCACATCAATTGCACTTATGACATAAGAATGTAAGGGGATGAGCAAGATTAAACATGTCGGTGCCCAGCTGCTAGACTTGTAAGGGGTGATCTAATTACTTTTCTACTCCTCATAATAAAATTGGAACAGCTTAATAAGATATACCCCCTTATTCAAGCTTGTTTTAATGTGCAGTCATATTTAATTATGACTGTAGAATAAAACTAATAAAAAAACAACCTTCAAGCAGGAATTAAACATAGTCAACAGTTCCATTATAAAAAAGTGTTTTCATATTGGTATGAAATTCTACTCTTAAATTTTGTGTCTTCACACAGAAAACCATCAAATGTAAATGTGTAAATGTATAAATGTATGTGGTTCACTTGGTGATTTGAGTTACAGAGATAAATTAACTTTTGAATAATATTCTAATTTATTGAATGCCCCTGCAAGCAGATAAAGAAGTGTTTACATTATTTTTGCTTAGTTATAGGATGGCCAGAAGAGGCTTCTATGGTTGCAAAAGCAAAAACTCAACCATGGGAAGAATTGGAGGAGGCTATGGAAGAGTTTAATTTGGCTCAAGGAAGATCTGGAAAACCAACCCAGTCAGTCAGTAATTTTCTACCGCTTATTCCACAGTGGGTCATGGGGAAGCTGGTGCCTATCTCCAGCAGTCTATGGGCGAGAGGCGGGGTACACCCTGGACAGGTCGCCAGTCCATCACAAGGCAGCCAACCCAGTCTCTCTGTCCTCCAAATGGCACAGCAGGCTCAGCTGAGGGAAGGGGAGTCACTTACCATTGTTGACCTTGTTAGTAGTTATACAAGCCACCCCTGATGCCCTTCCACTCTACATCAGGAATGGACGACATTCTGTCTTTGGATGGATGACTTTTTTTTGGTTTCCCTTTAGGCAAGTATCTTGCCACAAGAAGATCATAGGTTTGAATCCCTGCCTTGGGTCTTTCTCCATGGAGCTTGCCTGTTGGAGAATGTTCATATGCATCTGTGGGTTCTCTCTGGGCATTCAGGCTTCCTGACACAGTCTAGAAACATTACTTATAGATTAATTGGTTAATCTAAATTGCCCCTTAGGTATGAGTGTGTGTAGGTATATTTTTTTGTCTCTGTGTTGCACTGTTATTGACTGGCTACCTGAGCAGGGTGTACCCTGCCTCTCACCTGGTGCAATCCGATGCTAATTTCAGTGTTGTGTTTTCCACCTGAAAGCGCCATGAGCTCATTTAAAGACAGAATTTTAGTAGTGTACCAGGTAAAGTATTATTTAGCAGTATTTACTCTGGAAAATAAATAATAGATCTGTCAAAAAGCCCAAGTAGCAATAAATATGTATTTATTTTGGATCGGATTCGTTGTTTGTTGTATTTTTTGGCCATTAGGTGCCTGAACAACCCAAATATTATATTGTTTTGTACTATTAATTCAGGTAGACATGTTAAGTATGCCTCTTGTTGGTTATTATTATTAATAAACAACTCTTCTACTCACCATGAGGCTCCCTAGCTTTGCTCTGCACCTTGTTCCAACCCAAAACCAGCATCATATGACAAAGTATAATTAGTGTGAGATTCTAAAATATGCGAATATAATGAAAAAGTTGAAAATGTATTTTTGTTTTAAAATATTAGAAAAAGCGAGGAAACTAATAACGAAACACTTGTAGGAGGATGTTTTTCCTGAAGAAAACTGTTAAAGGAATACATTATTGGACAAATAGGTGTATAACAGGGCTGCATTGAATTCAGCTCCATAGTAACCCCCCTCTCTTTGTTATGTTGATGTTTATATTTAAATGAGGAACCTTGGGTAGGCATACTCTTGCACTGCAAAAGGTTGTAGGTGATGCCTTACAATGATCAATTTGTGGTTTAGGTTTCATAAACTGCTAGGCTGGAATTAATTCATTGTATATAAATGGCACACATTGCATCAAAACAAAAAAGGTTCTGGGACATTATGCCACTTTTAAATTGTGTATGTCTGAGTAAGGTCAAAAGATTAATTCACAGACATTTAAGGCTTATGCACTGCGAACTTTCAGCTAATGATAAAACTTGATGCAGTACACATGCTTCACTAAGACATGTAAAATCGCAAACCATCAATCAGCATTACCTTTAAAGATATTTGAACGCTCTTACTTCTTGCATAACAATATTCCGTAAAGAAGTTGAAATCTAAACACATAGCAGAAGTCACAACTTGATGTGTATTTGTCATTCGCCAAGACAGCAAAGCTGCTAAAGCGCAGACTATCTATGAGAGATCTTTGCTAAGATACCTCTCAGAAATTACAAACAACACTTGTGTCCAATGGAACCTCATCTGTTCTCACTGGTACTCAATCTCAAATCCTATCTGCCCTAAACATACACATGTACCTAAACGTGTACTAACGTGTATTAAAAAACCTAACAATTTTTTATCTCTAAATTAACAAAATATACTATTTCTTTGTGATGTGTTAATTTTAACACCTACTTTCACCATATAGTTCATATTTATGTAAGCTACATGCCAACATGGGGAGAACATTATAATTTAACCCATTAAATATTGTATATTGGGCTTATTTTTTATTGCAAAGGGATAATTCGGAGCATGGGGACCCCCGGGAATGTGTAGAAAAGTCTTTATTCAACCCTCCTTTATGATTTCCAGCTGCAATCCCATCTAACAGCATCGGAAAATCTTCACCTTAAGATAAATAGATCAGATTTCTCTGCACCATTCAATTCTGGAAAAAAGTAATACATGATTCTTATTAAAAATATCTTGACCGTTTTTTTATCTATATTGGTTATTACTTCTTTTTGTTCTTTTATATGCTTGTACTTATGCATTTTGAACCTGTGCTGTAAAAGAACCACGAACCAGTTTATCCCCAAGACCATATTGAATCACTCTCATGAAATGAGGGGCAATAATTAAAAAAATATCTCTCAGTGTATTTCACAGATGCAAACATTTCTATCCATTTCGGCAAGGTAATGTTCAAAACTTGTGTTCTAATTTTACTGTATGTCACAATATGGTGTCATTCTGTTTGACATAACTGGGATAATGGGGTCCACTATAATAATCTGGCCCAATAAAATGTTCCAATTATATAGTTTTACTGCCTTTATTTTAAAACGAAACCTTTGCTCGTTTAAATGGTGTATCAGTGGACATTTTAATGTGACACTTGACTGTGATTGAAGTCTCTTCTGAATCAGTGTCCTAATGTGCATATAATCTATGATGGTCTGTTAGAGGGTTTGATAATAGTTAATCAAACTTTCTCTTTCAGTCTTTTATTATCATCGGAGGTTAGAGGACAGCTGAGACTAATCTTGGAGGGAAATGAACGTAACAATAAAAAGAACTGACAAAATGTTCTCGAGATGAAAAGCCACCTTATATCTAACATGAAAAGACATGGGTTTTGGTCAAAGTGCCATAGTAATTCAAACTGTTTATGAAAGTTTAAGGTTTGAAAAGATGCACTCTTTTTAGGACATAAAATATTTATTGTTTAAAAGAAACCAATTACCTGTAGATAATGATTATTGAAGTATAAGCCACCTAACTTTACATCTTAGTACTCAGCTGGAAGGTGATTAAATGTTTAAATACTTCTTGTGAGGAACTATGCCTGCATATGCCTGTCCTGATTGGCCTTGTTAGTGCAATTCATTTAACGTGGTCTGAGACCTTCAAGTCAGTACTGTCGGTGGTCAAGCCTTGTTGGGGATTTTTTAAAATCATTCATGATGAGATTCGCACACAACGTGCACCCAACCTATTTTAAAAAAAGACCAAAGCAGTCTAACAGGAGCAGCGCAAATTAGCACTGACATCAACCAGTCGACCCATTAATGATCAGGAAACCTGTAATTTAGCAACAGCTCACAGAGTGTTCCTTTTGTTGCTACAACACAAGCCACATTGTCCGTTGATGTATCCGAGATGCACAATTTGGTTCCAATCAATAATGACTTTAATGAGTTTACTCATGGACATCATTAAGTTTATTTAAGGCTACCTGAAACCACCCTTAAAATGTATCTAAGCCCTCTTATAGTTGTAATAGTAAGATATATTCCAAAAATAATATTGATTTATTTATATAACCGTACCAAGACTGAGTCAAAAAAAAATATTGTTACAACTTTTTTTTTTTTTTTTATGAAAATGATCGAAGGCAAAATATACACATTGAGCCAACATTGTCAAACAAAAGATTTTAAAAAACTGGAACAACATGGGGTGGTCCAAAGGTTACATACAGGTTTGATACTTTATATACATATTTATTTATATATATTATACTAATGTAATACTTATATAATATACTTATAAGTATATAAAATATATATATATATATATATATTTATATATATAAGTATATAAAACCAAATATATTGTATGTGTGTGAGATTTTGGACCACTCCTCCATACAGATGTTCTCCAGATCCTTCAGCTTTCAGCTCCCTCCAAAGATTTTCGATTGGGTTCAGCTCTGGAGACCGGCTAGGCCACTCCCGGACCGTGAGATACTTCTTACGGAGCCACTCCTAAGTTGCCCCGGCTGTGTGCTTTAGGTCGTTGTCATGCTGAAAGACCCAGCCACGACCCATCTTAAATGCCCTTACTGAGGGAAGGAGGTTGTTGGCTAAGATCTCCCGATACATGGCCCCATCCACCCTCCCCTCAATACGGTGCAGTCGTCCTGTCCCCTTTACAGGAAAGCATCTGCAAAGAATTATGTTTCCACCTCCATGCATCTGTCGTGAGTTCCTTCTAGCTGCCCATGTGGTGGGCCTGGACACCATAAACTTGACTCCAAAAAGTGGAAAAAATCACCGAGGGCATGTCACCATCTGAAGGTTAAGCTTTTTATTTACACCTCCCAAAAATGAAGTGCAGAGTAGCAGGAAAAATGAAAAGGAAAATTGGAAATATACATAATATTTACAACTCCTTATCTTTCTCTTAGTGCTGCCCATCAACGTTACCTTTATAAATTGTTAGACATCTAATAAAAAATAAAAGCAACCTTAATGGTCCAGTTCATGGATGGAAATGAACATATTTTCATTTTTTGTCTGAATGGAATATCAGTATACATATCAGGACAACCACTATGAACATTTTAGGGCCCCCGAATACTAATTTCATTCCCGAATACTGGAAAACAATAGACTTAGCTACACAATGACTGACAGAGAAATTTTGGCACAAAACTGATATCACACTGCACAAGTGTTTCTCTGAGTTCAGCACAAGGAAGTGTTGCAACCTCCTCTCCTGTTTGAGCTCAATAAGGCCATAACCATAGGGATTTCCAATGAGCAGCTGCACACACCTAAAATGCCACACACATATCCCCCTAATGAGTTAGAGGTTTCCTGTTCAGAGCTACAGTCATTTAGCATTTTTGTTAAGTTTGATTCAACTTCTGCTTGTAGCTGCAGATACATCTAAAGTCAAAGGGACATTGTTTTGTTATTGTCAGCAAATTATAAACAAGGAAAAACAATACTACATTTCAACCTGCTTTAATAGCATGATCCTAACCCATAAATCAGGTTGAAACAAAGGTACATGCCCAATCCAGGATCATTGTGCTCAGTTTATCTACACAAGACTATTGTGCCCTGCTGCTAATTGACAGGTTAGCAGCAGGGCAATATAAAATTTAGACTGGCCCCACTTATACAGTAGGAACAAAGCAACTAAGAGGTTTTAAAGTTCCTAATATTTATTTTGTAGCTAGTTAATAAAACCTATTTTAGCATTGATCTAAAATACATAACGGACTGACAATTGAGAGGGCCAACTTAGAATCTGCAGTAAAAAAAATTTTACATGTACTATTTGCTTAATAATTGCAGAGGGCCAGTGCACTGCATGTTTTACCTGTCTCCCTGAAAGACACACACCTTAATCAAATCAATACATTTTAGCAGGCTAATGCAGAACTTTTGACAGAAAAAGATGAGAGCTAGTTCTAAGTTAAGTTAAAACGTAAATGTAAAATAGATTCACATTTATAGTTCAGCATGTAACATTCTGAGCTGTTTACAGTCCAATTTTGAGTTAGTTTCCACTCACAGTTATCAGTTTTAGTTAAATATAAAATCTTTAATAATGTATAGATCTTGACATCATGCATCAGTTAGCAGATTGATTTTGTAATAGCCTCACATTTTCACCCTAACATTTGTATTTGTATGCATACTTCAACTTGGACTACAAACTTACAGCGAGAAATAAATATGGCGGATATGCGAAATTGATCAGCCGGAGGTCCATGACCTTGTGTAGCTGTTCCGCAGGAAATACTGTGATGTAACAGTTGGAAAAAATGTAAGAGATAATAGAGAAAACTGAACGGACTGAAAAAATGACCCAAACTGAATATAAAGAAATCTCCTGAGCACCTGAAGAGACCAAATTCAACTTTCCTGCTCTCCTACAGACTCCAAGTACACATCAAAATGTATCTAAAGGCTAAAAAAGTGGATTTTGCACGATATGTCCCCTTTAAGGACAGTGTCTAGCTGGTATTTTGACTATATTTTTCCTCAGCGATTGTCAGATAATGACTAATTGCATTAAGCTCCAACTTTATTCCTATCCATTTGTTGCACCTACAAACCCACAGGTCTGACACACTGTCTGCAGCAGGCTTCCATGCAGAAACACAGACACTAGGTGCAGAGTTGGAATTTTGTTTAGTTTAGATGGTCAGTGTATGAAGTTTTCAAAAAATGGTACGCAAAATTAGATACTTTAAAGACATTCCTGAATGGTGCTGATTTATGTGTAAAAAAACCCAAATTTTATTCACCTGTACTGTTGCAGCATTTCAGACATACTATATACAGGAGCTGGTTGTCTATGTGTTGCTCTACAAAAAGTATTAATCAAGATGGTATCCTAATTGCATGATTAACTTTACTAAAACCAGTTTCAATCCAGCATCCAAATAGGCAGGCCACATTGATGTAATAGTAACCTGTGTATGACCTTCAACCATCTGGATTTTTTCCCGTGTGGACGTGTGTGTATGTGTGTGTTTGTCTGTGTGTGGATGGGTGAGCGTATCTGTAGAAATATGTGTATGTGCTGAGTGGGTGTATGTAAGCAAGTTTGTCACCTAGAGGTGCACAGTTGTAAGAGTGGTGAGAGTGGAAGATGGTCTGCAATACACTGCTAACAAGAGCAACAGAGGACAGGTGGACCTGGCCCTGGGCGGGCGCAGCAGCCCCAGGCAGCAGTCCCAACATGCTGGACAGGCACTAGCCCACTAAGGCAGAATTCCGAAGGACCAAGGTTGAGAGGGCACATTATCATCCCACCTAATGAGCTAGACGCTAAGATTTCAAATCGGAGTGATACACACCACAGCCCAGCGTAGCCCCTGCAGCCCATGGCGGGACAAACACATCCATAGGCCTCCACACAGGAGCCCACAATTCCGGAATGTGGCTTGAGCGCCCATATAAACACTACCACACCAATGGAGGTAGCCCCCCACTGGCCCCCCATGACACCATCAGAGGCCCCCAGGCCATCACCACAACTCTAGTCCCACCGAACCAGTGATGGGAGCAAGATAACCACGGCATGCCCCCTGAGCCCAGCACCCTCACAGTGTTCACAGTGTGCATGTGTGTCTTTGGTATGTGAAATGTGGCGATAAATGCATATGTGTATGCCTAATATGCATTAAAATTGGGATTATGGCTGAAGTGTGTTAGTCTCCACTGCTTGTTTGACAGCAGAGTTTCCCCCACTCCATTAGTGTCTCTAGTGCATTAAAACTGAGGTCCAGGATGGGGCCAAGCATAGCGGAGGCTTGGCAATGTGTGGTGCTCAACCCAGGCCTGCAAGGTCCATCATCCTACACATCAAGATCATACAGATGAGTCTGTGGGGATTCCCAGGATGTCCCCCCAGGAGCATTCTAGAAGAACCCAGGGTAGCCAAGCAAAGTGAGCCCACTGTCAGGAGCCCAGGACCCCGATAATTGCCTGACCAGACAGGACCGCAGGCACCACCCAGGTCCCTGCAGGTGCACCCAGCCTGCAAACCCTCACTGTCCAGCCATGCATAACCCAAATCCCTTTACCCCATTCCGAACCCCAGACCCTATTCTGACTGACCTATGCCCCCACAAGTTCAGCCAACCAAGCCCCAGACACCATGGCCTTTTGGCCCGCCTACTAGACCAGGGACGCCACCCACCCAGTGCATAGACAGTCACCCCACTGGGAGCCGAACCAGGTCCCAAACAACCTGGTGACCAAACCCCTAACCCGCCAACACCAGCCAATAGCGGCCCCCAATGCAGATGCAGCAAAGCACATACCCCCTATGTCACAAAGTCATTTATTTAATTACTAGAGACCAAATCAATTTAAATTTCTTCTGTTGAAACAAGCATTCAGTCTGACTGAGCTTGGCTATGTTGCAAAAATTTCAGTCCCCAGATATAAAAGGTTGGTAGCTATAAACCCAAAAGACTTGCAGTTGTAATCTGAGGAGGTTTTTATAACATATTGACTCAGGGAGGCTAAGTACAAATACAGATTTTTTTAATTTGCAAAAAGTATGAAAACAACCTTTTCCTTCCACTTTTCAATCATACTCTATTTCGTGTTGGTCTATCAAAAAAATCCCAATAAATTACATTAAAGTTTTTGGTTGTAATATGTCAAAATGGCAAGAATTTCAAGTGGAATTTTCAAGTATTAACCATTTTAAGGCACTGTATGTTCGGGACAAAATGACTGAAGGGGTGTTTTGGTCAAAGATAAAAAGCCACCAATTCATATCATTTTTCCTCATTCCTATAGTGGTTGAGTTTTTTTTCCGACATACCTTGATTCCTTCAAAATTCACTAATCATCTGAATTTTAGTCTGGTACCACCAACATGTCAGACTCTTCATATTTTGAGTGAAATATCTTTCAGTTAAATTTGAATAGGCCATGTTTTGTTTGTTCAATTATGTTGCTTTAGTTATTCAGTTATGTTGCTTTATTCAAAGTGAAAGGGCTGGAAGTACACTGAGATTTCATGCTGCTTTGAAAGTTCAATATTTTTATACCAAAAATGCAGAGATGTCGTAACTATCAACATGTAAGGTATGACATATATTTGACATATAAAATCTGATCTTGTAACAAGAACTTTGCAATGCTGTATGGCTTGTACTGAAAAAACAACAACATTCAGCTGTGCACTGCTGATTTCAGCTGAGTAATTGGTGACGTTCGTCATACAACATGTCAAAAGAGTGAAATTGGAAGGAAAGAAATCTGTGTTGAGGACGGTTGTCATAGCAACAGTAAGAAAGTTTATGAAAAGACAAAAGTAGTGATACATCGACATGGCAAATGTCAGAGGAGATGGTTCATAATGGTGTAAGGCTTGTGTTCCATTATACCTGACAGGAGTTGCTGGTTACTTAGTGAGCTGGAGTGCAGACTCAGAGATCTTTGTGTCAGCAGGAAAGATACATAGCACTTGAGCATGGAGGACACAGCAGATGTCTAAGTTGGCAAGAACTGAGTAATAAAAAGGCAGCAGTAGCAGTTTGGAGGTCCTCAGTGACAAAGAGTTAGAAAGTGGAGGAGGGTGTGTTTTTTGTGGCTCAAGCTAATAAAAGTCTTATTCTTATAAATTGTGTGCAGGAATAATTTCACACTTTTCTTTGCAGAATTGTTTTAATTCATCCACAAGGTTTTCTCCAAAATCTTCATTTTTCATTTATATATTTAAAGCAATTTAAGGGGAACTTGCTGGTGGGTTTCAAATTATTGCTCTGCTGCATCGCCCAAGTGATCACGCCACATGTATTAATTTGTTCAAAAATGTTATATTGTTGTCTCATCACTCGACAGAATATATTTTCAGAAGTCTTAGAGATCACCAAGATGTTTATTTGCATGTTTTGTTTTCAACGGGTCTTTGTTTTTTTTAGCTCAATGATGGGTTTTGTCTTTGAAACTGACCCATGGATGCCATCTTTTCATACTGTTGAACCATCTACACTGACCTTCATTGAGGCAACTAAGGCCAGAAGGGCTTTAGATGTTATTGTTTATTGGGGTTTGGTCATCTTCAAACTGTGAAAGTGCTCCAGGGAGGACAATCTGTGAAATTTCAAGCAGGCCCATATGAAAAATGACAGGTCTGTGCACCGATCTGGAGGAATCTTGATCTGGATATAGTAGAATTCACAAAGAACTGTGAACACAACCTCTCTTTATATGCGTTTAAACAGCACACACACACAGTTTCCTGTATAACTATAAGCACAGTCAAGTATTCATACCTTGCTTTTTTGGTGACTCTCAGCGATGGCTTTTGTTTAGAAATGTACTTCAAGCCCTATCTGAGGCCTCAGGATCTGTTATCAGACAGTACAATGTGTTTCTGGGTTATTGTGGGATAGCTTTTTTCCTCAGTAAATACAATCATGATTTAAAAATGGTGAATTGTATTTATGTAGGTATTGTGGTATTCAGGTGTCTGATATTAAAATGTGTTTGATCTTTAATATTTAATAGTGTCAAAACAGCCAAAACATGAAATTTGTAGGCAGACAAATACATATTTACAGTATGTTTGATGTCTTGTGATGAAGGAAACATGAATATCTAAAACTTGAGCACAAATAAAACAAGCTTGATAGACATACCTCCAAGTGTTGCTTGTTTAGAGCTGCAATAAAATCATTAGTACACTTAAATTCAGTTCCTAAAATATTCTGTTCCACTTTTGCTTTTATCTTTAATTTTGTTGAGATTGTTTTTTGTCACTTTACTTACTTATTTAATTTTCTTTCCCACAAATGGTTGCATGAAAGATGTTCAGTCCTCCTTCACCTTGCCCACCTTCTCCTGTTCATCCCAGGAACCCCTAAGATATACCCTTCCCAGTAAGTCCTAGGTCTGACCAGAAGCCCTCTTCTCAGTACATGTCCAAAACACCTTACCAAATCCCCAGATCACTTCAAATGGTTCCTTTCATTCCAGAGGAGCAGCCACTCCATCCTCTTTTTGTGTCTTCCAAATACAGATGTCCTCCTTCAACTGTGCATCAGGACAGTGTCTTCCAACCAAAAAGTAGGATTTCGTTGTTTTCCTAAGAATCATGGCTTCACAATTAAAGGTGAAATCTTCATCCTAATTGCTTTACTTCCAATGTGCAGGCTCCTACTTTGTGTGTGCAGGAACCAAATGGGTCTTAGCACATTGGCCTTTAGCAAATTGTAAATACTCCTGTTTATTTTACAATATTGAAAAAAAAACTCATACTCAGAAAATCAAACATTAGCATTCATTGAGGCATGTTTGAATGTTTTAATTTATGAGTGCTGAATGGTGTTGAAAAAAATCTCTCCTGTAATAGCTGTCATCTGCAGCAGAAGTCAATGATGGTGATAACTAATACTAATCAAACATCTACATAAAGGAATCAAACGTCTTGGTAGGCTATCTGATTAATGAATCACACAAAAGATCAAGAATCACCTTGAGCTTTAATTAATCAAGCAGCCAATTTTCAAACAGAGACAGTAAAAAACGATAAACCTGACTAATACAGCTGTATGAGAAAAATAATTATGAATTTATGAATGAGTTTCAAGGTTTATTTTTCACTGCAATGGTTGTTTTTGGAAATCCAATTTAGATGGGTGATGAGTGATCAGTGTGGTTCACATTACTTGCTGCACACTCCTTATAAAGATGTGTAAATGTTGCCCTTTCTTACAAAAACATAGTCTTACACTACAAAAAAGGGGAAATTTAGATAAACGTTTAAAACGAATACATTTATTCAGTGGGGAGCGCAGGGACATAATAAACAAAATGTTTTAACAGAATCACCAATGCCACAAGTAGTTGCAAAACAGTTGTTGCAATGGCTGAACATAAAAATTAAAAACACTCAAATCATAAGATAAAACAAGAAAAACTTTGAAAACACTTGAAGATAAAAACAAAAGAAATTAAAACTGATCAAAATATTAAAAAAACACAATTAAAATCCAGTTAATGCATGTCAGCGAGAAATGCTTACAGTTCAAAATATATAAGTTATTTTAAACAAATGGCTCTTTATTTTTTTATTTAATAAATCTATATTTCTTTTAGCTGATCAGACTGTCTAGGAATATTTAATTAGTAATCCAGGACTTCCTGTTTCCCTGGGGACTAAATATGATGTAACACAGAGAAAAACTTTTCTGAGCAGCTTTTCAAAATAGGTAAGACAAGAGACCATGCCATTCAAAAATATTTGGGGATACTCTATATGATTTTTATTGTCATCACAGATTTTGAAAAGACTAGCTGTTTAAACTAAGAAACTTTTTTTTCCTTTATGGCTGAAAGACTGGGAATCAGACACTTAACAAATGCGGCTGTTGAACGTTCACAGACCATGGGATTTTTCAGACCCACTAAAGCCAACTGAACGCATCAAACTCTTGTGGAAACTCTTGTGAGGAAAACAGGTGGCGGTGGTAATAGACGATAAACCTCAGATTACTTATGGGTATGTTTTGTTATACTCATGTTGAGAGTTTGCAACTGCAATTTGAGGTTGTGAGTTTGTTTGTGGGCTTTGGACTCACAGTCAATGTTGGCTTTAATCTAAAAATGTTATTTAGATCTTAATAGACAACAATATAATGTTTAGGCTAGATCAGGAAAATAAACATTAAGAATGTATGATAGATAAGTTTATTCTATGTGCAAAATATTTCATTCAAAATATCAGTTCTTGAATTAAGTCCAATAACCCTAATGTGCAATGTGTGAATTGCTTGGTTTATTTCAATAAGGCCATTCATTATTTACTGTGTTTTAGTCTCACTAGGGAATTTTAATTAGTTTGTTGAAAGTTTGTACTATATCCACTGCATTAATGTTCATGATGTTATACAGTCAAGAATCCTTCATGATGACTAATATATCGAGGCACGTGACGTCGGCCGGTACGGTGGAGCCGGGGTCCCACCCTGGAGCCAGGCCTGGGGTCGGGACTCGCCGGAGAGCGGCTGGTGGATGGGTTGCTCCTCGTGGGACCCGGCCGGGCCAAGCCCGAACGAGAGACGCGAAGCCATCCCCCAGTGGGCCCACCACCTGCAGGGGGAACCGTGAGGGACCGGTGCAAAGAGGATTGGGTGGCGGACGAAGGCGGAGACCTCGGCGGCCCGATCCCTGGATGCTTAGGCTGGCTCTAGGGACGTGGAATGTCACCTCGCTGGGGGGGAAGGAGCCTGAGCTTGTGCGGGAGGTTGAGAGATATCGACTAGAAATAGTCGGGCTCACCTCCACGCACAGCGTATGCTCTGGAACCCATCTCCTTGAGAGGGGCTGGACTCTCTTCTACTCTGGAGTGGCCCATGGGGAGAGGCGGCGGGCTGGTGTGGGTTTGTTTGTTGCCCCCCAGCTCAGCCGTCTCGTATTGGGGTTTACCCCAGTGGATGAGAGGGTCGCATCCCTGCGCCTTTATGTTGGGGATAGGTCTCTGACTGTCGTTTCGGTCTACGGGCGGAGCGGTAAGGCAGAGTACCTGGCCTTCTTGGTGTCCCTGTCGGGGGTGCTGGATAATGCCCCTCCCGGGGTTATTTTGCAGGGGGACTTCAACGCCCACGTGGGAAACGACAGTGACACCTGGAGAGGCGTGATCGGGAGGAATGGCCTCCCCGATCTGAATCCGAGTGGTGCTTTGTTATTGGACTTCTGTGCTAGTCATGGATTGTCCATAATGAACACCATGTTTAAACATAAGGGTGTCCACCAGTGCACTTGGCACCAGGACACCCTAGGCAGGAGGTCAATGATTGACTTTGTTGTCGTATCATCAGACCTTCGGCCGCATGTTTTGGACACTCGGGTGAAGAGAGGGGCTGAGCTGTCCACTGATCACCACCTGGTTGTGAGTTGGATCCGCTGGAGAAGGAGAAAGCCGGACAGACTTGGCAGGCCCAAGCGCATAGTGAGGGTCAGCTAGGAACATCTGGCGGACCCCTCGGCCAGGGAGGTATTCAACTCCCACCTCCGGGAGACCTTTGACCAGATTCCGGGGGATGTTGGAGACATAGAGTCCGAGTGGACCATGTTCTCCGCATCTATTGTCGATGCTGCTGCCTGTAGCTGTGGCTGTAAGGTCTGCGGTGCCTGTCGCAGCGGCAATCCCAGAACCCAGTGGTGGACACTGGCAGTAAGGGATGCTGTCAAGTTGAAGAAAGAGTCCTATCCGCTGTGGTTGGCCTGTGGGACTCCTGAGGCGGCTGACGGGTACCGTGAGGCCAAGCGTGCTGTGGCCCGGGCTGTGGCAGAGGCAAAAACTCGGGCCTGGGAGGACTTCGGTGAGGCCATGGAGAAGGACTACCGGTTGGCCTCGAAGCGTTTCTTGCAAACCGTCCGGTGCCTCAGGAGGGGGAAGCAGTGCTTCGCCAACACTGTTTATAGTGGGGGTGGGAGGTTGCTGACCTCGACTGAGGACATTATCGGGCGGTGGAAGGAGTACTTCGAGGATCTCCTCAATCCTGCCATCACGCATTCCCTGGTGGAAACAGAGGCTGGGGACTCGGGGTTGGACTCTTTCATCACCCAGGCTGAAGTCACCGAGGTAGTTAAAAAGCTCCGCGGTGGCAAGGCTTCGGGGGTGGATGAGATCCGCCCTGAGTACCTCAAATCTCTGGATGTTGTAGGCCTGTCATGGTTGACACGCCTCTTCAACATTGCGTGGCGGTCGGGGACAGTGCCTCTGGACTGGCAGACTGGGGTGGTGGTCCCCCTTCATAAGAAGGGTGACCGGAGGGTATGTTCCAACTACAGGGGGATCACACTCCTCAGCCTCCCTGGTAAAGCCTACGCCAGGGTATTGGAGAGGGGAGTCAAGCCGATAGTCAAACCTCGGCTTCAGGAGGGGCAGCGTGGTTTTCGTCCTGGCCAGCTCTATGCCCTCTACAGGGTACTCGAGGGTTCATGGGAGTTTGCCCAACCGGTCCACATGTGTTTTGTGGACCTGGAGAAAGTATTTGACTGTGTCCCTCGTGATGCCTTGTGGGGGGTGCTCCAGGAGTATGGAATCGGGGGCCCTTTATTTGGGGCCATCTGGTCCCTGTACGAGCGGAGCAGGAGTTTGGTCTGCATTGCCGGCACTCAGTCTGACCTGTTTCCGATGCATGTTGGACTCCGGCAGGGCTGCCCTTTGTCACCGCTCCTGTTCATAACTTTTATGGACAGGATTTCTAGACGCAGCCAAGGGCCGGAGGGGGTCTGGTTTGGGGACCAGTGGATTTCGTCTCTTCTTTTTGCAGATGGCGTGGTCTTGCTGGCCCCCTCTAGCCAAGACCTACAGCATGCTCTGGGGTGGTTTGAAGCGGAGTGTGAAGCGGCTGGGATGAAGATCAGCTCCTCCAAGTCAGAGGCCATGGTACTCGACCGGAAAAGGGTGGCTTGTCCTCTTCAGGTTGGAGGAGAGTTCCTGCCTCAAGTGGAGGAGTTCAAGTATCTCGGGGTTTTGTTAACGAGTGAGGGAAGAATGGAGCGGGAGATCGACAGACGGACCGGTGCGGCTGCTGCAGTAATGGGGGCACTGTGCCGGTCGGTTGTGGTGAAGAGAGAGCTGAGCCGAAAAGCGAAGCTCTCGATTTACCGGTCGGTCTACGTTCCTACCCTCACCTATGGCCATGAACTTTGGGTCATGACCGAAAGAACGAGATCCCGGATATAGGCGGCTGAAATGAGCTTCGTCCGTAGGGTGGCCGGGCACTCCCTTAGAGATAGGGTGAGGAGCTCGGCCATCCGGGAAGGGCTCGGAGTAGAGCTGCTGCTCCTCAACATCGAGAGGAGCCAGTTGAGGTGGCTCGGGCATCTATATCGGATGCCTCCTGGATGCTTTCCTCTGGAGGTCTTCCAGGCACGTCCCACCGGGAGGAGGCCCAGGGGACGGCCCAGGACACGCTGGAGGGACTATGTCTCTCGGCTGGCCTAGGAACGCCTTGGGCTCCCCCCGGAGGAGCTGGAGGAGGTGTCTGGGGAGAGGGACGTCTGGGTGTCTCTGCTTAGTCTGCTGCCCCCGCGATCCGGTCCCAGATAAGTGGAAGACGATGAGTACGAGTACGAGTCCGAGTATGTTATACAGTTACAAAAAAAAATCGAATGAGCACAACTAGTGCAGACTGAAGCAGACTTTCCCCTACAGGGAATCGGGGGTTAAATTGGGCAATTGTGTAGTGTGTCCCCAGCGTTAGTCAGATGTGTTTCTTTGTAGGTCAGCATATGGGCTCAAGAACATTAGCTATTTTAAAATTGCCCATTTCCCCATTCAGAGTACAAGCTTTTTCAAAACGGGTGGAATTGAGACAAATGAGGCATGGACCCAAGTTAATCCTGCCACCAGGTTCAAAAATGGTAAAAAAAAACGTCTTCAAAGCTAAGGCTTAAAGCTTCTTACTTATCTTAACCATGGGTGTCCATAAATGTGGGGTGCACTGTACGTGATTGTCTTTTGATGCTTTCGGCAGTAATCACAATTTTTCTGGTGCAGAAATTGTAAAATAATTGTGATATGATGACACTTAAACTCAGCAGTAAAGGACCTTTTGTATATGCAGTGGTGGATGATCACCAATAAAAACACAAATAGAAGATGTGGGGAACCATGAAAAATAATTAAATTAATATAAAAATTTAAACCCAGAACTTAACCATGGTAAGGGAAATTAATTTTACAGTATTAAATTGTATCCAAGTTCATGGGTAATAGTTATCTACACATTTTCAGATAGGACACACATGGTTCCTCATTAAATAACATCATGCATGGATCTGACTTTTGGAGACTAAACAAAACTAAAACCAAACCAAACCAAACCAAACCAAACAGCACTTTACAAAATGTAACCATACATATAGTAACTTTAAATCAAACTGTGCATTTATATACAGTACAAAACAGTTTCAGATCTTTGTCTCATATGCTCTGTAATTGCTGGCTCGTGGCAAAGGACCTACAACTAGTTTAGAAAAAAAACATATTCTGAAAGAAAATTACAACATGTAGGGCAGTAAAACATAATTTTAAGAAGAACAAAAAGCAAATCAAACAGAAATAGAGAGCTCAGTAGAGGACAAAGAACATACATTTAGGCAACAATACAATTTTCACTTTTAATCCTTTCAACTATGCTGTTGTGTGGAAATTCAAGTGTTGCAAATTGTTGCTTGACCATGTCTGAGAACTGTCATAGAATTAAAAGTGACGGTCATTTTCAAAGTGAGGTCTTCAGTTAAACTACAGCCATCAGATTGTTTGCTCACCCTTTCATTTATATTTTTCCATTCCCTCCCTTTTCATCACAAAGGCATTCATGTGAGTTTCTCTTTAGTTCAATGAAAAACCCAGAACCTCTTATGCTGTGTTCTTAATTGCATTCTCACTGAGCTTTTCCATGTAGTTCCTAAGATCCTTTGAATCCCCAAGCTCAATGTCTGGACAAACCCATTTTATATCACTGGTCTGCACCCCTGGCAATGGGTTAAGCACTGGACATCCATTACTGGACTTTACATTGGAGAAAGTGGAGAACTTCACTCTCTTCCTCTTGGTGGTCGGTGAGTTAAGAGACTCATTCCTCAGATCTCTTCCGCTTGAGCTACATCCGCCACCCTCAATACTACTACGCTGGATACCTCCATTTAAAAGCTGACTACCTTCCTCTAAGGTGCCGGTCAGTTCTTCATGTTGCTGTTGCTGCAGACAAAGCCCTTCCTCTTGGCCAAGCCAAACCCAGTCATGGGCATGGGGCATTGTCTCTGGGGCCTCTAGAGACAGATGTTTACTTCGGTACTTATATGTATAAGAGATGCAGTTGATGAGAAAAACCAGGATGGCCAGGCAGAAGACTCCCAGTAGTGCATACATACCGATCTCCAAGTCTGTCAGGCCACGCCGCGATGGCAACAAGTCCTCATCGGTACTGCGACTCCGAGGCAACTCTGGGTATTCAGAGAAGTCATTAAGGTTCCTGTTTCCACCGTCTGATGATAAGCGACCCCCATTAGGCCTCACTGGAACTTGGCCTCTAAAAGTCGTGGCTGCACGGTTAATTAATCCAGTGTCTATGTCAGAGATAGATCCACCATAATAAGGGGGATCTGGACGAGTTCTTCTGTCTTCACGTTGCCTGTTCGGCTCCTCTGAGTGAACAAACCTTACCTGTACATTCACCAGTCCTGTAGCTAGAGCAGAACGTCGTTTGGACTTCTGGCATACTTCTGATGGACTCATTTCAACACGCACAAGCAAACCCTGGCCTTCACCCTTGGCAACAATGATGGGCCACTTCCATTTTGCACTCTGCTGCACAACCACCACCTGTTCATTCAGAGATGTAGCTGCCAGGGTAAAATGGGCAGAGTTGTAGTTGTCCAGAGGAGTCAAAGATCCATCACTGAACTGAAGCCAGGCACTGATGAGGGATTGCTGTGAAAACAAACGCAAAACATACCAAATTTAAATTCCTGTGGCAGCAGTAATGTGAAAATTAACAAGGCAAAAAAATATACATCTTCATATTCCCGTCAAATGAGGACCAAAATAAACCAGAGGCACAAGGGAAACAATTGTGTGTCTTAATTACAATGAAAGGGCTAGAATAGATTTCCAAAGCTCCCATGGATAGTGGCTGTTTACTACATTTAAACAAACAAGAAGAAAATGTTAATATATGAGAACTATTCTAGAGGAAAATAGCAATAACATTGGCCAACAATAACTCTGGTTCAACCATGAATTTGTTATAAAAACAGTTCACAAAAACAATATTTATAATAGGTAATACAACAACTTAACGCTCTTAACTCCCATGGCAAATCATGAAAAGTTAAAATAACATCTTATTCAGATGGTATTTTACCTGTGCATGTGATTCTATGACTTCCTGCGTTGTTGTAGTAGCAACAATGGCTCTGTTGCTTCCAGGGCTCAGTTGCAAGGACAGAGAGAGTCCAGAAACCAACTGCACCCCAAGCTCTGTCACACTCACTTTATCATCCAGCACCCTGATGCTCCTCTCAGCCAGGACTGATGATGTCAGAGGGGACAAAACCTATAACATGCAACAGATTTTTTTTAAAACAAATTGCTTCTTTTTTCTGGTAGTTTTCTGAGCCAACAACTTCACAAATATAGAACATTATCACATCATCGTTTTTAGTCAAACATTGATTACCAAGTATCTAATTTTGCAAGACACACTCAGAGTAGTTTTGTCAAAGATCCCTTTCTGTTTTTCTTCTTTTAAACAGTCATTGTCATTAAATTGCAGACGAATAGGAAACAAAATTGCGATTGCCTGTTACACCCATAGTATCATGTCTTTAGGACAACAGAAAAATACATTTTCTAAAATTGCAAATAGTGCCTGCAAAAAGTGTTCTTACCCTTTGAAGTTTTCACATAAAGGAGTATTTGATGCACTATTTTTTAGCTCTGCGTAAAGCATTGGATACAGTCAACCATAGTGTTTTAATATCAAAATTGTCTAAATGTAATGTTTGATAAAACCCAACTACATTGGATTCAGATTAAAAAGAGGCACATACTTGTGAAAGGATGCAAAAAATCCCCTAAACCCATAAAAAACTGCATTCTAATCCACACCTTCAGAAGGCATACCCCAAGTTTCAAAGTAGCATGAGGTGTAAGCATGTAAATAGTTGTGATATTGTTTTGAGATGTGAATCTCTTCCATCCGCTCCAATTAGGGGCTCCAGTATTTCCTGCAGCCTCCCCCACAGAGCTGCATTTACCAGCCATAATGAACTGTCAGCACTGATCACTGCCTCATTTGTCCAGACCCAATACACCATTTTCCTCCCTTGGTATTTTCCCTTTTTGCATCTCACACAACCAAAGAGAATGGATAAATACCCTTGAATTGTCAAAAACAAAAGGTGGGGTCTCAGAACAGAATATGAATTTAAAATGTCTTTGTGGGAAATTTATATGATGAGACAAAAAAATAAAAATAAAGGCACAATAAGTAAATGACATGGTCTGCTTTAGTTATCTATAACTTTTAGTAGGTTCTTTCACAAAATAATATTCTGTAACCCCAATGTTATGAATGGTATTAGAACCCACAATTATGAATTCATATACAGGCCATTACTATATCTATATCTATGTCTTTTCATCCTTTTACCAGAGCTATGTCTCACCTCCATCCCATTACAAAAAAATCCAGAATTGTGAAATTCTCGCATAAAGCTTCCAGTTGTGTAATGACCCTTCCTCTCAAACCAGTTTTCAAGTTTACAGATTTATTCATTCTGTCCCGAGAGGTCAGTTAAAGACCCTTTCCAGGCTCACTCCTTCCTTTCTGTCAAATTCTTGTCCGATAACATTTCTCTCTAGATTAAGGAAGGCCCCACTACCCGAAACCTCTGAAAATCCTTTTTAGACCTAGATCTAGGCATAAGCAACCAACAATATAACAAGGAACCCATTATTACCCAAACCACGTGTGTCTGACTCACACACTGACACTTGCAAAGGTTAGCAGCACAATGTGTTTTGCATGCAAGTGTCCCATCCATAACCTGTCAGAGAGTGCTTAAATGGATTTATCCCCCCTTCTTGCTACACAATAAAACTTGCAGCAAAGTAAATTAATGATCACATTATTGATTCAGTGCACAGGATAGGATTTTACACATCAGGGGTCTGCTAAAATTCTAGGCTTCAGTTTAAATGTCAAAATGCATTTGGAATTGTAAATTCTTTACTGAATCAAAATAAAACTCCTAATGTGTTTCATAGCCTAGAACTGTTTAGGTGCGTGCAATAATGTCACCTAGAAAATACAAAAAAGTAACATGATGTGCTTAAAATGAAGAAATCCCCAGCAGCAGAGGTTGAATTTTATGCCCTGTGTTTCAACAATGTATTTCTCTTTGTTGGGTTGTCTTGTAAATGTCACGCTGGCGTTGATTTATGGTGTGAGAGTGACGTCTGTAGTCTCCTGAGCAAGGCCCTGATTGTATTATTAAATAAATAGGACTGGGATTGTTTGTGCATCTTTGGTGTGTGCGTGAGAGAGAGTGTGTGTGTGGATGTGTCACTGAGCTACATGGTGAAAGACTGAGAGAATGAGACATGGCGCAGGTGTAAGCTTGATAGGCTTAAGTGTTTATGCCTCACTGGGATCAATCTGGCTGTTTTTCAGTCTCGTTCCTTTTTTGCACCAAATTTGTTATTTACTTGCTAAACTCTGGCTTGATGCTATAATTTTTTTAAATGAAATAATGGTATAAGAATTTTAAAGTCGGTTTAATTCTATTAACTACTTTTTTTAAACCCCCTTTCTCTCTTTAGTGATATCTGATTTGATTATGTTTGTCTTTCCAGTTCCTTTCATTATGCTTCTCCGACAACATAAAGTAGGTTAAAAGGTCAAATTCTTGCATGTTGCAAATTTCAGAATGAATGAGTGAAGAATTACTTATTTTTGTTCTCACCAATTTGTTAGATTTTGTAGTACATTGGCTTTCCAAAACATAAACTGGTCCTTAATCATGCAAGACAACTTTTTGAGTATGAGAATTGTGTACTAGTTACGAGACGTTCAAACTTGGTAAAGTGGCTTTGTGTCCCAGTGTAGGTGATTAAGGTGAGTAGGTACTGCAAACACAAGTTTACAGGCTGAGGCAAGAGGTGAGGAAACTGACAGATTTCTCAAAATAAATTGGAAAACACTAAGTTGCTGCTATGCTGAGAATTTTAAAAACCAAAAAAAAAAATCTGAAATCTTGGCAGGATAGTCACCAATATACACCCAAAAGATATAACTAAAAACCAGACTATTTGTACCACCTGATGCTAGGGACCGATGCTTTTTGTGTGATTTAATTAGCTAAACAGGAGAAGGCGTGAGAAGAAATGCAAAAGGCAAAACTAATGCAAACAAACCTAATTTTCTACTTCCATCTCACCCCAACCATAGCATCCTCTATCAAACCAACCCTCAGCATACCCACTTCAATGATTCCAGTAGTCTCTGTTATCTTCCTCTGTTCCTTCTCTACACCAGCTTCTTATTCAGCATCTTTTGTCTATATGGATGGTGGATTTCGGCAGGCGCAGACTAACCACACTGATGGTGCGTTCACACCGAACGCTGATTCTGCGATGGGGGCGGCTGATTTACATGTTATCCCTATGTAGAAGGCGCGTTCAGGAGCGGCGCGGAGGAGACGAAAGACGCGGCACGAAGGGCGCGCAGAGCGACACGACAGCGATGGACGAGTTGAAAAATCTGAACTTTTTCCAAAATTCGCGTTGCGTCAACCAATCAGGGACAGGATGTGGCTGTGACGTAGGGTGAAGGACCGCAGCGGAGAAGAAGCGGTTGTCAGTGATGGAGGACAAGATTATAGTGGCGGTGTGCGGCAAGCCAGAGTTGTATGACTCAACTAATTACTTTTACCGAGACAAGTACAGAAAGGACCTGGCCTGGTTATGTTTAGGCACAAACATCTTATATTTAGGAGATGTGGACATTAAAAATTGGCTGTTTTTTTATTGAGCTGAGATGTATTTACTCACTGAAGACAGATGGACAGGCATTCAGCAGCGGGGATACAGCGCCGGTAGACCGCGGTGAAGTTAGTTTGAAGTTGGATATTCAAGCTCGGCAGAGTTAGCGGCATCTAGCTCACGGTTGATCCGATTCAGGCACTCAGATTTTCCACGATTGTTTGGTTCGGAAACTTATTGACCACCACGCGTCAGAAGTGGGAGCAACAGAGAGCAGCTAGCCGAAATCTGGGTGCCTGAATCGGATTGGCCATGGGCTGGATGCCCCTGGCTTCGCGGAGCTTGAGTGTCCGGTGTCCGGCTTTGGGCTGGCTTCACTGCGGTCGCCGGTAGTTGGTGTCCCGGAGGCCGATTCGTGTCCCAACGCGGGGCAGCAGATCTTCAAACTGGGTCCTGGATAGACGGAAGTACCGCTGAAATCGACCATCATCAAAACGCTGCTCCTGGAGTAGGTGGTGGTACTCTCCGAACTGTTCCCGTCCCTGAAGAATCACGTGAACCCAGGGACGTCGACGTCGGCGGCGTTTTTCGGCTCTCCACAGGTAAAACACCGTGATTTTCCGTGAAATCCTTGTCCGGCATGTTCAGTTGAAAGCAGCTTGCAGCAGATGGAAGCTCCTGCTATTTGATGACGCGGCGAAGCATTGCCGCTTGTTGACATTTGGCAACGCGGCGTTCACGCGGCAAGTCAAGCGGCCAAAAGTACACAAATGACGCGAAAAATTCGCAGAATCCGCGTTCGGTGTGAACGCACCATGACACTGGGGAACATCCAGGGAACTGACATTGAGACGGTGGACTGTTACAAGTAGCTTGGTGTTCACTGGAACAATAAACTGGACTGGAGTCACAACACTGACGCCCTCTACAGGAAGGGTCAGAGCAGATTTTACCTGCTAAGGAGACTGAGGTCTTTTTGAAGTGCAGGGGGCGCTCCTGATGACCTTTTTCACTATGTTGTAGCTTATCTACAGCTCAGAGGAAGCGCTTAGATAAGCTCATCAGAAGGCCAGCTCTGTCCTAGGGTGCCCCCACGACCCAGTGCCAGTGGTTGGAGGCAGGACTCTTGCAAAAATAACAACACTGACAAACTGCTGCACCCTAGGTACACAAAGGAGCGTTAGTGCAGTTTCCTTATCCCAGCAGCTGATAGACGTAATAACCATCACCGCTTCCAACAAACTTATTAAGTGTTTACATCCCTGCTGTTACTTGCACAGTTTTCTTTCACGTTATGTAAATAGTTTATTGTTTCTTTTTATGCACAAATATACATGCACGTTTTGAACATTTTTCACCCTACTCAGTTGCACATTTCTTTTAATCTGAGTATGTCATTTTTAATAACTGTACAGTATTTTTTTCTTATGTTATAAATTATCCCCCACTGTACAGCCTGTTATTCATATTTTACTCAGTTTTTTTTTATTGTTTTACCTTTGTGTGTATGTGCATGCTTACATTGCCTTTCACTTTGCCGCTGATACACGTGAATTTCACAATAAAGGACATTTATTTTCTGTTCTATTCTATTTTATTTTATTTTATTTTATTTTATTTTATTTTATTTTATTCTGTATCACCTATCCCAACTCTGCACATGCTTAAACCATCTCAATTTGTGTTTCAGAAAAAGAGTAAAGAAACAGTATTATAAAAAAGTACATTTATTCGAAAATGAAGAATTCTATCACAGAGCCATTTATTTGATTATCATGATAGTGAAGTTTGGAGCATAGATGAATTTGACTCAGCACAGGGAGGCAGATGCGAACAGAGTGGGGAGAAGGTTTACACAGCGCATTTATTGATTCCAATTTGTGATCATGAACCGTAAATGCAAAAATTTTTCATCTCATTTCTTTAACTCAGATTGCGACAGATCAGAAACTCTATTTTGCATCAAAAGAAACTCTATGGCATTGCTCCAGCATCAGTGCCTTTTTTCCGCTCTGTTATGCAGGTCCTCCAGAGTGGACAGGAAGTTTGTTGATGATTATTGCAAACATCTTATTCTGTCTGTGAAATCATAAAAATGGGGATTCCTAAATCTCCCAAATATATTGCCAAAATCCCATCTTGTTCATGTTTCCCTAATGTAATGTATTTTGTTACAAGCTGGACCATCTTTAATAATTACCTGCCTGTGAAACTACTTCTCATAGTACCTGCAGTTTGGTGGTTCCAGAGCTCAGGCCGATTAGCACTTGACTCTCCAGCAGCTCAGCAATCTTCGGGTCCTGCACCCTTATAGATTCCTTGACAAGCTGCGTGACATCTACATGCCAGTCTGTACCCAGCAGGAAGTTCTGCTGACCTGGTCCGCCCTCCTCCATATCTCCTCTAAATTCCCCTGCATCTGTTACAAACTGTGTGAGGACATGCAGAGAGGTGCTCTGGTACTGGGCTACACAGGCATTTTCTGTCCTCTCTTCTTGCCCATAGGCACCCTCGTTGTCATCGGTGACTCTCTCGTACCTATATGGCGAAATACAAGAAGTGGATTTGATTGATTAGTGAATAAATAAAACTGATGGAGATTAGAGACCATGAATACAGTATATTTCAAACAGATTCTGAGCTATAAAGCATAGCAGCAAATGATTTGCAAAGAATTACAAAGTTAAGAGAAGCTAAATATGTCTTTTTTTCCAATAAAGCTAATTGTGTCAAAAGGTTTTATGGTGCAGTACCGGATGCTTGCAAGTCATGTTTTTCTGCATGCTTGCCTGTCTTTCCAAAAGCCACTCTGCCAGAGTTTTCAACTAATCTATTAAAATCAACTTGCAGAGAAAAACTGCTGCCTAGCTTGCTTTCTCCTTTTCTTTAAAAGGGCAACTGATATTTCTCAGTATGTCTGCCATTTATTTGGCCCTTGGCATATGCTTTACAGATACAGCCATCTCAGTGTTAAAACAAATTACTATTCCTCTACTATAAATGTTTTCAAACTCTGCACGCTTTTAGTTTTGAACCAGATTTCAGGTAATTCTTATCCCCTATGTAGGTTAAATGATATCTTATCACATTAAGAGATAATCATTAGATTAGTCCAGGTAGGAAATTAGTTAGGATGGGAATATATTAATGCTGCAAAGAATTTGAGGGCTAAAGGATTTGTTTGTGCGGCAGACGAAGGGGGAGACCTCGGCGGCCCGATCCCTGGATGCTTAGGCTGGTTCTAGGGACCTGGAATGTCACCTTGCTGGGGGGGAAGGAGCCTGAGCTTGTGTGGGAGGTCGAGAGATTTCGACTAGAAATAGTCGGGCTCGCCTCCCCGCACAGCGTGGGCTCTGGAACCCATTTCCTCGGGAGGGGCTGGACTCTCTTCTACTCTGGAGTGGCCCACGGGGAGAGGCGGCGGGCTGGGGTGGGTTTGCTCGTTGCACCCCCAGCTCAGCCTTCTCGTGTTGGGGTTTACCTTCTTGGTGTCCCTGTCGGGGGTGCTGGATAGTGCCCCTCCCGGGGACTCCATTATTCTGCTGGGGGACTTCAACGCCCACGTGGGAAATGACAGTGACACCTGGAGAGGCATGATCGGGAGGAATGGCCTCCCCGATCTGAATCCGAGTGGTGCTTTGTTATTGGACTTCTGTGCTAGTCACGGATTGTCCATAATGAACACCGTGTTCAAACATAAGGGTGTCCATCAGTGCACTTGGCACCAGGACACCCTAGGCAGGAGGTCTCTTGTTGTCGTATCATCAGACCTTCGGCTGCATGTTTTGGACACTCGGGTGAAGAGAGGGGCTGAGCTGTCCACTGATCATCACCTGGTGGTGAGTTGGATCCGCTGGAAGAGGAGAAAGCCAGAAAGACTTGGCAAGCCAAAGTGCATAGTGAGGGTCTGCTGGGAAAGTGTGGCGGAGCCCTTGGCCAGGGATGTATTCAACTCCCACCTCCGGGAGAGCTTTGACCAGATTCCGGGGGATGTTGGAGACATAGAGTCCGAGTGGACCATGTTCTCCGCATCTATTGCCGATGCTGCTGCCCGTAGCTGCGGCCGTAAGGTCTGCGGTGCCTGTCGCGACGGCAATCCCCGAACCCGGTGGTGGACACCGGCAGTAAGGGACACTGTCAAGCTGAAGAAGGAGTCCTATCGGCTGTGGATGGCTTGTCGGACTCCTGAGGTGGCTGACGGGGACCATGAGGCCAAGTGTGCCGCGGCCCGGGCTGTGGCAGAGGCAAAAACTCGGGCCTGGGAGGAGTTCGGTGAGGCCATGGAGAAGGACTACCGGTTGGCCTCGAAGCGATTCTGGCAAACCGTCCGGTGCCTCAGGAGGGGGAAGCAGTGCTTCGCCAACACTGTTTACAGTGGGGGTGGGAGGCTGCTGACCTCGACTGAGGACATTATCGGGCGGTGGAAGGAGTACTTCGAGGATCTTCTCAATCCTGCCATCACGCATTCCCTGGTGGAAACAGACGCTGGGGACTCTGGGTTAGACTCTTTCATCACCCAGGCCGAAGTCACTGAGGTGGTTAAAAAGCTCCTCGGTAGCAGGGCTTCGGGGTTGGATGAGATCCGCCCTGAGTACCTCAAGTCTCTGGATGTTGTGGGGCTGTCATGGTTGACACGCCTCTTCAACATTACGTGGCGGTCGGGGACAGTGCCTATGGACTGGTAGACTGGGTTGGTGGTCCCCCTTCATAAAAAGGGTGACTGGAAGGTGTGTTCCAACTAAAGGGGAACACACTCCTCAGCCTCCCTGGTAAGGCCTACGCCAGGGTATTGGAGAGGAGAGTCCAGCCGATAGTCAAACCTCGGCTTCAGGAGGAGCAGTGTGGAACACTGGACCAGCTCTATACCCTCTACAGGGTACTCGATGGTTCGTGGTAGTTTGACCAACCGGTCCACATGTGTTTTGTGGACCTGGAGAAAGCATTCGACTGTGTCCCTCGTGATGCCCTGTGAGAGGTGCTCCAGGAGTATGGAATCGGGGGCCCTTTATTAGGGGCCATCCGGTCTCTGTACAAGCGGTGCAGGAGTTTGGTCCGCATCGCCTGCACTAAGTTGGACCTGTTCCCGGTGCATGTTGGACTCCGGCAGGGCTGCAATTTGTTACCGGTCCTGTTCATCACTTTTATGGACAGGATTTCTAGGCACAGCCAAGGGCCGGAGGGGGGGGGTCTGGTTTGGGGGACATTTGATTTCGTCTCTTCTTTTTGGAGATGACGTGGTCCTGCTGGCCCCCTCTAGCCAAGACCGACAGCATGCGCGGGGGCGGTTCGCAGCCGAGTGTGAAGCGGCTGGGATGAGGATCAGCTCCTCCATGTCCGAGGCCATGGTTCTCGACCGGAAAAGGGTGGCTTGTCCTCTTCAGGTTGGAGGGTAGTTGCGGCCTCAAGTGGAAGAGTTTAAGTATCTCGGGGTCTTGTTCACGAGTGGGGGGAGAATGGAGTGGGAGATCGACAGACGGATCAGTGCGGCTGCCGCAGTAATGGGGGCGCTGTGCTGGTCCGTTGTGGTGAAGAGAGAGCTGAGCCGAAAAGCGAAGCTCTCAATTTACTGGTCGGTCTACGTTCCTACCCTCACCTATGGCCATGAACTTTGGGTCATGACCAAAAGAACGAGATCCCGGATACAAGCGGCTGAAATGAGCTTCGTCCGTAGGGTGGCCGGGCACTCCCTTAGAGATAGGGTGAGGAGCTCGGCCATCCGGGAGGGGCTCTGAGCCGCTGCTCCTCCACATCGAGCGGAGCCAGTTGAAGTGGCTCGGGCATCTATACCGGATGCCTCCTGGACGCCTTCCTCTGGAGATGTTCCAGGCCCGTCCCACCGGGAGGAGGCCCAGGGGACGGCCCAGGACACGCTGGAGGGACTATGTCTCTCGGCTGGCCTGGGAACGCCTTGGGCTCCCCCCGGAGGAGCTGGAGGAGGTGTCTGGGGAGAGGAACGTCTGGGTGTCTCTGCTGAGTCTGCTGCCCCCGCGACCAGGTCCCGGATAAAGCGGAAGACGACGACGAAGGATTTGTTTGGCCTGCAAATCCCCATTTGATTCAGATAAGCATATTGTATTGTCTTTCACCACTGATGTTAAAAACATCAGCTACAATGTTATGTAAAAACTGTTTGACTCATTACACATATCAGCTGTTTTTGCTTTGTCATCACTCTTACATGTTTTAGATTAACAAACTAATTTTTATTTCAGACAAAAATTGTCAGAGTAAATACAAATTGGTGTTTTCAAATGCCATTTTTCTTTATTAAGGGAAACAAACTATCCAAACCAACCTGGCCCTAATTATTTGCCACACTTGTGAAAGCATTAACTTAATCCTTCTCTGAACTTTGATTAACCATGCTGGATTACTACTGGACCTGTAGAATCAAGAAAACAATTTAGATATCAGCTGCGTGAAAGCATAAAGTAGGCTAAAAGTCCTCTAAAAGGGTCCACCCTACAAAAATGACACCAGGAGTAGAATTATGATTGATTCAGGAGGTCGCAAAATAACCCGGAACAACATTGGAAGTGTTCATAATTAAACAGTAACAAAGAGATTGCACAACGGCATCCGTGGAAGAGTTCCAAGACAAAGACCACTGCAGAAGAAAAAGGACACAAAGGCCCTGAATGTCCCCAAGACTTAAAGTTCTAAGACATGGCGAGACAAAAGACCCTCAGTTGAACCTAATGGTGCTAGGCTGGTTTGCTGCTTCAAGACCTGGAAGATTTGCCATGATTTATGGAACCATGAATTATGTTTTCTACTAACAAATCCTTTAAAAGTATGTCTGGTCATCCTTTTGTGACCATAAACTTCAGCAAACTTATTTGCTGAAGTTTATCCATCACCAGTAAGACCACATCTGAATGGCTAAAAATATAGAAAATTTATGTATTGGAGGGACTTAGTCAAAGTATGGACTTAAAACTGATTAGGATGTTATATGATAAACTAGGTTGAACAGCCACTTTTTAAGGGGCTATTACTTTTCACATAGGGCCAAGTTCTTTGAAAATGAAATGTATTATATTATGTTATCTTTGTCTGATATCAAGGGATCAAAAACCTTTCACAGGAATGTAGATGTCCCTTATTTGTCTTCTTGCTTTCTTCCATCCCACTTTATCTGTGATGTAAATTTCTTTTGTGGTTTGGCACATTTTTAGCATCACTTATTTCTTACTTTGCACGCCTGACTCTCAGCTTTTCGCTTAACTTTTTTCCGCAAATCTCTATCCTGCACCTTTAATTCTCACTGCTCCAAGCTTTACTTGCTTCCATGCTGGTCAGGTGGCTAGGGGGAATGACCGTGACAGTTTCCATTAGGTTTAATGAGGCATAGCTTGTCAGGCAGAAAACGTGCTGACAGGTTAACATGTTGTGGCCCAGTGGGTTGGCTTACTTCCTAACCTGTCTTTACCGTACCACCCTCCCCCTTTTTTTCCTCCACATGAGTTGATGGGACAGCAATCCACACAGAGGTGACATTAGTGGCTGGCAGCAGAAACATGGGGGTCAAGGCCTGTTTTTAGCAGTGAATGACAGGTCAGCCAAGGTGTCAGACTCTAATGAGGGGCCCTTTTAACTTATGTGGCAATGGGTGAGCTTTCTCTTAGCTGGATCGGACACACACACAATGTTAGTCTCTCATTTAACTGCTATATAGAAATTCTGCAGATTACAAATACTATACCTTCTTTATGAAGTAATGCACATGACCTACATATTGGGTCCTTTATGTAACTGTCAGACCAATCAGATTGCATGAATGTCAGAAAAGGCATTGAACATTATCTTTAAATATGTTCATTCATGTGAACCAGCTGTTTATAAAATGCTGTGCTAAAGGTTTGGTGACATTTAGGATTGCACGTGGTTTTAATGTATGCTAAGCTTGCTCAAAACCCAATCAATATAAACAACTACTAGACTGAAATGTTGGCTTATGTGACCTCACTGCTGAAAATGAACATCAGCATTGTTGCTTATTGGCTCATGAGAAATTGTGCAATACAAACATGCTTAATGGAGGATATACAACGGCATGGGAAAATTTTTTTCAATTCTAGAGATTTACATGTAAAGACAAAATATTATATGGTCCTTACAGACTTAGTCCTTCAGTGTTGCTAACGCTAATACTACAAACAATGAGCTGTGGAAAGACCTGGAGCAACGAGGAAACACTGTGCCTCCTTGATATTTGGGAAGATGCACACTTAACCTGACTGCTAGAAAAGACACTCAAGAAGGCTGTCGTGTTCAGCATGTTTAGTGAGAAAATGAAGGAGAGGGGGTTTGAGCGGTCTCTCGAACAATGCCGCATTAAAGTGAAAAAACAAAGTTACTGAAAGGCAAGAAACAATGGTTTTGCAGCTGTAATAACAGCAAAAACATGCAGAACAGAAATGCAGCACGCATGACTTCCATGATAGTTTTCCTCCATTTCAGCGTCTGTGCTCTGTCCCTAGTCATTTCTATCCAATGAGAGAAACTATCGTCACACCCATGGCCTTGTTTACAAGTAAAAATTCACTTGAAAAAAGTACAATGTGCAAATGAACAGCAGTAAACGAAAAAAATATAGTCTGCTTTTGGTCCAGACCAAACAAGCAGACCAAAGGACTTTCCTGGTGTGAATACACCCAATATTTTTTTTTCACACAGAGCTTCTGATTTTGCCTTTGTTTGCAATTAATAATGGTTAAATCAAACAAATTTCATAACCTGGTGAAGTGTTTGAAAAACATAAAAATAAAGTAATTTATATCACCTGTAAATTTGTAAAACCTAAATACAACTATTAATGCAGTCTGGAAGGTCTGTAATGATTTTTTCTATCGTTCTGGAGATACAATTATTTTTCATCACCACAGGAGAGCTTTTCTCAATTCAGTTGAAATTGCAAACATTCATTGTCAAGAAAAGCACCTTAATATTTATCGTTGTGAGATAAATATTTTTCATTCTGTATTTTGAATTGTAAATGCACAAACATTAAAACATCTAATAAATGAAGGATCCACCGCTTTAATGGCTAAAGATTTGTAAAGTTTGTAAGGAAATATGATTCACTGTGACTAAAAAGTTTATTTACATTTTCTGTAACTGTAAATAGAAAGGAGGTTAGGACCACATAATATTCCATTCATGATATTAATCATGAATGGAATCATTATTTATCAGGATAAAATGCAATAAATGTTTTCAGCAGGACTGTTTTACACAACTTATATTGTTGTTTACACACTGCTGTTCATTTCATTACTTTCTGGGTGTGCCAAAGCTCTGCAATGCTCCAAATCAGTATTCTTTGTTTTTGATAAGTACTTTTTGGGACACCACTCTAGTGAATTTCTTGGCACTCATTATACATCTGAACACATCTGCATTTTATGCCTCAAAGGTCTGCTCTACCAGTAAGTTGATGACTTGTTTTGTTGCATTAACCAGGACATGAAACTCGCCCTGATGCAAGCATTGAACTTCTCAGATATTTCTTCTGAACAAAAACAACACTTGGGTTGCAGCTAGTTTACTGTTGTCTCATATTTTAATACATGATTATATGGTAGATACAATGACACAATATGTTATACCTTATATATGTTAGAATGAATGGCTAGTTTTTTTAAGAGCAAAAACTGTTTGTGAAAGAAGGTAAAGTATGCTGTGTGGGCATTATTTACAAGCTTTATCTTATCTTTCTTTGTCCTATAGTGCTTTCATTTCAAAAAGAGGAGTCAGTGATAATGCAACAGAAAACCATGTCCTACCTCCTGCTGCCAGCACTAACAGGGACTCTCCAGCCCTTAATCTGACTGAGTTCAGGGTCAGCCACATCTATGAGCAATGGTAGGCGGGGGATCCATACACTCATCTCCAGCTGGGCACTCAAAAAACTGTAGGTGAAGTTGAGCGTCACCCTTTTCTTCCCTCTTGTCTCTTTTCCATTGACATACACATAATCACAGCGCTCGGATACCTGAAGACAGAGAAAACAACACTAAAAACAAATCTGTTTCAGACTGACACTATAATAAAAATAAAATCTAACGTGAACAATATGTTTTTGCATTCTATTTATTAGTTATTTAACATGGTAAATATTAGTTATCCTATTTCTAATTGGGCTATTGGCATGAAATTTACACCAGATTTCTGTCATAATTCAAGTAGTCGACACATAAAAAGAAAATCAAGGAAACCAAAACAAATCAGTTAATAAATTATATATAACAGATCAGAATGACACAAGGCAAAGCAAGGCTATTCATGTATATGCAAGACAATGCAAAGTTTTTTGCAGGGCATCAAAGGAAAGACAAAAAATAACAAAAAACTTAAAAATTTGCCTAAAAAGGGGGCTTATTGTGTCAAACGCTTAAAAGAATTGCAATAATCAAATAAATGTTAATGTGGAAATTTAAAAGGCAAATTTAAATATAGATTCAAAATTTATTTTAAATTCAAACCTACTCTTCAGTCGCTCAGCAGTGGTCCTTGAAAGCTTTAGTAAACAAACTACTACAAACTACTATTTTTCAATCCTGATTGAAAGGAGCCAACAGTATCTGCACATCTCAGATTTTGGACTTTGTTCCAGTGCTGACGAACATAGAACTAAATGCTGCCTTCTCTTGTTTTTTGGGAACTTGGGAATGCTTTTTGGCCCCAGACAATTTAGTGCTTTATAGACTAATAGCGACATTTTTAAATCTATTCTATTTCTATCTATTTCTTTCACTCTGACAGCGGCAATTTGGATGGGCTGTAGCCCTCTGATAGATTATTTTTACAGAGACCAGTAAAGACAACAATGCAATAATCTAACCTAATGAAAATAAAAGCATGTGCAAGTTTTTTCTGTTTTGACAGGAAGCCCTTTATTCTGGCAATGTTTATAAGATTAGAGTAAGCTTATTTAGCAACATATGTTATGCGGTCGTTAACTTTTAGGTCTGAGTCCAAAACTATTCTGAGGTGTCTTGTATGCTCTGTGGTCTTTAGTTTCATTGAGTCTAGTTTGGCATTGATCTCTATCCATGCATTTTTGGAACCAAAAACAATGGCTTCTGTCTCATCTGCATTAAGATGGAGGAAATTCCACCCCATCCACTTATTGACATTATGGACACACTGACTCAGCGACTCCAGTGGGCTATGAACACGTGTAGAAAAGGAGAAGAAAATAGCTAAAATCTGTCAGTTTTAACAGAACAATCCTTTCCCCTTTCAGTCCATGCATATTATCTTAAGAGTCCTAATTGATAGCCTATATCCAGGCATCACACAGGAAGCATATCATGATGGGTCCAAGCAAAAAACTCCTATCAAGACCTTTGCACCGCTAATGTTGCAGACCATACCGATGTCATTAGCTACAGATGGATCTCTAAACTGATTATTCTAGAGATCACCGTGTAAGGCATAATCCAGGAGTGGAAAAAACAAAGAACTGCAATGGCCTTTATTCAGACTTCACTACAGAAGGAAAATGTGTTGAGGCTGGTTTTAATGTGCTGCACAACTTTAGGACAATCCAATGAAATACTGGGAGAAAAATGTGACTAAAGTTTTACTATTTAAATTCCATTCTACTCACATACTTCGACTGAAAACATATGGACAAAACTCAAGATCAAGATCAGAAGAGAATCCCCAGAATGTTCAAGATCTGAAGACAGTTTTTGTGAAAGTATTGATCAAAGTCACAGCTAATCGATGCATGAGAAATGTTTCTCAACATAGGATATGTCTTAGAGTTGTCATTACCAAAAAAAGGGTTTTCTATTAGGTATACATACATTTAGGTAGAAATGCTCAATACTTATTCCCTAATTTGTGTTAATATTCCAGTATTATATCCCCCAGTGGGCCCACCACCTGCAGGGGGAACCGTGAGGGACCGGTGCAAAGAGGATTGGGTGGCAGACGAAGGTGGAGACCTCAGCTGCCCGATCCCCGGATGCTTAGGCTGGCTCTAAGGACGTGGAATATCACCTCGCTGGGGAGGAAGGAACCTGAGCTTGTCTGGAGGTCGGGAGATATCTACTAGAAATAGTCGGGCTCGCCTCCACGCACAGCGTGGGCTCTGGAACCCATCTCCTTGAGAGGGGCTGGACTCTCTTCTAGTCTGGAGTGGCCCACGGGGAGAGGCGGCGGGCTGGTGTGGGTTTGCTTGCCGTCTCGTGTTGGGGCTTACCCCGGTGGATGAGAGGGTCGCATCCCTGCGACTTCTGGTTGGGAGTAGGTCTCTGACTGTCGTTTCGGCCTATGGGCCGAGCGGTAGTGCGGAGTACCCGCCCTTCTTGGTGTCCCTGTCGGGGGTGCTGGATAGTACCTCTCCCGGGGACTCCATTATTCTGCTGGGGGACTTCAACGCCCACGTGGGAAATGACAGTGACACCTGGAGAGGCATGATCGGGAGGAATGGCCTCCCCGATCTGAATCCGAGTGGTGCTTTGTTATTGGACTTCTGTGCTAGTCACGGATTGTCCATAATGAACACCGTGTTCAAACATAAGGGTGTCCATCAGTGCACTTGGCACCAGGACACCCTAGGCAGGAGGTCTCTTGTTGTCGTATCATCAGACCTTCGGCTGCATGTTTTGGACACTCGGGTGAAGAGAGGGGCTGAGCTGTCCACTGATCACCACCTGGTGGTGAGTTGGATCTGCTGGAGGAGGAGAAAGCCGGACAGACTTGGCAGGCCCACGCGCATAGTGAGGGTCTGCTTGGAACGTCTGGCCAGGGATGTATTCAACTCCCACCTCCGGGAGAGCTTTGACCAGATTCCGGGGGATGTTGGAGACATAGAGTCCGAGTGGACCATGTTCTCAGCATCTATTATCGATGCTGCTGCCTGTAGCTGCGGCCGTAAGGTCTGCGGTGCCTGTCGCGGTGGCAATCCCAGAACCCGGTGGTGGACACCGGCAGTAAGGGATGCTGTCAAGCTGAAGAAGGAGTCCTATCGGCTGTGGATGGCTTGTGGGACTCCTGAGGCGGCTGACGGGTACCGTGAGGCCAAGCGTGCTGTGGCCCGTGCTGTGGCAGAGGCAAAACCTCGGGCCTGGGAGGAGTTCGGTGAGGCCATGGAGAAGGACTACCGGTTGGCCTCGAAGCGATTCTGGCAAACCGTCTGGCGCCCCAGGAGGGGGAAGCAGTGCTTCGTCAACACTGTTTATAGTGGGGGTGGGGAGCTCCTGACCTCGACTGGGGACATTATCGGGGGGTGGAAGGAGCACTTCGAGGATCTCCTCAATCCTGCCATCATGCATTCTCTGGTGGAAACAGGCACTCTTTCATTACCCAGGCTGAAGTCACCAAGGTGGTTAAAAAGCTCCACGGTGGCAAGGCTTCGGGGGTGGATGAGATCCGCCCTGAGTACATCAAATCTCTGGATGTTGTGGGGCTGTCATGGTTGACACATCTCTTCAACATTACGTGGCGGTCGGGGACAATGCCTCTGGACTGGCGGACTGGGGTGGTGGTCCAACTACAGGGGGATCACACTCCTCATCCTCCCTGGTAAGGCCTATGCCAGGGTATTGGAGAGGAGAGTCCGGCCGATAGTCGAATCTCGGCTTCAGGAGGACCAGTGTGGTTTTCGTCCCGGCCGTGGAACACTGGACCAGCTCTTTACCCTCTACAGGGTACTCGAGGGTTCATAGGAGTTTGCCCAACTGGTCCACAGGTGTTTTGTGGACCTGGAGAAAGCATTCGACTGTGTCCCTCGTGATGCCCTGTGGGGGGTGCTCCAGGAGTATGGAATCGGGGGCCCTTTATTAGGGGCCATCCGGTCCCTGTATGAGCGGAGCAGGAGTTTGGTCCGCATTGCCGGCACTAAGTCGGGCCTGTTCCCGGTGCATGTTGGACTCCGACAGGGCTGACCTTTGTCACCGGTCCTGTTCCTAACTTTTATGGACAGGATTTCTAGACACAGCCAAGGGCCGGAGGGGGTCTGGTTTGGGGACCAGTGGATTTCGTCTCTTCTTTTTGCAGATGACGTGGTGCTGCTGGCCCCCTCTAGCCAAGACCTACAGCATGCACTGGGGCGGTTCGCAGCCGAGTGTAAAGCTGCTGGGATGAAGATCAGCTCCTCCAAGTCAGAGGCCATGGTACTCGACCGGAAAAGGGTGGCTTGTCCTCTTCAGGTTGGAGGAGAGTTCCTGCCTCAAGTGGAAGAATTCAAGTATCTCGGGGTCTTGTTAATGAGTGAGGGAAGAATGGAGCGGGAGATCGACAGACAGATCGGTGCGACAGATCGGTGCCCCCATTACTGCGGTGCCGCAGTAATGGGGGCACTGTGCCGGTCCGTTGTGGTGAAGAGAGAGCTGAGCCGAAAAGCGAAGCTCTCGATTTACCAGTCGGTCTACGTTCCTACCCTCACCTATGGCCATGAACTTTGGGTCATGACCGAAAGAACGAGATCCCGGATACAAGCGGCTGAAATGAGTTTCATCTGTAGGGTGGCCGGGCACTCCTTTAGAGATAGGGTGAGGAGCTCGGCCATCCGGGAGGGGCTTCGGAGTAGAGCCGCTGCTCCTCCACATCGAGAGGAGCCAGTTGAGGTGGCTCGGGCATCTATACCGGATGCCTCCTGGACGCCTTCCTCGGGAGGTGTTCCAGGCACGTCCCACCGGGAGGAGGCCCAGGACACGCTGGAGGGACTATGTCTCTCGGCTGGCCTGGGAACGCCTTGGGCTCCCCCCGGAGAAGCTGGAGGAGGTGTCTGGGGAGAGGGACATCTGGGTGTCTCTGCTCAGTCTGCTGCCCCCGCGACCCGGTCCCGGATAAGCGGAAGATGACGAGTACGAGTACGAGTACGATTCCAGTATTATTCCACACTATGTAACATATTTTATGGATATATTTGTTTAGATTTTTTTTAATATGTGGATTACTTGGGTTGTTACCTAACAACATCTGATGTAAACATCTGACGTGAATCATTGTAACCATTTACAGTCATAATTAATTAATTAAAATATTATTGAATGTTCATTTTATTTCAATAACTCAATTCACTAAATGAAGCCCATTGATTACACAGACTGATGTTTTCACTCCTTAATTTCTGTTAATTGTGAAGATTGTTCACTTACAGCTAATGAAAACACATTTCATTCCTTAGAAGTTTAGAATATTACATCCGACCAATGAAAAAACATTTTTTTGCAGGAATGTGAGCTTAATGAAAAGTATGTTTAACACCTGCTTAAAGGTTATTTTCAACAAGTGCTTTTAATCTAACAATCAAGTCTCATTTGAACGCATATTCTAATCTATTGAATAAGTCCGTATGTAAAGTAACTGAGCAATATTTTTTTCCTGAAGTTAAGAATGGATCTGAGTGCATGTTTAGATCTGACATATGTGTGTATGTAAGAAGCATTGTAACATGGGCAAGTAGTGGGACTTTGGTCCAACTGGGCTGATGGAGCTCTGCAAAGACACAAACCTGTTTTATCCAACTAAAGAACAAAATGCTCAGAACTAAATAATGACCAGCTGGATGAAGCACATATTCCAATCAGCTATCAAAGTTTCTCAGATGAAGTTCCAACATAAAGAATGGTATATTCAGGACATCTGAAGTATTTTCATTGGGTTGACATCTACATAACTTTTTCTATAACAATAGATTTTTCCTTTGAAGGCTTTTTGACATATTTTTTGTAATATTTTCTCTCTCATTGCATTCATTTTAATCCCTAAAACCATCATAAACTTGATTGGCACAACTGTTAATTTCAGAACAAGTCCTTAGTAGTGACAATTGCCTCTTTCTAACAAACCAGTCAAAGGAAAACTGTCATCCGTCTTCATGTCTTTGCATATGACTTGGCAGCTTTAACTCTCAAATCGTGCGAGATCATCCCATCTCTCTGAGGAACAAAACTGACAGCTTTGTGTCTGTCAGCTTCTCCTCCTCCTCACTTTTATGACTTCTTCCTCATTCTCTCCCACTCATTGGCTTTTAAAGTCAAATTCAGTATTATCCAAATCTCCCGCATGTTCACAGTCGTCCGGTAATTAGCACTTTTGATTGAGAGTAACGTGTGAAAGTCTAAGGGATGTTTAAAACTTAACAAGAATGTTTCATGAAAGAAAAGATGGCTAAAGGAGATTAAAAAACTGCATAATTTCGAGGTCCCAAACTAGACCTAAAAATTTTTTCCACTGGCAGTGATCTTATTAGATTAGATACTGTACAGTTATTGTAATGTGTAGAAGAATTGAGTCTTTAATAATTATCATCTTGATTTGTCATTGTAACTGTCCATTCCAATGAAATTTGTCCTCCGCACTTAACCCATCCCCTAGGGAGCAGTGGGCCACTGTTCACCGCCTGGGGAGCATTCTAGCGTGTCTTGCACAGGGACCCAGAGTGGCAGTCTGCGGAATTCCTACCAGCAAATTTCCATCCTTCCCAGGACTCAAGCACTCTGCTCTACGCCACCACTCCCTCATCCCTTTATAATTTCATTTAAATGGGATGGACTTCAATTACCTGGCAAATTTCCATTTAGTGTGTGTTTGCTAGCTGCATAATAGGGACGAAACAATTAGAAATACATTTTAAATTACCATAAAAACTTTACTTAGTTACTTTACTAATATAAATTGAGTATATTTAATTTAATTGCCTAACAGGCAGCCTGACAGAGGTAGCCAAAGGAAATGAAAGTATGCACAAGATTTTCAGTCTCCTAAGAGCACCAAGTCCTGCATTTTGCTTTATTGTGGGCTTTGAGACAGTGCACAGAATAGTTTTTGGTCGGTCCAATGTGTATAGTTATTTGCAGCCAGACTTCTCTACCTCCATTCTCATTAGCGTCTATACAGCAGAGGAACTGAGGCACCGCTTCATTCCAAACCCTCTACAACAAGATCCTCAGCCTTGAAATCCAAATGCTCATTAAAATAAGTTGACAGCATCTTCTCATCTTACCATTGGTCTTTGGCCTGTGACATACAGTGGCTCTCAAAAGTGGATAATCCCTGTTAACATGCCAGGCTTTTGTGATGTAAAAAAAATGTACTTTTATAAAACCATTTAAAAAATGGTCCCCTTAAAATGTAACAATGTACACTGTAGACTTCAACTGAAAAAAAACAAACAAAATTTGAGGAAAAATGTAAAAAGTAAAAAGCTTATGTAAATATGCACACTCTAAAACCAATGCGATATTAAAGATCCTTTGGATTCAACTGCAGCATTCAAACTTCTAAGGTTCGTACCTGTTATCAATAATAAGTAATATAAATAATGTGGAGTATAGTTTAGCTGCCCTAGCAGGAACAGTATCAGTCCACAATGAAGGCAGTTACCAATAATAGGAGAAAACATTAGACAACAGTTGCATTACAAAAATTAAACAGATGAAAAGACAAGACTGAAAATGGTCAGGGAGGCTGACAAGTGGGTCAGACAGAACTTCTGCAGGAACTTCTTTTTAGTACTAGTTATATTCTCCTCTATTCTCCATGTACGTGCACTAAGCAAGGTTGCAAAACATAACTATTTTCTTACAAAGTAACATCCAGGCCAGTCTACAATCTTCCAGAAATATGTGGAGGAATTTGTAATGGTTTTGATCAAACCATAAGGTAGGTTTGGCACAAAAACAACACAAAACATCTACAAAGGAACAACACGACCAAAGTGAAATATGGTGTTAGTAGTGCAATGCTTTGGGACTAATATCCTTCAAATGGTGGGGTTTTTGTCAAGGCATGATCTGTTATGAACAGTTCCAAGTTCCAGGCAGTTTCAGTCCAGAACTATCAGTTGTCTGCTAGAAAACTGAACATATTTTTAGCATCATAGCTGGTCTAAGCATACACCAAAAAATGGCTTCATAAAAAGTAAGTTCCAGTTCTGAAATGGTTTAATGTAAATTTTCCTAACTTTAGAGATTTTGTGCTGAGACGGGAGAGTGAATAACAGTTTGGATAAATGTATATAAAAAAACATACATGTGTGACAAATAAAGCAATAATGTTGATAACAATACAATTCTATGATTCAAAAAAAGTAATTCCACTTGCTTTATGCTTCACCTTTGTAGTAAAACGTTTTATATGTTTAACAAAATGTAACAAATCCTATCATAATTACATTGAATTTGTACACAAAAATCATCATCGTCACCCTACAGGTATTTTTGTATATCTTTTATAGTTTCTACCAAATTTGCGCTGATCTATGAACCACTCATGTATAAAAAAGGCTAATAAAACTTGACGCAGCTGTGTGTGTGTATACATAAACTGGATCTTTTAACTGGCAACCTGTCACAAAGATACCAGTTTTAGTTTTATTAGTTGAATGGGAGAAAAATACCAAAGATAACAGTTAGACAGAGAAAAAACTGATTGTAGCACCAGCAAGGGGATTCTTAAAGAACTTTTAGCTGGAAATTTGGTCTTTGCAGGATTTCCTTTTCTGTTTCTGAAGACATGACTTCCAAATACTTTTCTTCTATTTTACTTATCTTTCCTTTTTTTTGTGGACCTTTTAATATGTTGCCATATTGGATGGAACATCAGTACAAAAAAACAGCCCAAGTTCAAAGATAAATTTTGAAAGACCTTTGCTTTGAAGGACAGGATGAAAAAAATAGCAGTGCTCTATAAGTTTTGCGAAATACATATGCATAATATTTAATATATCACAGAATATGTAAAAAACAAAATGAACAGCTTGATTTATAGTTAATTAGAACCATCGGAACATCTGTTATGTGGCACACAGTAGTCTAAGTCCATTATTTCATCATTCTTTGAAGAAATACAGTATATGTCAAATGGATGCCACACAAACAGAAATTATTATTTTGAGTCATTGCATAAAAGTATATGAAAACATGTTGTGCTAGCTATTAATCGCTTGCATTATATATAAGGTTAATTCAATAAAAATATAATCCTTTTGACTGAAAACAGTGGATCTCTGTGGACAAAAATGCCATAAATGTTGCATGTTGATGATATCCTGGAGAAAGGAGAGACCCTGCTGGAAGGCTGAAGGAGAAGCTCTGGGTAACGTCACATCTTGTTTTCGCTATTGAACTTGGTGAATTGTTTGGTGTGTGAAGAGTCTCTCGTTTGATCTGATTTCTCTCTACTGTGATACCTCTTACTTGTTATAATACATAAGCACGTTAAAACACATGCTTTCTTTTGCTGTATTTAACGTTTGGGGACTCTCCGTGTCTTACACGGTTTTTATAGAAGTGGTAAGGGCTCGCTAGCTTAGCATTAGCTTTAGCTCCACCATGGCTACCAGTTCTGCTGTTTCTCTCTACGAGTCTCCTCCTCTCTCCTGCTCTCTCTGTCAGGTGTTCAGTTACTCCTCTGCCTCCTTTAGTGATAATGGTACATGTAATAAATGTAGCATTTTTGTAGCTTTGGAGGCGAGGGTGTCGGATTTGGAGGCCCGGCTCTGCGCTGTTGAAAAACCAGCAGATAGCCGAGGCCCCTTAGCCAGCGCGGAGCCACCGAGGGTAGCTCCTCGTAGCAGTCCTCCAGCAGAGCCCGCACTGCCGGGATCTCAGGCTGACTGGGTGACGGTACGTAGAAAGCATAGTCCTAGATCCCAGCCCACAGGTCACCACCAACCCGTCTGCGTTTCTAACAGATTTTCCCCGCTCAGGGACAGACCCGCTGAGAAGCCAACTCTGGTAATTGGCAGCTCAATAGTCAGAAACGTGGCACTAAAGACACCAGCGACCATAGTCAAATGCCTGCTAGGGGCCAGAACAGGCGACATCAAATCATACCTGAAACTGCTGGCTAAGGATAATCGTAAATACAGTAAGATTGTTATTCACGCTGGCAGTAATGACACCCGGTTACGTCAATCGGAGGTCACTAAAGTTAGTGTTGCTTCGGTGTGTAAGTTTGCCAAAACAATGTCGGACTCCGTAATTTTCTCTGGTCCCCTCCTTGATTTAACCAGTGATGACATGTTTAGTTGCATGCTGTCATTCAACCGCTGGCTGTCTAGGTGGTGTCCAGAAAACAATGTGGGCTATATTGATAATTGGCGAACATTTTGGGGAAAAACTGGTCTGATCCGGAGAGATGGCATCCATCCCACTTTGGATGGAGCAGCTCCTCCTTCTAGGAATCTGGCCGAATTTATTAGTTCTCCAAACCTCTGACAACCCAGGGTTCAGACCAGGAAGCAGGGTCGTAGTTTAACACTCCTCTCTGCAGCTTCTGTACTGCTACCCACCCATTACCCTATTAAGACAGTGTCTCGCCCACGGCCAAAATTGAATAGATTAAAAAATTATCTAAAAGGAGAAAATCAGGAAAATCTCATAAAAATAAACACAACTCAGACTAAAAAGAAAAATAAAACAATTAAATGTGGCCTACTGAACATAAGATCTCTCTCTTCAAAGACATTGTTAGTTAGTGACCTGATTTGTGACAATCAGATTGATTTATTTTGCCTCACAGAAACCTGGCTGCAGCAAGAGGATTATGTTACTATAAATGAGTCAACTCCTACTAATTAATTAAATGTTCACATTCCTCGAAATACTGGGCGAGGAGGAGGAGTAGCAACCATCTTTCAGTCCGATTTATTGATTAGTCCCAGACCAATCAATAGCTACAACTCTTTTGAATATTTAATCCTTAGTTATCCTCATCCAAACTGCAAAGCAATAAAACCACTTCTGTTTGTTGTTTTGTACCGTCCACCAGGCCCTTACTCTCAATTTTTAGATCAGTTTTCAGACCTTTTATCTGATTTAGTGTTAAATACAGATAAGGTTATTATAGTGGGGGATTTTAAAATCCATGTTGACACTGAAAGTGATAGCTTAAATATTGCCTTTAATGCTCTCTTAGACTCATTTGGCTTGGCTCAAAACATTAACAAACCTACCCACCTTTGTCTTCATTCTCTGGACCTTGTGCTGACATATGGCATTGAGTGTAAAGTCATAACAATATTTTCTCATAACCCTGTCCTGTCTGACCATTTCTTAATAACCTTTGAGTTTAATTTAACCGAGTACTCCACACCTGAAAGAAAATGTCATTATAGTAGATCATTATCAGACGATGCTATAACAACCTTTAAAGAATCTGTTCCACTTTTAATCTCCTCATTATTACTGGAAAAACACAGTGGAGGGCAAAAAATTCGGTTTCCCCCTTTTCACAAATTGATTCTTTTGTTCATAGTGTTTCTTCATCATTGCGTGATGCATTAGACAACGCAGCCCCCTTTAAAAAGAAGGTAATCACTCATAGGAGGCAGGCTCCCTGGTTTAAATCAGATCTGCGTACTTTTAAAGCACAACGTTAAAAAATTGGGAGAAAAAATTGGCCCTCTAACAACTAGAGGAGTCCTACTTAATCTGGAAAAATGCCTATTGTTTGAATAAAAAGAAACTTTCCGCCAGCCAACAGCTTATTTTTCATCATTATAAAAGGGAACAAGAATAATCCTACGTTTCTCTTTTTGGGTACAGTTGCTAAACTTACACAGAGTCATAGCTCTGTTGAGCCATCCATTCCTTAGCTCTTAGCAGTCATAATTTTAGGGATTCTTCTTAAAAAAAAATTGATTCTATTAAAAAAAAAAATCGTTGACATACTCCCGAAGATGATTACTTCATCCTCAGCAAGTGAAACAACATTGGAAATAACTATAGAACCTGATTTGTGTTTTGGACTGTTTTGATCCTGTGGAGCTTCCTGAGTTATCAGAAATATTAGCTTCATCTAAACCATCAACTTGTATGTTAGATCCAATTCCCCCAAAATTAATTTAAGGAAGTGCTCCCCTCTGATTACCACCCCCATTTTAGGGGATTAATCTATCTTTGTAAATGGATATGTACCACAGGCTTTTAAGGTAGCTGTAATTAAAACCTTTACTTAAAGGAAACCCTTCCCTTGATCGAGATGACTTGGAAAAATTTACAGACCTATATCCCCAAACCCTTCCATTCTTAGCTAAAATTCTTGAGAAAATATTTGCTAATCAAATGTGTGAGCATTTACACAGCAATAACCCCCTTTTTTGAAGAGTTTTCAGTCAGGCTTCAGAGCTCATCATAGCACTCGGGGGGGGGGGAAACAGCTCTGCTGAAAGTCCTAATAATATTTTTATTGCCTCAGAAATTGGACTTGGGGGCCCTGTACTTTGTCCTCTTAGATCTCAGTGCTGTGCTTGGGAAAACGTCAACCATAATATTCTCTTAAAAGGGGGAAATTTTCCCTGTAGGGATCACGGGGGAAACCAGCGCTAGGCTGGTTTTTTAAATCTTATCTGTCTGACAGAAAAAATTCCAGTTTGTTCATGTAAATGATAAATCATTTAAAAACCCGGGATTATTGTGGAGTACCACAGGGTTCAGTACGGGGGGGCCCCCAATTTTTTCTTTTTTCCTATATATATGCTTTTCCAATAGGTCAAATTATCAGGCAGCATAGGATAAATCTTCACTGTTACACTGATGTTACTCAGTTTTACTTATCCATAAAATCCTAATGAACCCCCAACTAATTTAAAATAGACTACAAGCATGTCTTGAAAGTTTAAAAAAACTTGGATGACTTTAAATTTTTTGGGTCCAAAATTCAGACAAGAACAAAGTTGTCGTCTTTGGGCCCGGACGTCTTTAAAAAAAAAATTTTGCTTAGTCAATCACTTAACCTGGATGGCATTAAATTTTTTGACTTCCGGTAATAAAGTAAAAAAGACCTGGGTGTTTTTGGAAATTTGACCAGGACATTTTTTCTTTAAATCCCATATTTTACAGGTTTCTAGGATTTCCTTCTTTTCACCTCCGGAAACATTGCCCCAAAAATTAGAAATATCCTATCCAGGAGTGACGCTGGAAAAACAGTCCATGCATTTGTTACTTCAAGGCTGGACTATTGTAATTCTTTACTATCAGGATGTCCACAAAAGGGCAGTAAAAAGAGCCTTCAGCTAATTCAAAATGCTGCAGCAAGGGTTTCTGATGAAAAAATTAAAAAGAGAAGATCATATTTCTCCTATTTTAGCTTCCCCTTCATTGGCTCCCTGTTAAATCCAGATAAAAATTTAAAATTCCCCCCACATATAAAGCCCTTAATGATCTAGCTCCATCATACATCAGAAGATTCTGATTGTTCCATATGTTCCTAACCAGGGCACTTCGTTCTCGAGGGCAGTTTTACTGGTGGTTGTTTTAAAAGTAGAAGGGTGGTAGTTACTTTCGGTTTAACTTCCCCTTCTGTGGAACCACCCCCGTTTTGGTCTGTAAGGGAAAACCCTTTTTATTTTAAAGGCTAGGCTTTTAAAACTTTCCTTTTTGATAAAGCTTATAGTTAGAGTGGCTTAGATTTTTTATCAGGGGAAAAGCCCCCCTTCCCCCCCTCCCTGTTGGATGGCGTAAGGGGGAGTCCAATGTTTAGCCTAAACCCCGGGTTTTCAGTTATGGTTGAGGGGCAAAAAACCCCCCCCATTTCTGCTACCTGTATGACCCCTTTTCTTTTCCAATGGTTATAATCAGTCTTGACAGAGAGAGATAATCCCCCAATCCTTGTGGTTTTTTGTAAAACAATGACCCATCAGTGGGCCTGTTTGGGGGGGCCCTTTTTTGAAGGGGTTGTTGTAATACCCCCCGCCATTAATGTTGTGAAAACCCTGTTTAGTTTTTTTGCTGCTAATTAGGGGCGTTGGGCCCTGCTGTGGGGACCATAATGACCACTTTCACCCCTTTTTCGCTACATTCTCACACTACTCTCCCATTTTGCATTATTTGCGTTTGTGTTTTTTTCAGCTTTTAACGAATTTTGTCTTTTTTCTCTTCCTAAAAGCTACACCTGGGCCCCTGGCACTGTTTCTACCCTTTTGTAAACCCTTTCTTGGGGAGGGGGATAGTCCGAGCTTCTGCTGGCAACAACTTAATGCTCACCCTCTAACCGATGATCCACATGGCCCTGTCTTTTATGTTTAACCCTTTCTCTCTTTTCCTAGACATGGCTACTGGCTGAGCTTTTACTGCTTCCCCTTTTTAATTGTGACTAACTCTATGTGCTCCTCTTTCAGAACCTCTAACCTTGAAAACTGGCTCAGAGTTTATCTGTTCCTTTCGTTTTTAGGAAAACCAAAAACTTTATTCCTTATTTTGTGTTGAAAAAATGGCCCCCTGGATCAGTGCTTCTTTGTTCTTTTTTTTGGTTTTCTGCTCTGTTCCTCTCTAACTCCCAGTCCGGTCGTGGCAGATGACCGCTCACACTGAGCCTGGGGGTTTTCTGCTAGAGGTTTCTTCGTGTTTAAAGGGAGTTTATTCCTCTCCCCTGTCACTACATGCATGCTCAGGATGAGGGGTTGCTGAAAGCTTTAACACCAGTAAACTGTACACCCCTGTCTCTACATGCTCATGGGGGCCGGGGGGGGTAAAAACTGCAAGTCACTGACTGGGATGCAATCTGCTTGGGTTTCCCCCTTTCCTTAGACAGAAAAACTTTTTATCAATTTGAAAAATTTTAATTGAATCTGACTGCACTTGTTCAATGATTAGGATTAATTGTAATGTATGTACCTGACTTTTGTGAAAAAGTCCCTTTGAGAACAAAAACTTTTGTTTTGGGATTGACGCCTTATTAAAAAAAACTGAATTGAATTAATAGATATGAAACCACTTCAATGAGTCCTTCTGAGCCTTTTATCTCCTTAGTTTCTTTTTTAAGTGAATATTCTTTATTTTCCTCTTTATTACCTAAATGCTTTGAAACTATTGTTAACACTGAATCACTAGTTTTGTTTAGCTTTGTCTCTGTACTCCAGATCTATCTGAATTTTTTTTTTTCTATAAAGGGTATCGTCTGCACTACATAAAAAAGTGAAAATTGATTTATCCCTGTAACCTCCTTTATCAATGGAAACACACACACACACAAATCGATGACACATCACAATGGAAATTGTTTAGTGTGTAGCCAGTCCTGTATCTCATCAATTCTTACATAGGCATGAATGAATGAATAAATCAATGACTTTAAGATAACTGTCAAAAGCTAAATTAAGATTTTGATAGTCAAGTTTTAAAGCACAAGGGTATTTGTTTAGGGCAAATCTATTTTAAAATTGTCTCTCTGAACCCAGTGAGAAAAAATTACATTTCACGCCAACTACTCTACCAGCTTAGATCAAAAAGAAAGTGTTCAACCTGTGTCAGGACTCTGTTATGGTGTGCAGTGTATGTGTGTGTTTTTGTTTCCACCCTCTGCTCTAGAGCGTTTCCTGGCAGGTGATACTGATCAGAGCCTAATCACTGGCCTACTTAAGGAGCTGAGACCAGGAGGGAGACGTCAGCCCGTTGCTACATTTTCTGGAACTTGCCTGATGGTTTTAAGGCTCCTGTTCCTGTGATCTGTTTTCTGAGCGAGCTTCTAAGTTTCGTTCCTCATCTCCCTCCGTGAGTCTCCCTGCCTTCTCAGCTTCTGGCCCTAGATAAGGTGAGGTTTTGGAGAACCTTACCTCTGTTGTCACCTGCCTGTCCACCCTCCTACGTGGGAACGCTTAAACTGAGTGGTCAATTGAGAGCTAAAGGAAAGAAAGGAAACTGTCGTCTACCACACACATCCTGCCAACCTCCATCTCAGAGGAAAAGACTAACCTCCCCAGCTTAACCACTACCGCTCTGGCTGTAAGTTCCTGGACAAATCCTTCTTTAAAGAAAACACCTTGAAATTCCTTTGGAATATCCATAACCCTGTCACCTTCCCTTCCAGAAAGAACCTGTCTCCTGCTGTCATTGCCTGGGTCCCTGTCTCGCCTTGTTCTCTCACAAAGAAATAAATCTGTTAAAACGCTATCCTGAATCTGTGGTTGTGTTCTCCTCAGAGTTTAAAGAAACGCTACATTATGACAACCTGAAAAAGACTGCTCAGTTAAGTAGCCTCAAATAACAAAATGAGAATGAAGAGGGCATAGCTCCAGGTCTGAAGTTTGTTATTAAGCTTAGAAAAGTTTATTTAGTACTTAGTACATAGACAGGACATCTCACTATTCCTAATTAAAGGTCAAGAAAAAGAAAAACACCAGGTTTCTTTGAGCATTGTGGCCAGATTGATTAAAAGCCAAAGCACTGTTGAATATTGTATTTCATGTGTTTTGCTGGCATGGTTTATGAACATTTTTACAAGTAAAACTTTAATCAGCCTAGGGACAATATTATTCTTTTGTTCTCTACAGCTGACACAGCTTCAATCGCTGATGATCTAGCTTTAAAAAAGTATGACAACTGTTTTTCATGTGAAAAATTGGAGTTTTTACAATTTCAACTTCTTGGACTCTATGCAAACTCAATCTGTTAAAGACACACAACTACGGACAGCTGTTTCCCATCAGGGCATTCTTTTTGGGCAGCATCAGGCTACACTTCAATCACTGTCCCAACAGCAAACTGATATTCAACAAACAGTAAATCTCATGGCTCAACAGCTTCAAGCAGTGTTTTCCTCACTTTCCGCTAACAGTACTCCCTCTGCTCTTCCTCTAGCTCCGGCGCCGCCCATTCCGGTCCAGTCATGAGCGGTAAGCTGAGAAATCCTCTCACCACCTCCTGAGTCTTTTTCTGGAGATTTGAGTAAGAGTAGAGGGTTTCTTCTTCAATGCACACTTGTTTTCCACCGATCCCCATGCTCATTCCAAGACGACGGCAGTAAAATATCTTATATAGTCGGGTTACTCAGGGACAGGGCACTACAATGGGCGGAGGCTCTTATTGATGAAGTTTCTATTCAGTATTATTCTATTCAGGAGTTTTTGGATTTATTTAACTTAACCTTCATTCCCAAAATAAGTAACGAGGAGGCAGCCAAGAAACTTTTGGCTCTTAGACAGGGCGCAAGGTCGGTAGCTGACATGGCTATTGAGTTCCGCACACTTGCGGCTGAGTCTAAATGGAATTCCTCAGCCCTAAAAAGCGCTTTTCTTAAATTCCTTAAATGAAGCCTAAAGGACCATAAACTAGCATGTCGAGACGAAAACAAGCTCTCTAGAAGTAAATTGATCAAATTTATCCATTCGAATCGATAAACCGGGGAAGAGAAAGAAAGAAATCGTATAAGGGTTTAGTACTCCATTTCCCAGACGCCCTAGTCAGTCGCATCACATGACGTCATCAGTTTTTGACAAGCATCCTAGTGTAAACAACCAGCAGTCCGAACCCATGCAAATAGGCAGAAACTAATCTCCTCTTTAGAGGGAGAAACAGAGACGACGCAGTTCAGGTCTTCTCTGTATTGTGTGGTTCCGGTCATTTTCTTTGTCTCATTGCCTCTGTTCGCCCAAAAAGATCGGGCCCGCCAGTAAGACAGGGGTGCTGGCAGGCGCTATTCATAGCAGTCATTTCCTCTCGATTAAACTCTCCCTGCCTCTTTGTTGCGTCACAGGTTCAGATTCCTTTAAAGGTTTTGATAGATTCAGGATCTGAACAGAACTAATCAGTCCAGAGTTGGTTCATGAATTCAATCTCCCCCGTTTTTGAACTAAATCAATCCATCAGAGTTAATTCTCTTGATGGCCAAGCCTTCACTCCATCACTCATCAGACTAAGAACCTGAGTTATCACTTCAGGGGAACCATCACACTAAGCACTATCTCATTTTGTTTGTCCCCACTGAAGGAGTTCAAAATTGTTCTGGGTCATCCTGGCTCAATACTCATAACCCCCATATTAAACTGGTCTCATTCCCATATTGAAAGCTTGGAGCAAAAAACTGTTCATCGCTTCCTGCCTTCTTTCGGCCATTCGTTCCTCTTCCCATTCCATACCACATTCTGAACCAGATCTGTCTAATTGTACCCAGGAGTATTCATGATCTCCAGCGTGTTTTCAGTAAGGGACTCTGCCCTGTTCTTCCTCACACGTCTCCTATGATTATTCGATTCGACCTGTTTCCTGGTGCCCCACTTCCCTTCGGGTCGCCTGTTTTCGGTCTAGCTGAAACTGAGCATGGGCTATGGAAAAATACATCAATGATTCACTTAAGTCAGGCCATAATACAGCACCTCCTCTTCTCCTTAGGAAGCTGGATTCTTTTTTTGTGTCCAAAAAAGGACAGTTCTCTCAGACCCTGCATCGAATTATTGCAGCCTTAATGATATTACCATCAAGAACAAGTACTATTCTTCCCTTCTCTCTTCAGCTTTTGAAAGCAGTTCATAGGAGCTACACATCTTCTCTTCCCCCAAGCTGGACTCGTGGTTGAGAAATGCCTATCCACCTGGTTCGGATTCGAGAGCGGGGATGAGTGGAAAAGACTGCATTAAGAATCCTATTGTACACTATGAATATTTAGGATCCTTTCGGTTTAACTAACGCTCCATGCTTTTTCCAGGCCTCTCGTAAATGACTCCTGAGAGATTTCCTGAACGTCTTCTTTATTTAGCTTTATACCTGTGATGACATACTCATTTTTTCTACAGACTCAAAAAGGATCACCACAATCATGTCGGTCAGTGCCTGCAGATACTCTTAGAAAACAGCCTTATTCATCAAAGCCGAGAAATGGTGAAGTTTCATGTTCCCACTGGAACCTTTCTTGGATTGTTTTTGAGGGTGGACCAGTGTGAACCACAACCCCAGTAAGATTTACGCAGTTCAAGAATGCCCAACCCCCCAATAATAGCAAACAACTTCAATTGTTCTCCTGGGCTTCGCCAAGATTTTTTACGTATGTTTGTCCAGGATTTCAGCCGTATAGCTTCTCCACTAACAAGCCTTGACATCCATACAAACAAACACTCGTTGGCGGGTCTCCTCAGGCTGATAAGGCTTTGTTACCCTCAAGCAGTGTTTGGAATCTGCTCCTGTTCAACTCACCCAACCCCCAAAGAACAGTTTATTCTAGAGGTGATGCATCGGACATAGGGGTTGGAGCTGTCCTCTCTCACCGCTCCCCGCGGCTGAATGACAAGTTGCACCCATTGTGCCTTTTCTCTAAGCGGTTCTCCCCGCTGAAAGAAATTATGATGTTGGAGGACAGAGAACTACTCCCATTAAAATGTCACTTGAAGAATGGGTATGTTTTAGAGGGAACGTCAACAACACATTGTTTATATGCGACAAACCTACAAGAACCTAGCTTACATTCCAGAAAGCCAAACGTTCTTAACCCCCGTCAAGTCAAGTTGGTCAACTATTCTTCTCACGATTCAAACTTCTCTATCCACTACCGCTAGTACTAAGAATTTAAAACCGGATGTTTTGTCCAGACAGTTTTCCGCGTGTCCGAAGAAGAGACAGTACCTGAAGCCACTCATTCCTCCATCTTGTGTGATAGGTGCATGTACTTGGCAACTTGAAGACCTTATTCACCGAGCTCAAACAGGTGAGCCGACCCTCGCGTGGAGGGTCCGCACTGGTCGCCTATTCGTTCTGAGCCTGTTAGATCAAAGTGTTACAATGGGGGTTCATTCCTCCAAGTTTTCCGGTCACCCGGAAACTAAAAAAAAAAACTATGCCGTACTATCGTTTCCTTCGCCGGTATTTCTGGTGGCCTCTTTAAAAAAAGGACACTGCTGAGTTGTCGGCTTCCTGTACTAGCTGTGCTAGAACTAAACCTTCTCACCAACCCCCGCAGGTCTCCTTCAACCGTTGGTGTTCCCGAATCGTCCATGGTCACATATAGCCTTGACTTTGTTACAGGACTTCCCACACCATCAAAAAAAGACGGTCATACTGTTTATCATTGACCGGTTTTCTAAAGGCTTGACACTTAATAGCTTCTATGCACCAAGCTCCCCTCTGGCCTCCGAAAAAACTGCTAGACTCCTGGTTAAACCATGTTTTCAAATTTACATGGTATTCCCACAGAGATTCTCTCAGATCGTGGTCCTCAGTTTATTTTCAGGTCTGAGGGATTTCTGTGCAGCTTTTGGGGCTAGGCCCCAAACCTCTTCTGGCTATCACCCAAGACCAAACGGTTCAGTGCAGAGGCTTAACCAAGAGGCTCGAAAGCACCCTTCGTTGCTTGTGCAATAATTAACCCCACCTCTTGGAGCAAACATCTACATGGGTAGAATTTGCTCACAACAGTCACATATCTGCTGCTACTGGTTTCTCGCCTTTGAGGCCTTATGTTTGTCAGCCTTTCTCTACTCCCTTTTTCTTTGCCCTACCCCATTCTTCCCATCTGTCCGCAAGTTACATGTATACTTGAAAAGAATTTGGGACCAAACCAAGGCACCTTCCTCACAACGCACCTGCTGCTCAAAATAAAAAAGTATGCAGATAAGAATGAGAAGACTTGCCCCCAATTATTCCCCGGGGCAAGAGGTCTGGTTGTCATCTCAAAACTTTCCCTTGAATGCTATTCCAAGAAGTTGGCTCCCAGATTTTTGGGCCCCTTCAAGGTTGATTCTATCATCAGTCCCACCACCGTCCGTTTACGGTTACCATCCCATTATCGTGTCCACCCCATATTCCATGTGTCCCAGATTAAACCAGTCATGTCCAGTCCAGACCCTCTGCTCTAGAGCGTTTCCTGGCAGGTGATACTGATCAGAGCCTAATCACTGGCCTACTTAAGGAGCTGAGACCAGGAGGGAGACATCAGCCCGTTGCTACATTTTCGTGAACTTTTCGTGAACTTAAACTGAGTGGTCACTTGACAGCTAAAGGAAAGAAAGGAAACTGTCGTCTACCACACACATCCTGCCAACCTCCATCTCAGAGGAAAAGACTAACCTCCCCAGCTTAACCACTACCGCTCTGGCTGTAAGTTCCTGGACAAATCCTTCTTTAAAGAAAACACCTTGAAATTCCTTTGGAATATCCAGAACCTGTCACTTCCCTTCCAGAAGAACCTGCGTCCTGCTGTCATTGCCTGAGGTCCCTGTATCGCCCGTTCTCTCACAAAGAAATAAATCTGTTAAAAAAGCTGTCCTGAATCTGTGGTTGTGTTCTCCTCAGAGTTTAAAGAAAACGCTACATTATGACACCTGAAAAAAGACTGCTCAGTTAAGTAGCCTCACAAATAACAAAATGAAGGAATGAAGAGGGCATAGCTCCAGGTCGGAGGTTTGTTGTTAAGGCTTAGAAAAGGTTTATTTAGTACTTAGTACGTACACAGGACATCTCACTATTCCTAATTAAAGGTCAAGAAAAAGAAAAATACCAGGTTTCTTTGAGCATTGTGGCCACGATGATTAAAAGCCAAAGCACTGTTGAATATTGTATTTCATGTGTTCTGCTGGCATGGTTTATGAACATTTTTACATGTAAAACTTTAATCAGCCTAGGGACAATATTATTCTTTTGTTCCCTACAGCTGACACAGCTTCAATGGCTGATGATCTAGCTTTAAAAAAGTATGACAACTGTTTTTCATTTGAAAAATTGGAGTTTTTACAATTTCAACTTCTTGGACTCTATGCAAACTCAACCTGTTAAAGACACACTTCTGTTTTTGATCAGATCATCTTTTCTCTTTTAACTTATAAAGATTTCTACATTTTGTTTAAAAAACTACTATTAATCCTGAAGTTTGAGGTAATTAAAGATCATTCGCTCTTCTTTCTGTTTCTAAAATCCTTGAAAAAGTGGTCCTAAAGCAACGTTTAACCCAATCAAGAATAAAAGTATCAAGAACAGCTCACAATTAGTTTAAGACATATCTGTATTTCTGATTCCAATTTGTAAGGGTGTATTTACACATAAGGAAAGTCCTTTGGTCCGAAACAAAAGCGGACTTTATTTTTTTCCGTCTGGTGTGGTTTGCTTTCACATTGTACTTTTTCCAAGTGAACTGTTTGTTGTAAACAAAGCCATGTGGGTGATGATCATTGCTTCCATTGGACAGTAATGACAGGGGCGGGAAAGAGCACAGATCCAGAAATTTAGGAAAACAACTATGGAAGTGTTACCTGCAGCCCCTCTCTTCTACATATTTGTGTCATTATTACAGCTCCAATATCATTGTGAGGGTCAAGAGCAGCTAACTTAACACAGATTATTTCAGTTTATTTATTTATAAAACACCAATTCACAACACATGTCGTCTCAAGGCACTTGACAAAAGTCAGGTACATACATTCCAATCAATCCTAATCATTGAACAGTGCAGTCAGATTCAGTTATTTATTCAAATTGGATAAAAAGTTTTTCTGTCTAAGGAAACCCAGCAGATTGCATTCAGTCAGTGACTTGTAGCATTCACTCCTCCCAGATGAGCATGTAGAGACAGTGGACAGTCACTGGCGTTGACTTTGCAGCAATCCCTCATACTGAGCATGCATGTAGCGACAGTGGAGAGGAAAAACTCCCTTTTAACAGGAAGAAACCTCCAGCAGAACCAGGCTCAGTGTGAGCGGCCATCTGCCACGACCGACTGGGGGTTTGAGAGAACAGAGCAGAGACACATTATGCAACGTTCTATTTATGATTTTGCAACGGTGTCGGTGAATGCGTGTTGCAAGCTGAAGGAGACCTCGTCCTCTGCATCCCGTGACCACCAACTGTCGGGGTCTGGGTTTTGTGTGTGTGTGTATGTGTGCTTGTAACATTGCTGTAGTTCTCAGATGGTGCTGGAGTTCTCAGGTGCACTGGGTGACAGGTGCGACTGATCTGCTGATTGCATGGAGGAGTACTTAAGCAGGAGGCTGCCAGCACTTCAGCGCCGGAGTGTTTACCTTCAGTGGTAACAAGCTCAGCCACTACTAATCTTTGCTTAGTTATTTTGCTCCAAGTTAGCTTTGTGTATGCTCCGTCGCAGGTTGCTTACCTGAGTTTTTGGTTTACCTTGCCGATCACTGACCTCGCCCCCAGAAGTTTCTGGGTTATCAAGATTACCTACTACTGTAAATGGGACCTACGTTTTGAGGACTTCGTTTCCAAACTCCTGTTACTCATCTGGACAAGGATCAAGCTGGCAGCTTCCCGTTTCCTCCATCTTCTTGACCAAGGCATAAGCGTACCCTGTCCACCCTCCAACGCAAGTACCTGCACCTTTAACCGCCTATTTGAACTCACTCAAGTTAACCAACAGCAACAGTAGAAAAATACTGAACTACTCCGAACCTCGCAAACGTGAGACCGATCCCTTTACCCCTGGCGGTTGGACTGCACCTAATTAGTAAGCCATTTCCCAGATTTCAATAGTTATTTTTTGTTAGCTCAGCATTATAATAGTTCTTCGTTTCACACAGTCATATTCCTTTCTCTTCCATACAGTTGGCGATCAACCCGTTCACGTTCCTGATATTTGCTGACAACTAAAACACCTTTACACTGTCAATTCTTCTGGACTGTTTTTCTGTATGTGGGTAGATCTATTCGAAAAAGGATTCAGTTCAATTCAATTCAGTTTTATTTAATATAGAGCCAATTCACAACACATAGTGTATCAAGGCACTTTACAAAAGTCAGGTACTACAGTACACTATCCTAACCATTGAAACAGTGCAGTCAGAGTTAGTTATTTATTCAAATTTAGATAAACGTTATTTCTGTCTAAGGAAACCCAGAATGATTGCATCCAGTCAGTGACTGGCAGCATTTCACTCAGTCCGATGAGCATGTACGAGACAGTGGACAATCACTGGCTTTGACTTTAGCAGCAATCCCTCATACGAGACATGCATGTAGCGACAGTGCGAGAGGAAAAACTCCCGCACCTTTTAACAGGAGAAACTTCCAGCAGGAAACAGGCTCAGTGTGAGCGGCCATCTGCCTCACGAGCCGACGGGAGTTAGAGAGCACAAGAGCAGAGGACACAAAGAGAACAAAGAAGTACTGATTCAGGAGTAATTCTATGGGAAGGAAACGGTAAATATTAATGGATAGCTCCTTAGCTCGTTTCACCTAGAAAGAAAGAAACAGATAAACTCTGAGCCAGTTTCAAGGTGTCAGAGTTTTGAAGAGAGCACATACAGTTAGTACAGTAAAGCTCAGTCAATCGCCATGTCTAGCAGAGAGAAAAGGGTTTTAAACATAAAAGCTAGGGCCATGTGGAGTATAATCGTAGTAGATGAGCATTAAGTTGTTGCACGAGCAGAAGCTACGACGAGCCCCTCTCCAGAAGAGTGTCACAGGTAGACAACAAGAGTCAGGCCAGGTGTAGCTTCTAGAAGAGGAAAAGAGAGAACAAAGTTAAAAGCTAAAATAAACAGCAAATAATGCAAAATTGGAGAGTCGTGTGAGAATGTGGCGAAGAGGGTGAAAGTGGGTCACTAGGTCCTCACAGCAAACATAAGCCTATAGCGCAGCATACACTACACAGATAGTTTCGTTCAGATTATCTAGTTAGACGGCGTTATTATTACAAACAATAGCCACACCACAAGTATTGGGATACCTCTCTCTGTCAGACTGATTATACCATGGGAAAGAGAAGGGGTCATACACGGAGCAGAAATGGAGGGGTGTTGCACTCAACCATAAACTGAGCGGTTTTAGGCTAAACCGACTCCCCTACTCAGAATCAATATCAGATCCGCTTTATTGCCAAGTTTGTACATACGAACAAGGAACTTGACTACGGTACACTTTGCTCTTTGGTTTTGTTTTTGTATTACAGCATTACATATTACAATGTACAAAGATACACATATATAATAAATAAACAGGTGACTTTGCAACATCTGTATGCTGTCGTTTTGTACTCTATTGAATGTTCAACAGAGAAGAAACAGCCTGGGGAAGAAAAGGAAACTGTTCTTATGTGGTGGCGGCATGGTTTTAGTTAACAGCGCTCTGTAGCGTCGGCCTGAAGGCAGAACTCTAAACAGTTTATGTGCAGGGGTGTGTGGGTCTGAGATTTTTATAAGCTCTAGACCTGTATAAGTCCTGGATGGAGGAAGATCAGCCCTGATGATTCACTCTGACAGTTCTGATTACTCGTTTGCAGTCTGGACCGTCCTGTTTTTGCTGGATGAACCAAACCACACTGAGATGGATGAAGACAGGACAGGACTGAATGATGGCAGTGTAGAAGATGACCAGCAGCTCCTGTGGAACGTTGATTGTAACTTCTTGAGTTGCCTCAGGAGTACAGTCTCTGCTGGGCCTTCTTTCGAACGTATGTCTATGTTGTTGAAGACCATCTCAGGTCCTCAGAGATGGTGGTTCCTAGCGACACTGAAGTGGTCACAGCCGATACAGTGTTGTTGAGGATGGTGAGGGGGGTGGTATCATGGGGGTGTGTTTCTGAAAGTCCACCACCATCTCCACAGTCTTGAGTGGTTTAGTTCAGGCAGTTCTGACATACACCAGCGTATCACCGCGATCCACCTCCTGTCTGTAATGCAGGACTCATCACGTCCTGGGATCAGTCCAATGACAGTGGTGTCGTATTGCTAACTTAAGGAGTTTCACGACGAGAGTCCGCTTGAGGTGCAGTCATTTGTGTACAGGAGAAGAGGAGTGGGGATAGAACACACCCCTGGGGCGGCACCAGTACTTATTGATCTGGGTTCAGGAGAAGATGCTCCCAGTCTCACCTGCTGCTGTCGGTCCATCAGGAAGCTGTTGATCCACTGAAAAGGTGGAGGCTGGGACGTTGAGCTGGGTGAGCTTCTGGTGGGAGGATGTCTGGTATAGGATGGTGTTGAAGGGCCGAGCTGAAGTCTACAAAACGGGATCCTGGCGTAGGGTTCCCTGCGGGCGGTCGAGTGTGTTGCAGGATGAAGGTAGACCTAAGTTAACTGGCATCATCTGCGACTGTTTGCTCCGGTCTAGCAAAACTGCAGGCCGTTCCAGTTAGAGGGCCTGTGATGTTCTTAAGGGAGTGCTTCAACACCAGCCACTCAAAGGATTTCATGCACCACAGACGTCAGGGCTAACAGGCCTGTCAGTCATTTAATCCTAGGATGGTGGGTTTCTGGGGCACTGGGGATGATGGGGATCGTTTGAAGCAGGAGGGGACCTCAAACTCTCCAGATGACTGGTGAAGATCCCGGGTGAAGATCGGAGCGAGTTGATATGCACTAGGCTTTCAGGCATGATGGGAGACGTTATTCAGGTCCTCCAGCTTTCTCTGTATCATGCGCTGAAAGGTACTATTTACATCTTCCTCAGAGATCCTTTTAGTGCAGGCAGAGGATCTGAAGGTAGGGGGTTGGTTGCTTTAATGGTCGAACGTGTTCCTGAATGGGATTGGAGGAGTTGGTTTGAGCGAGTATACGTGAACGGCTTCTTGTCATGTCTGCAGTAGAAGCCATTCAGACGGGTTGGCCAGGCGAGGACTGTTGTTCGGGAAGGGTGGTGGGCTTCTGTAGGCAGTCAGGGTTCCTCAGACCAGTCCATTTTCCAGCCGAATGTCACCCGTAGAAAGGCTGTTTTTCAGCTTCTCACTATAGCTTCTCTTGGCGGCTTCGATCTCTTTGTTAGTCTGTTGGCTGCCTGTTCCGCGCCCAATCTCCACTGCTGGAGCTTCTTCCTTTGTCCCTGCGCAGATCCTGAGTTGCCGTGGGTAACAGGCTTGTTGTTTACCAAAGGTAGAAGGTTTGGTGCTGCACACACGTGTTCTCACAGAAAACAGAAAACTGATGTATATGTCACACATCAGTTAGTCATTTAACATCAGTGCTGAGGTTACTCCATCAACAGGGGAGGGAGGAAGTGCTCCCCTCCTGTTTTAGGAACATATGGAACAATCAGATCTCTGAATGTATGTAGAGCTGGATCATAAGGGCTTTATATGTGAGGAGGAGAATTTAAATTCTATTCTGGATTTAACAGTGGAGGCCAAATAAGGGAAGCTAAAATAGGAGAAATATGACTGTCTTTTTAATTTTATCAGAACTCTGCCGCAGCATTTGTATCGGATGAAGGCTGTTAAACTGCATTTTGGGGACATCACATGATAGTAAAGGAATTACAATAGTCCAAGACCTTGAAGTAACAAATGCATGGACTAGTTTTTCAGCGTCACTCCGGATAGGATATTTTCTATTTTGGCAAATTGGTTCCGGAGGTGAAAGAAGGAAATCCTAGAAACCTGTTTAATATGGGATTTTAAAAATGACATGTCCTGGTCAAAAATAACACCAAGGTTTTTTATTACTTTATTAACCGGAGGTCAATTAATGCATCCAGGTTAACTGATTGACTAAGCAGATTTCTATTTTAAAGACTCCGTTCACAAAGACGGGAAAACTTCTGTCTTGTCTGAATTCTAGAAGCAAAAAATTTAAAAGTCATCAAGTTTGTATAATATGCAAGACATGCTTGTAGCTCTCTAAACTGGTTGGTTCAGCAGGATTTATGGCTAATAAAGCTGAGTAATATCATCAGGTTAACAGTGAAGATTTATCCCTATGCTGCCTGATAATTTGACCTATTGGAAGGCAAATTATATAGTAAAGAGAAATTGCCCAAGTACTGAACCCTGTGGTGCACTCCACAATTTGAACCCTGGGAGTTTAAAGATTGATTCATCATTACATGAACAAACGGGAAATCTGGTCGACAGATAAAGATTATAAACCAGCCTAGTGCTGTTCCCCCTGATCACCACAGATGATTGTCAGCTTTTAAGAGGAATATTATGGTCGACTGTATCAAATGCAGCATTGAGGATCTAAGAGGACAGAGCCAGACACAAGTCTCATTATCTGAGACCATAAGAATATATTAGTGACTTTCAGCAGAGCTGTTTCCAGTGCTATGATGAGCTATGAAGCTGACTGCAACTCTTTTCAAGCAGGTATTGCTGTGTAATATGCTTCACACATTGTGATTAGCCAACATTTGTTTCTTAAAATTTTTAGATAAGAATGGGAAGATCTGGATATAACTGTGAGGTCTGTAATTTTTCAATCATCTCGCATGTCAATGCGGATTAAGGTTTCTTAAGTAAAGGTTTAATTACAGCTACCTTAAAAAGCCTGTGATACAATATTCCAGTTTACTAAGATAGATTAATCATATCTAAAATGGGGCTGGTAAGCAGAAGGAGCACTTCCTTAAATAATTTGGGTTGGGATTGGGTCTAACATACAAAGTTGATGGTTTCGATGAAGATAAATTTTCTGAAAATCAGAAGCTCCACAGGATCAAAACAGTCCAAACACAAATCAGGTTCTGCAGTTATTTCCAATGTTGTCTCACTTGCTGAAGATGAAGTAATCATCTTTGGGAGTATGTCAAAGATTTTATCGATGACACCAACATGCCAGTAGAAGTGTTGCTAAGCAACATACAGCTGATGAGTTATGATTTCTGTACTACGTACACCTACAGTGGCTTGTTAAGTCCAAAGAGACGTATGTTTTCTGTAGTTGGGTCGGATGGGGGCTGGTTCCTATTCACACTATAAGCGAACCACACCCCGTCCGTTTGGAAGCTGACTTAGACCACCTCAAAAAGAGGGTCTCAGTCCGGTTGTTTGGGTTCGCTTGAGTGTATTCACACCTGCACAAAAGGTCCGGACCAAGTGGGGAAACGATCTCTGGTCCATTTAAAGCGGACCAAAAGTGGTAGGTATGAATACACTCTTACTCTATTATAAAAGAATACAGGCCTGTCTTGTGAACATAAACACTTGGTTGTTGAGTCACGATTTTTCTGCCAAATTCGTTTAAAACTGAAGTAAGTGTTCTTAGCCCTATAATACTCAGAGATTCATTATTTATTCATAAAGTCACTCTTGATCACATTGCCCTGGTATCTAGTGTCACTAAAAAATCTTTGAGTTGCTTTCAACAAGGACTCTTTTAACTCTCACTTTAAACATGTCACCAAAACAGCCTTTTTTAACTTTTTCATCATCTGCTGTTTGGTTACATTTGCCCCCTAAATAATGCTTGCTTATTTTTCTTCTTTGACTGTATAGCATATTTAAAACATGCTAATTTAAAAGAAAATAAATAAATATTGCATGTTGTATGTTTATAAGTTGGCATCTTTAAAAACTTTGTTTTGAAAAAAGAACCAAATAAATTATTAAAAATAGGATAGATATATTTTAAAGCGTAAATGGGTGAACTGAGAGAATTTTTTATTCAGAAAAAACAAACTAAATAAATTTACAAAACCAGCTCAGATAAATTTCTAGTTGATTCTCGACTTTTTCTGCGCTATCACTCTAGAAGTCTGTGAAACACTTATGAAAGGTACATTAGGTCAATGATAATTGATAAACAGACTTCTCAGTAGCTGAACAAAACTGTGAGAAATCCATTAATGCACAACATTAAGTTTACTGTAGACACATCTAAATAGTGAAGTAAAGAGGATCCATTCTAATTGAGAAAGAAATTTTACTCAAAATCAAAATAAAACAGTGACCTTATTGTCAAGAGATCAAAAAGTGTTTAATTTTGAGATTTCTTTGATGGTAGTTTTAAAACATGCAGTGCTGCTTATTGCTCCCAAAACCAAATGTTTGAGCTGTTGGAGCACCCAGTCTTTGGCTCACAAGGTCACACAATGTGTGTTACCATTTCAGTGGATAATGAAACCCTCTGAGAAATGTGCACTGTCGCTTCTTCCTCTCTTGATCATCTATTCTGCAATTATATATATATATATATTATATATATATATATAATATATGAATATATATATATATATACATACATACATTACATACATACATACATACATACATACATACATACATACATACATATTATATATATACTACAGTACTGTGCAGAAGTTTTAGGCAGTTGTGAAAAAATGCTGTACACAAAGAATGCTTTGAAAAATTGAAGTGTTACTCATTTATTTTCATCAATCAACAACATGCAGTGAATGAACAAAAGAGAAATCTAAATTAAATCAATATTTGGTGTGACCACCCTTTGCCTTCAAAACTGCATCAATTCTTCTAGGTAAACTTGCACACAGTTTTTGAAAGAACTCAGCGGGCAGGTTGTTCCAAACATCTTGGAGGACTAACCACAGATCTTATGTGGATGTAGGCTCTCTTACATCCTTCTGTCTCTTCATGTAATCCCAGCTCAATGATGTTCGATGATGGCTCTGTGGAGGCCATTCCATCACTTCCAGTAAGTTTTGTTCTTCTTTACACTGAAGATAGTTCTTAATGGCTGTATGTTTGGGTTCGCTCACTTAGCATTTTGCATTGATAAAAATAAACAACTATCATTTATATTTCTGAAAGCATTCTTTGTTTACAGCATTTTTTACACCTGCCTAAAACTTTGGCACAGTACTATATTTAAGTCTACAATTTGACTGTTTCAGAGATTTATTGGACAATCAATATCAGACTAAGCAGAGTCTAAAACACACAAATATGCAGAATACACATTTACAAGATGGTCATAATTAGCTGTTGTGTAAAATGAGATCAGACTTTTTGAACTTTATCCAAGCCTCTTAATCAGTGATAACCAACCGCAGCTAGTGGTCTACGTGGGTAAAGTGCTCCCATACCAGTTCAATATCAGCCACACTTCTTGATCAACACCCAGAAACAAACTCTCATGCAGTAATACTGCATCTTTGGTTTCTTTGGACAGCACTGTGGTTGAGCATAACTGCTTTTGCATGGGGGTTTCAAATCAGTGCAGGTGGTGGCAAGGTAATCACAAATTCTTGTTGAACGAACTGTACTGAAAATATTATTCTATTCTAAAAGATCTTAAAACTGGACAAAACGAGGTAGCTGCATCATTCCAGACAAAAGTTACTGTCAGCTGCTCCGTGGTTGCTGAGACAGCTTATTCAAAAGTAAAACAACATTTAAACAGCATTGTGTCTTCATTTACTTTATTGCTAAGAGCTTGTTGCAATTTCTTCCTTCTTCCTCAGCTTAAGCTACAGAAAAATGTCAAAAAAACAATATAGTCTGTAGGTATAAATCTGTGTTTATGCAATACTGTTTTCCCTCTGCCAGAGTTATTTCACCGAAAACTTGGGATCCAGTAGATAATTAAATAAAGGATGATGCATCTCTCAGGTCCTATGTCAGGTCTTTGCTGGGGTTTTTTTCCCCGCGTTTCCCAAATAAATTTCATCTGCTGTAAATAGTTTAAGGGCTGACATTTCTTTCTTGTCCTCCACTTGACATTTGTCATTTTTAAAAAGCCGGTGGCACAACATTTTGACATATTGGTTTACTGATTGCTGGATCAGCAATCAGTGTCTATGAGTTAAAATACTATAATACACCTGTCAAATTGTATAATCTGTAACATTTTAGTTGGTTACACGAGACATTGAAAAAAAAAAGACATTTTCAGCTAGGTTTCCTACAACAAAGTCCTCATGATTGCTTTTGAAAAAAATCCTTGGCTATAAATGAAATCCCTAAAAACAGACAAGGTGAAACCAGGAGCTTCACAACCCACTAACCTTGATGACTTGCTCATCTGTTGACTTGCACTCCACCGATTCTGTAACATCTGACACGGCACCATCTGTTCCTACAGTGACCACCTTAACAGGAACAGCAACGGTGCGCCCAGTGAGGACAGCGGTGTTCAGGATCTCAGTGTCCTGGAGAGAAGCACAAAGGGTTTCCATGAGGTGGTTTAAGCAAAATAAATCAGGCTTAATCTTTAGAGAGTGGGATTCAGGCTACAGAATAAAAAAAGAAAAGTTCATAGCTGCAAATAAATTCTCAAAACATTTCCTTTTTAAGATACTTTCATGTCAGCTAATCTTAAATATACTTTTCCTCTTCAACTGGACCCAGTTATGTAAAAATTGTGCAATACAAGAAATCACTGAAACTGATCACCTGCTTACCCGCATACACATTAACACTTACAGAAAATGCAAAAATCCAAAAGAAGTGTAATACATTTTTAAATTGTATTTTTAATCACAATCTTACAAAAAAAGGTTTTAAAGTTAAATAAAAATACAAAAAAAATGGTACATTGACTCAACTGTGTTTTAGTGTATTAAAAATTACAGTGGACTTGAAAAGTGTTGAAAAATACAAATACACAATCAGATTTACAAAGCTGACAGAAAGCAATTGTATTTCTTTCAGCATGTGCTAAACTAATAAGGCAATAGATTTACTGGTACTGTGGTATACAAAAGTTATGCTCATACTGTTCCTTTTTATGAGATTACAGGCATATTACCCTAACTTACATGTGTCAATCAAAACTAATTCGGCTGTTTGGAAATAGCTTAATTAATGAAAAACAAGTACAGTCTAAACATGGAAAGTAGAGAAGCACTAGCCATCACTTTTATTAAAGGTAAGTCTGAAAACTATAGTTGGCAATCTACAAGCTGATTGTCTGTTAAGCAAGCAACTACAGGGTTAGGGTTAACCCTAACAGCTAACATGAGTAATTAACCAGTAAATGTCAGTTTGATAGACTCCCAGTGTTACTGCATCAACAGAAGAATTTCAAAAAGATTTCTGCTCAATGCGCACTTAAGACCACTACTAAATTATAGGGTGTTAATTTTGGACTTTCACTTTAGTCTGTGAATAAAACCAAAACAAGAGTAATAAATATATCACAATATAATCACTGCAGCAATCAATTTTATTTAGCCAAAGTAAAACTAATTGCTAGTTTTCTTTTGTAATAAAAAAAGTAATCAGATAATGTTATACATTTTAGTTTTACAGTTTTACAGTTTTAGATACATTAAATACTTTGATACTATGAAACAAGATTTTAGTTGCTTTTTTTCCTTATTGCTATAATATTGTGAGAATCTTGTACAGACCAATGGCTAAATCCAATTAAGAAGAAAGTTGACTTGCAGAACTTTTGTTATTGTTATAACTACTTGTTCTGATACAATGAATAACTAAACATTTTTACAGATATTTCCTTCCATTCCTGTCATATAATATTTAAAATTTCAACACCTGGAACCCTTTTGTTCTCTATTTGCAGCACAAAATGTGCATTTTTTGAATGTCTGAATGAGAAGTTTTTGTCCAGTATATAAAGTCACAACCTAGAAACAGTGGAAAAAAGCTGCAAGTTCTAGCTGAAGGGCTGTGTCTTTACACTCAAAGACAACCCTTAAATGTCATGAATTTGAAGGTCCCCACTTCTGCAATTATAGACAATAGTCACTCTCTGAGACCCTTCACATGAAGTGCCCCTTTGAAACATGCCCAAATAGCCCAGAAAATGGCAGGTAGTTGCCAATGGAAATATTTACTTTCACAGAGATGGTATAAAGCAAAAAGGGTGTGTTTACTCCTCACTTAAAGGTCTTCAGCACCAGGTAAAGATTATTTTTCTTTCCACCAATCGACTGAGAAAAAGAAGTGTGAAAAATGGCAGTGACATGTTGTGGACAGCTTGCTAACAGTCCTTGTCTCACAGCCACAGCCAAAAAGAAAAACTGTTCGGCAAACTGCTGTTTTTACAGAATTAAATTTCTGTGTTCAGTAAATGCTGAGCCTCTTGAAAAACATGCAGACCACAGAAAGAAAGTGAAATGTTTAATACATTGGCATGATGTGAGTGATGTGAGAGGTAAAGAATGAAAAAACGAAAAATATCAGCTTTATCCATTTATTACTATCCTCTGGCATTGTTTGTTGTACAGGATTTACCATTTTTAGAGTTTAATCATTCTGAACCACTTTGCATCTATGTGCTGTGACATATAGAATCCCATGCATATTTATTAAATTGTATTTCTTTCCAGAAATGTAATCTTGTGTTTTCCACACATAATTTTGGTTTACTTGTCTGGAGTGTGAGGCAAAGTTTAGAAGAATTGAGGAAGGTCTGCAGGTTAGGTGCCAGGGAACAGCCTCATCATAGGACAGTGTAGGGAGTATCTGCATTTTGGGTCAGACATTGCTGACTTTCTCAAAACCAGCTTGGGCATCTGCTACTGGGTTCACAGATCTCTTAGACGTGTCCCTCTCAGCCGAAAAGGATCACCAGCAGTGGTTCAGGTTTAGGTTACTTCATTAATACCCAAAGGTACATTTGCTTAACAGTGAGAAGGTCTCACTGTTCTGGGGGAAGGTCTCACTGTTCTGGGGGGAAGGTCTCACTGGGGGAGGTCAAAGAGGTGTTCTATTATTGTACCAGATATCCGTAAATAAGCCCTGATCTTCCACCGTTCTTTTCTTTTTTGAAATATTTTTTTTGTCTCCCTCTTACCCCAAAATGGCACTGAAACTTACATTATGAAACATACATAGTGCAACAAAATTATACATGATATATTGTGGAACCAAACTCTGAAGGAAAAATTATTTCCTTTCATAGATAGTCTGAAGTGAAGTAGAATCATTTGAGTGCAGCAACATCTGAAGTAAAGGAGAAAGAAATATATAAAAAATAGAATGACAATGATATGTTCAACTAAATTGCAGTCATTTAAGACAAATCACAAGATACACTTGAGAGCAGGAAGAAGATAATGAGATCAATTAAAGACAATGGCTGGTAATCCTTGAGCTCCCAGTGCTTTGGCTGTCAGAAGATTTGCTATAACAGTGGATCATGCACATCATTAGCTCAAAAAAGACTATCAAGAGGCCTAACTGTTTAAAAGGCAGAGGAGCACTTGTCTTGAGAATTTGCTTTGTTCATTCCAAGTGTTGCTTTTCGATGCCGTCAAACTGTTTCTATGGTAAAAAAAAAAAAAATTTGATTTAAAGCTCAACTGAAAAAAAGACTTTTCATTTTACAATGAAAGGAATTCAATTTCTTTCTTTTGTTTTGTGAAGTAAAATGACAAGTATGTAGCTTGGCTGCTCATACCTCATTCCTTTTGTTTACTGAATAAACCAGAATTGATATACAAAGATGAAGAACAGAATGACAACTAAAGAAAATCTCTTTAAGGTCACTCAAATATACAAAAATGTATTTCCTCTCACAAATGTTTGTTAGGGTGTTTCCATCTAGATTCCATCTAGGAAGGACCAATAAGTTTCAGTATTAGAACTAGTGCTTCGTATATTTCTAATGTATAAAATTTTCAGAATTTCTGATACAATGTGTGGATGGGTTTGGACTTTTATCAGCAAAACACCATCTGTTCCAAGATGTGAAGCTGTTATACCTCAATCAAAAACATCTTCCTAGATTTATTTTTTTCTAATGAAATTATTTATGAGGGTCTTGCAAGATAAAATTATTGCAATGAAAACTTGGTAAGAATTTGTCCACTGATCCAGATTCCTAAGCTCTGTGTGGCCATAGTTTCTATTTTGACTGATTTTACGGTTTAAACTTGTGGTCAAAATTGTCACACAGTTACAAAATATACAGGAATGTCATAAATAAATATATAAGCAGATATTTAATTTACATGAATACATTTGCCATACTAAGATGCCAGTCTACCTTCTAATGAGCCAGCGGTTTTCTGCTCAGTTTAAAATATAAGATTGCTGTTATGTGTTTTGTTCAATCATTTAGAGCTCTGGAAGTTACGTCAGAATATTACAGCAACAACCTGTATGGTACAAAGGACCAAAGGAGCTTCAGCAGCACAGGAACATAACAAGTGAGACGGTTTCAGAAGTTCAGAAAAAGGGTGGGGAAAAAGTCTTCAAAAGCAATGTAAATGCCTTAGATGACATTTAATTTTTTTAAAGGTCCAGGTTGGTTTGGATAGGTTTTTCCCTTAAAAATAAAATCAACATTAAAAAACAATATTTTTAATTTACTTTGGTTATCTTTATCTGGTGTTTTATTATCTGGTGTTTTATTATCTGAAAACATGTAAGATTGACAACAAGTAAAAACAGAAGAAGTCTGGAAAGGGGCGAAACTTTTTCACAGCACTGTAAATAATCATCCTCAACAGGTTCTGTGTTCTTGGCCTAAATGTTTGAAGAAAATTCTCTGCGTTTACCTAATGAGCCATTAGGGCTGAAGCAACAGTCAAATGTGACTTAATGAGCTCCAGCTTAATATGTTTTAGGTGCCATGACATCATAGACCTTTATGTTACTACAAAAAGAAACTTCATCCAAGTGATGACATTAAACAGTCTTTTGACTTAATTATTCTTGAAGTTTAGGCTCGAATAACAAATAAAGAACACAACAGGTATGTTTTTTCTCCAGAAAAATCCCCTATTCCTTCACTATGGCTTTCCAATTATCTCCTGGTGTTGCAGATATGTGAAAATCATCTCTTATTCATGAACTCAATTTGAACACAACCACTGATAAACATTCGTGTCTTTAAATGGCTTCGTTATTTACTAATAAAAACACATCTTCCACGTACACCCACCCACTTATCAGTATGCACATGGAAACAAACTAATTTTGACACAGACATGTGTTGGCGTCATTGATTGCCAGGTTAAAAAACAAGCATGACCCCCCCCCCATGCGGCATCTGTTCTTAACCACCTTTCATTGCACTGCAGAGCACAGGGCAAGAAAAAGACTGAAAAAAAGACTATGAAAGACAGGAGAATCAATAAAAGGCCATTATGCCTATGTGCAGCTGGGTACAAGGGTGGAGCATGTGGGGGCTGATATGGTGAAGAATGAATCATGTGTTCGGGAGCAAACAACCTACAGACGTGCTTCTCAGAGGATCGTTACTGTATGTGAATGTGAGTGGGCTGAAGGACAAAATCTGCTCTTGTTATTTGCCACAGAGCAATATTTCCATTAGTTCAGGTGACTTGCTGGCCATGGATGTCTGAGAGTGCTTTTGGATTTGTCACCTACTTTTAAAGTGTAGTGGTGGACACTCATACATTTACAAATCCACTTAAGACAGTGAGAGTGGATTGTGAGTATATGACATCCCAAATCACAATTTATCCTTCTAGGAAATGCAAACAAGAGATATTACAGATAACTGACCACACTGTAATGCAAAGACAGGTGTGGAAAACTGCAACACATTCACTGTTAATACAAAACTAATATTGCAACTAAACCTTGCTTGTTGACGTTCCCTATTTGATGCCTCTTGAAGGGCAAATGCTGTCATATTTTAGAGCTAGAAAGCCTACAAATTCTAAAAGTATGAAACATAAATAAATCACAAAAATCCTTTGTTATTCAAAGCATATAACACATTTTAATGCACTTCACTGCAACAAAACAAACCTTTTTAAATGAAAAGGAACTATTATACTGTATGTGAATGCAGAGTTTCTATGCAGTCTGGGAAAGTAAACATTAGGAATTTTCCAGGCTCTTAAGTATTGAACAGGACAATTCCTTCTTGCCTCCTTATTGTCCTCTATTCCTTCCTAGTGTCCTTCATTATTTCTTTCCTTCCTTCTTTGCTGTCCTAGTTCAGTCCTCTCTTGTGTCCTTCCTTCCCTTCCTCAGTTTTCATTGCGTCCTTCATTCCCTCCTTCCCTTCCTCCCTCTGTTCTTGCTGTCATTCACCCTTACTTGTGTCCATCCTTTGATCTCCTTCTTGTGTCCTTCCTGCCTTCTGTCCTTCCTGTCATCCATCTCACTTCCTTCCTTGAATCCTTCTCTTCTTTCATCAGTGATTCCTTGCTTTCTTTTTTCTCCCTCCCTTCTATTCATCCTTCTTTCTCTCTCCCTTCCTCTCTTTAATCCTTTCTTCCTTCCTTTAGAATTTCCTTCACTCCTTCCTTCCTCTATCCCAAGTCTTTTCTTCAATTCATCCATCCGTTATTGTGTCCTCGGTTTCTTTCAATTATTTTTCCTTACTTTCTGTACTTCTTGTGTCCTTCCTTTTCTTCCGCAGTCAGTTTCTGATTTAAATGTTTCCATATATCTTACTTTGATACTGTACAAATGTCAAAAAATCAAAATGGGATGTCTTTGCATTTATAATTAAGACAGGTGAAAATGACTGAGAACCCTGGGTATGTTATCTGTACTGCGACTGCTTGTTGTTATAAACAGAAAACTTGATAAAGGAACTAAATGTTTATTGGCAGACAAAAAAAGGATGGTGTGTGCTTTCTTCTTTGTGAAAGTAAATAGGTAAAGAGGGCAGACTTCTCCTCACACATCAGAAAAAGCCTCTCTTACGCAAAACTGTCTTGCCCCAGGATTATGAAACAATAAGGGAACCACTCAGAACACGGGACAAGGACACAACACATGTCATACCACTCTAATGATGGCTTAAGGTTAAATTATCCTGAATAAAATAAAACATACACTGCTCAGATATACATTACAATACACTGCACATTGTTTAAATGAAACAAAGAACACATATTAGATTTATGTGCATTAATACAGTTCTACCATATTGACAAGATAAGTTATGATTAATCCCACATGTTTATTGCATTGGATAAGAGGAGGAGGGAACTGCTTTACCTAAATCTGGCTTATGAACTCAGTTTAACCCAGGCTAGCAATTTATTATTCAGTGGTTGAATTCAGTGGTTCTGAGCCACAGAAATACCAAAGCCACAACTATTCACTATCCAGTTGAGATTGAGAATTGGCTCACAGATCCTGCACTGGTCCCATGTTAACCAAACTGCGCATGTGTGTACGATTTCCAGCGCAGAAAAAAGGCATTGAAGATGTCAATGCATTCCTCAAAAATATATTTTTAATAACTGACACAAAAGTTACACCAGACGTTGGGGACAACCCAGGTAATTCACACAAAGACATTTTTACAAATAGTCCATAAATAATGTGTAGTAAAACTAAATGGCAAAGGACAAAAGAATTTAATGTGCTTACTAAAATATATTAAGTATTTAGTTGAAACACCAATTTTATAATGTCAACTTTAAGACATCTCCTGTATGGAGACGCTGTTTACATGCATTGTGCAGGTGTGATTATGGTCCATTCTTTTACACAAAAAGTCTTCGAATACCAAAGTTCTGGGGACCTATTCTGTGCACTATGATCTTAAGTTCTTTCTTCAGATTTACAATTAAATTCAAATTAAGTAATTGACTGGACCCTTTAGCAGATTTATTTTGTTTCAATGGAATTAACTGAGAAATTTCTTAACTGTGTTTGGGACTATCGTCTTGCTGAAATATCCACATTTGCTTTATCTTGAGATTCTTAAATCGAATGTCCAGGTATATTTCTATATTTATCCCTCCCAACTACGACAATCCTTCCTTGGGTTATATAAAGTCCGCAAATACCCTATGCTGAAAAACTGTCCTACACTATGATGTTCCCACCTCTAAACTTCAATGTTGGTGTTGAGTTTCTGAGGTACTATCCAGTCACATTCCACCTCCAATTTCTCATCTGACCATACTTTTCCAAACTATTCTCCCAATAGTTTATTGACTTGTTCCAATGCTCTGTTGCAAACTAAATTAACTTCAACATACTTTCTCTTCAGCAATGTAGTCTTGTGCAGAGAGCAGAAATAGAGGCAATTGGGGTGGATAGCATTGATTCTTATTGTTGAAAAACCTAATGCCTGGTCCTTGGCACTCAGACATCTTTTTGAATAATTCTTTTTATTCATCTGTCTAAAATCTTGGGAGTAACATCTGGTCGTGGATAGTTCATGGAGAGCTTTATATCCCTTTTGTGCATGTACTTTCTTTGTCTACTTTACTTTGTCCCTGTGTCCTTCAACTTTGCTTTGTTATACATAACTTAATTTATTAACATATTTGTTTTAATTTCTTTGTATGCATGGATTAACTGAGTTGTGAAAGACACAGAGTGTGAATTACTTCTTAACTGAGGCAAACATTGGGTTTTTCAATACTTTTTTGCTTTGGATTGGGGAGCTACTCTTAGTCCTTAACACCGGCGTAAGCAGTTTGAGACTTTACTTAAAATTCAAATTCAAGAGGAACATAAAACATAATAAAAACATTGTCCATTGTTTTTTTTTTTACATGTTGAGATGTCAATTGATGTTTTCTATACAGACAAAACTCAAATAATCGGTGCTTGTGTCTAAATTGATTGACCTCAAATGGCATGGCAGATGTAGTTGCAGTGTCAGCAAATCAACAGCTGGGGGCAGTTTGGGGGAATTTAACCATAATCACTTAGAGGAAATACCACTATTGATTAAAATGAAGGCCTACAGTGATTTATACTCTCCTCATTAATTAGTTATTGATTTATAACTTGTTTGCCAGGCAAATCGGTTGGAATTTGTTATTGTGTGATCTGAGCTCTAAATACATTTAAAGCAATTAAATATTAAACCTCTTGTATTCCAGCCTCATACTTTCGCACTCAAACATTAGAAGGCAAAAAAAAGGCAAAGTCAGAAGTGATAAATCAGCTGTTCCTGGTAAAGCAAGTCTGTATTCTGTGGACCTTGTTTCCTGTTTCTTTAGGTTGTTTGTTTATAAACCAAAAAGCTCTGCTGTGCTGGCCTCTGGCCCCGAGCTGACCAAATGAAAAACTCGCAAACTGGACCATCAGAACAGTGGGAGGGCTGAGTGATGGTAAGAAAGTGAAAAAAAAAACCTAGAAACGAATAACAGAATGAACAGGCTAGGCTAAAAACCTGACTGACATGAGCCCTGAGTGTGGAAAGCAAAAATTGCTAATTTGTGTGTCCTATGGATGTTTATCCACAGAGTGCTGCCCTTTCTTAGCATTTTTACACTCTCTGTTATACACCCTAAAGAATGCATAACTCCAACTGGAGCATCTTGAGACCACCTTTTTTTAAGTCTTGGTCTTGTGACAGTCTCGGACATGCTGGACTCTGGATTTTTTTCTTAAAATCAGTCAAGACCACAGCTGCAACCTTTTACCTCAACTTAGTGTTAAATGCCTGGGTGCATTCAAATGTAACCAACCAACTGTCATGGTTCCATGGACGTTTAACTGTGAACTACTTTTTCAGAGTTCTTTATATTGTATTTTGAGTTATTACTGTATTTTCTATATTTAGCTCTGTTTATTGTTCTTCTAGTTGTTCCATGTTTCTGATGTCATTAGTCTAATCTCAGGTTCTTAGTCTTGCTCCCCACTTAGTTGCCATTATTCTTCGGATTGTAATTACCTGGTTTTCATGTATTTAAGCTACTTGGATTCTTTCTCTCGCTGCTGGATTCTACTGTTGCACCCCCCTGGTTCCTGTGTGTATTCCTCGTGTTCTGGAAGTTCCTCAGTTTCGTCACTAAACTCCATCACCATCATGCATCTGCCTCTGCCTTGTTGCCGTTTGGTTCGTTTCCATCAAACCACAATCATTACAATAACATTAATATCTGATAAGTGCTTTACTCTTACTGATACCTAACTCCTGCTTTACGTGGACTAAAATGCCCACATGTTAATGTTTGTGGTAAATACTGTAAAAAATAAATAATAAAACACACTTAAAGCTACCTGTGTAAATAAAACATCTAAAGTTCTCTTTTATTTCTTCTCCAAACAACAAGAACATAGTTGTTTATTTATTCTAAGTCTTAGTTGCCTTGGTAGACCTGCCAAGTGCCTGTATGCAATAAGAAAAGAAAAGCAGAACTTAGCCTACAAAAATAAAAAAACTAGAGGAATGTGCTTACATATGATCACAAAAAAGTTAATGCAGAGCTTTGTGTTAATGTCCTTCATTATAATATTTTGGGACAGTGAGCACAAGGCTAACGATATAGGGTTTTAAATAGAATTAGTTTCCGAAGCTATGAATAAAATGATAATGATTGCATTTGGGATGTACTGTAAAGAGCTATGGGGCCACATTGGCTGTCTCCTCTAATGAGAGAACAGAGAGGCACAGCGCGGCAAGAGAGGGATCAAAAATTCATGGGAGGATGCGGTAAAAAGTGGCACAGTCTCTGCTGGCAGGTCTTCCACTGTCTTTTAAGATTGTTAATGAAACGCTCTCATGGTTTCTCGCCCCATCTGCTGTGTTAGATTCAGGTTAGGATTTATGCATTTCAGTATTGCAGTTTTCTTTCATTCTCTCTTAAATGTCGGAGTAAACACTTTTTACTTTAAGAAAATAATATACATCATTTGTTACGATGATACTGAGCAGACATTTACAAGGTGAGTTCACAGACCTCATAATAATATTGTCATTTAAAAGGTATTTAATACAGTAAGGGATAGGTTCTTTCTGCACTGAGTTTGCACCTTCTCCCCATGCATTTGTTGGTTCGCTCGGTATTCCTACTTTCTTCAACAGTCTAAAAACATGACAGCTACGTTATTTTGTCTCTCCAAGTCAGCCTCAGGAGTTAGTGCGTGCGTGCGTGCGTGCATGCGTGATTGTTTATCCTTCGTGTCTCTGTGCTGCCCTCTGACGGCCTTGCAACCTGGATGGATAGATGGATAGATGGATTGAGGAAGCTCACTGAAGATCTGAGATTGTGGACTTAAGACAAACAAACAGCCAAAAAATCAAAACAGAATTTTTTTTTTAATCAACCAACCTGTTAAAATAAAAGGTCTTTTTAGTTAGATCTTCATTTTAAACATTACTACTACTAAACTGTTTTGTCAAAATAATATCTTAATGTAGTATTACTTAACAAAGGAAAGAAAAAAATACAGTACAAAAGATACAGAAAGAAATACAGTAATTAATTAATTGTAATAGAATTCTTCCTGACTTTGCAATAAATTATTAAGAAACCTGATTTATTAGTTTTTCATTTTTTTCCTGTTTTCTGCAGTCCTAAAAGATCCAGCCCAATTGCTGTCAATATTGACTAGATTATACTACAGATTGTTTTTGGCCGAAATAAAAAAACTGATGACACAAATAAAAAAGTGCCACAATCAGTGGTCTTGGGAAGTACACCTAAAAGAGGCAGGAGGTGGTAAATAAAAAGCATTTTTAAAAGAATGCTTTTATCGTACTTGAAAAAACAAAAACAATATTAACATGTTAAAAAAACATAAATGAGGAGAAAACTATGAAAACTTGGCTATTTATCTGATGGTGGACAAATGAAAACCAGTAGAAATGAAAAAGAGCATTGGTACCTCAAGGTCCAGTAGTATTCATCATATTATCATTGGTTGGTAATTAACAAAAGCAAACATAACACAGATGTGAGATGGCAAAAGTAAAACTAGCAGAGACACTGGAATAGAGTCTACAAAAATAAAACCAGAGTAAAAAAGACACGTTTTGAGTGACGTGTAGCATGGTAGTGAGGCATGCCACCCACGTGCCGGGAACTCGGTCCTCGATGTAGCCGTCCCAGGTTCGAGACCTTTTCTGTGTGTTTTTCCCATCTCTCCACCCCACTTCCTGTCTGTCTACTTTGAAAATAAAAAGCCCACTAGTGCCACAAAATGAAAAATAATGATTAAAAAAACACCATCTATAACACCTACAGGAAATTCATAGGCCTCATATCTGTCTTTATGTTAAACATCTAGATCTGAGTAGTGAATAATAACCTTTCATTTTTCAGAGTGACTCTAATCAGAATAAACAGAAATTCAAAACATGACAAACTGAAGATTGTCTTCTTCTCTGAAGTGTTATACTTTTGTTGTGGTTTTTTCTTGTCTTTCTGATCATTCTCGCACTTACCTTCAGTTATCTCAGAGAGCAATTTTCAGTAGCTGTCAAACTTAACAAAAAAGAAAAATACAAATCCTGGATTTTAGATTTGGCAGACAGCTACATGGTGTGGATGTGTAGTCTCCGTGGGAGTCAAGACCACGCGCGAACACAGTAAGATTAAAGTTATATTAAATCCAGGTGTCAACCATATGTATGCACTGCTGAGTACCAGGAATGAAAGATGCGTATTTAAACATTCAGCGACAAAGTTGAATATTGATGTTAAATCTGAACTAATAAAACTGTTTATGTGAGTTTGACTTAGCTTTCTTGTAATGATTAGTTTGGCCTTGAAAAGCAGTAGAAACTGTGAAAGCACTTTTGCCCTTTAGAGGTATATTGCACTGAATAATGAAACACTAAAGTATTGATGCCATTTATTTTAACACAAAAAGTAAAGACAGAAATCTGGCCTCTAAAATAAAAATGTGTTTTCTAAAGTTATTTTTAATGTTGACTTACAAAACAGATCTTTACACTGAGATAGCTATATTTTACAACTCAAAAGCCTTTTTTTGCTCTGATACATGCAAAGAAAAAGCTGCTGAGAAAGACATTTGACATTTGGTGTCGTGTATCTCAAAATAAATCCCTGCATAGATATGCTTTGCCTTGAAAATCATTATAATAAAATGCCACTATAAACATCCACTAAAATGAAGTCTTTTAATTGACTGGGGGAACTGCTTCTTAACTTATGAACATGTTAGTTTGGATTTTGCTTTTTCTGCTTATACATTAAATGGTTATTTGAAAACCAAAGCTTTTATTTACTAAAGTTAGCTGCAAGCACACATGGAACATGTATACTCTTAAATAGGAGACTATGGGTCTGCCGCAAAACCAATATCCTGATCCTGTTGTAAACATCCCAGTTAAAAACTAAAGCAGTAATGGGAGTAATGGAGACTCCCTTCATCCATTGGCTAGTACAATAGTCACTAATCATCAAGAACAAATGCAAGTTAAGAAGAGGCACTGCTGACTAAGTATTCACACAGATTTCCTTGGTAAGTCCGGGTGTTGCATCAATCGATGTGATATATCCGGCACACTTCTCAAGTGCCATTTGATCTCCAGTATTTAATAATATTGAAAATACTACTTCATCAATATTCTCAGGACAAGAAAAAGGTAAATAAATAAGTAAAAAAATAAAATCACCAATGAATGCCACTCATTGACATTTTGAGGAAGAAAAGTGGGGAAAAAGTGCAAGGTACATCATTGGAAAACGTGGAGACCTTGTATGTTTTGTTTCCATGTGGTGGGAATGTCTGTGGTTGTCTCTCCTCTATTATGATAGGGAAGTGAAAATGTAGCATTACAGGTTTATTTACCTAAGATGTCTATGAAACAATTAAGAAAGGGTCTGTTCCAAACCACTGGGTGGAGTATTATTGCAGATAAAACGTGTGTGCATTAGTTTGAAAACTCTTTGGTCAGTTGAGGCAAATTAAATAAATTGTGAAATAAATTTTACTCTGCTGTGTGTTGTTTTTTCACATTTCTTTAGCTTTATTTTCTATTGCCGTTATTTGTAGACTTTTAGCAACCTAAGATTTTTCCAATCAGACATCATCAACTTCAAAACACAATTTTGTTTTATTGTTAACCTTTTATATCAACAAAACTACAAATTGTTATCGCAGAAAATGTTGCAGGCTTTTTCAACACATTTTTGTAGTTTAGCTAGATTTGAAAAAATGAAAAAAGGTGATTTAATGCATGTCTTAACTAAATTCATGTGGACAAAATTAAAAGTTGGGAAAAATGCCAAAGTCACAGGTTTAATTAACTGACCAGAGATATAAATCAGCAGCGAAATGCAGCCTCACCAAATTATCATGACAAAGGTTCCTAGAGTGCTTCGAAGACATTTGATTTTCAGTGACTGTTGCCACTGAAATTAAAGGATTGTTAAATATATATAATTACTCTTATCCTGTTTTAGCATACTGAGATTTTCCTTTCATTTGGGAATAAAACAAACAAACAATTACAACAGTTTATCAAGTATATGTAGTCATTATCAGAACACAATTACTCTCCTGAGGTCACTTGCCAATTCATCAACATTTACAAGATACAAATCCTAATTTCATTTACTTCTCAATCAGCAGGCACTATACTGCATTCCCAAGCTACATACCATTAAAGTGCCAAGGCTGTGTTAAAAATAACATTCATTGTATTTGTCTACCGGGACTGAATGGCAATCAGAGAGCTAGTCTGCAATCACAGTTTGTGTGTCTTTTTTAAGTTCAGTTCTAGTTTTAACAACCCTTCCCACACAGAGAAAGTCTTCTGATAAAATAAGATAGGACAAAAATGTCTCATTACCGAGTCCCTTGTCACAACTAAAAAGTATTTATAAGTGTTCTGAAAGGAAAATCAAATAAAAAACAGTGTCTTTAGATTTGACAGGTAAAAATGTATTATTGATTATTCGTTCAACCAATTTCAAAACAAAACTCAGCTAAACAAAATTTAGCTGTTTCCCTGTTTTGCACCCAACATTGGATTTAGGTGGTTGTGGTCCCTTGGGCAAAAGACAAAGGTTTGAACCATGCATCATATGGAACGTGTTGCAAGCATCATATTTAAAACAAGTGAATATTTGCAAAAAAAAAAAATAGTTAGGTCTATCAGTTTGAAAATTAAATATCTTGTCATTGTACTGTTTTTGATTGCATATAGGTTGAACAGGATTTGCAAATTGCTGTATTCTGTTTTTATTTGTGTTTTATATAACGTTGCAGCTTCTTTGGAATTAGGGTTGTAGTTAAGCACATATTAACTTTAAATATTTGTGTCTAACGTGTGCATGAGTGAATATGTCTAAAATAATCTCTGTTTTTGTCCTTTCTAAAAAGTTCCCTATATGCACAACACCATTTCTGCAATAAACTGAGCCAAAATGTTTTAGCAACTTTGCCAGACCTGTATGGGGTGATGTAACAAAATCACTAAAAACACACAGGAGGCTTGCCATATCTGCTTAGGATTTCCTGTTTTTACGTTGTTCAGAGTTAAGAGAGTTGAGTTAAATGTGGGGCTATGATATCATTGTTTTCAAATGGTTGCATAGTAGTCATCTACATAAAAGTCCAACATTTCTCGTCATGTGGGGTATCAAATGCCCCACTTGATACATGGATCATTTTTTATTTTTTTATTTTATTTTTTGCAAAACAAAGGTTTGAAAAGTCTATTCATTTAAAAACTTAATAATTTTAATGATTTCTAGGTGCCTAAAACTTCTGAGCCACTGCAACTGCCCAGGTAAGCCATTGTAAAAGTCAGATAACATTAGTGTTTAAAATCGCCTAAAATTGGCCTCAAAGGAGAATAAAGTGTGAACAGGGGTGTCAAACTTGAACAGCAAAGCTACTTCTTTCTTACCATGGCCAGTGGCACAATCCCGCCAAGGTCCTGCGGTGCTAGACGGATGAGGGTCCGCACCTCACTGGTCAGGGTGCGGGTGAGTGGATATTCCACCTGCCATGTCACCTCCCTGCTCCCCTGAGTCAACATCAAGCCGTTCACCTCCAGATCCACCTGCAGAACATGTTGGTAGCCCACTGCTTCAATTCTGTGAAAGAGACGGGGAGCAAACATGAGTCGAAGTGGGGATTCAAACAAACAAACAAAAAAAAGAAATAAAGCAAAGGTAAAACAGGGGCCAAAAAAATAAGGTGAGGAGGAATGCTTTAAAATTGTAAAAATAAATTACATAGAGAACAGGCAAGGAAAAGGAAGTTGAAGACATGTAAATAGTGGATTAAGGGAGGTATAAGAAATGTCAAAAAAAAGTTTTTAGGACAAAAAAATATGTATACTTTATGAGAAGTTATGAGAAGTTCTCTTATAATGTGTAAAAAATGATACAATACGATCTACAATCTGATATAAATCTAATCACATCATCATTGATGTTCATTCTCAGATCAAACCAAAACCGCACGCTTTGAAAAAAATTATCTTTTTCCAGCCCAATATGGAACATCTTTTCTTGAGGCTCTCAGGGCCAAACAAACAATTTTCTCTCTGCTGATGTAGATGCAAACAATGCAGAAAAAAAACAATGAATGCAAAACAACATCCTTCAAACAAATTTGAGTTGCTGAATGCTTGGTTTGATTGAGCCAGTACCTTTCCCTTAGGTGTCAATGTCAAATCTAAACAGAACACTTTTCCGGCAGTGGCATGCAGACAGTACCCACTATCTTGAAAATTATTATTCATACTCGGGGATCTAGAAGTAGCACTTATACATACACAAAGGCAGGAAAAAAAAAAACAACTGAAATCTATTGGATAATTTTGAAAAATAAACAGACAACCAGAAACAAATTTTCTTTACTTATATGATGTTGTTTATATTATGATCCTGAACTGTGTGTTGATCATTTGGGGGTCAACTAAAGCAAACCTGGGGAGAGTTCAAACACAGCGAGAGGAGGGGGTTGTTTGGGCAGAGATGAGGTCCCAGCTTTTCATTAAACATATTTTGGGTAAGTCTGTATTTATGTCTCCTTCCAGCTCTACCGTGTGTTCACACTTTCGATGCAAGCCTCACTTCAAAGCGCAATTTTTATTTTTTTTATTTTCAAGGATGGACTGTTAATAAACAGGGAAGAGGAGAACACTTACTGAAAATGAAAATCAGTGTGGATGAGGGGGGCAAAAACAGCAATTCTGGGTCAGTCAGAAAAGTTTTTCAGTTTCAACTATAAATGTTTGGTGGTGCTGGTTGTCTGTAAAAAGCCACAAAGAGTATCGCATTGGGTGATCTAAGGGGAATATTGAAGGAAATCTGGACACACTGGGGATTGTAGGGTTCAGTTCTTCCTGAGATTTCAGGAATATATATATATATATATATATATATATATATATATATATTATATTATATATATATATATATATATATATATACATCTCTCTTAAAACAAAGTCTCTATTGAGTTCATTCCAAATGTAGTATATCGTCTTTGTTCTAAGCACTCAAGGGAGTGTTACAGTACAACCCACTACAGGATACTAGTGTCATGTTTGGCTTCAGCAGACCGTGAAAACTACAAGATGTTGGAGTATATCACCACTAAAAGGAAACCAGTATTTTGACTGCTGAGGTTTCGATCGAGGACAAATACATTTCCAGAGAGAAGTGTACATACACTACATTTGTGCATGAATTTCATTTTGTTAGGGGGTTTGAGATGTTTAGTTAACTGTTCTTCTTTCAGGATGGAACAATTATATTACAAACATCTTTAATGAATTTGACAAACAAGAAATGGTGGACATTTCATTTTATGTGGAATACATCTAATTCAGACAGGGTCAAAACTATAAATAAAAGCTCACATAATGAATACATGCACCTGCACTAATAAGTCAAACGTTATTTGGTTGGTTTTCTGGCAAAAGAACAAGACTTCAAAACACTGACCACACATTTCAACAGGTTTGAGCTTGGGAAGCTTTGGAACAAACATAAAAAAATCTAATATCTAATGTGCTTTATAGATTATAAGATAAATGTACTGTTTGGAATTATTATCCTGTTGAAAAACCCAGATCTGTCCAAGTTTAATTTGCCGAACTCTTGATCTGAGGCAAGGTTTAAGTATTTGGAAGTAGTGTGTCTTCAGTTTTATACCCATCAGTACCATTGGTGGTAAAACAACTCCACAGCATGATACTACCACCACTTTGCTTGACAGATGTTACAGTGTGCATAGCTTTGAAAGCCTCATCTTGACTATTCCAAAAATTTTACTTGCCATTTTCCTCAGCTCAGTATTTGTCTCAATAAACGTTTTTTTTTTCGAAGGCATTTTGCTTGTGCTTCTTTGCCAACAGAGCCCCATTGTTTTATCATCTTAGCCATTTTATACTTAATCTAGTATCCCTAAGCCATTTTCAATGGTCCATTACTTTGAAGCATTGTTTAAATAGTTTATATTTAATGACATTTTATATTGGATGACAATACATTTTTAAATGTTGAATCTTCTGTTTTGGTCAGCTCTCACTCTCGCCCCATGGTGATGCAAAACTCCCATACTGGTGTCTTTTCAACTTATTAGGAGCGTTTTAAGCAACCATTTGTCAGGGTGTATGAGTGTGTTTCAGAATATGTGTGTATACTGTATAATTTTGACTCCTTGTGGATAAGAGAAAATTTAGAACAAAATCAAATGCATGCATCAAATTGTTCCTTTTAAAAATTCTGTTGTCCTCTATGGTTCATTATTTCACCCTGGAAAAAGAATGGCTCAAATAAATAATTAAAAACATAAATTCTGACATTAATGCAGCAGTAATGGAACTCTGTGCTTAATAAAGCACCTGGCAGATTACACATGTTTTAGGCTGACGTAGGGCTAACACCCTAAAATGAGGAGTGGATACCATAGTTGCTTATGTTATTGTGTGCATGCTTGCACACCCCTGCACACATTGCAGCAGGTCTCCATGTAGATATTCACTCAACCATAGGTGGATTTAATGTAAAAAATTAGAAACAGTGCTGTGAACACTGCAGTAGAAGTGAACACTTAAATATATTATGAAGTAACTGCCTCTATTAACAAAATTGTCTCATCAATAGTCAACTGAATTCTATCCATCAAGTTTACCACATCTTATATAATAATTGTATTTCTGAGACATAACTTTGGAGCAATACTGCTCCACGATTTTCTACAGCTTGACCTCATGCTGAGCACAGGGATAGTGACTGTAGTGATTATGTAGTTTGCGCTTTTAGTGTGCAATTAAAGAAAAATCTATTTTCTGCAACAGGCATTCAAACTTTACAATGAAGCTGCAAACAACAAGAGCCTTAGTGCTGAAATCTACAGTACAATACAGCTTATCTCCTTCCTGAATCTGCATTTTTCCATGCTAGATTTCATTTGTTTTGAACCTGTTTATCTTTCTTTGCTGACCTGCAGTGATTTGTGACTCTCAATAGAGGGCAGTGCACTCTCTTTCCTTCTCCGTCTGTCCTGCATGAGGCTGAGTAGATGAATGCCTGCAGCACATTGACCGGAGAGGTCAGACTGCTTCTTTGTGTCTTATTAGAAACATAACTGCTTGGTTTGCCCTATTCTCTGTGCAAATAAAAGACAATTATATACACTATCATTTTCTCTTCTTTATTATGTAGATTTAAATAACAGAAAAAAGTGAACAAAGAGACAGACATTAAAAATGAGTGCGAACAGGGTTACAGAAGCTGACAGAAAGTGTATGTAAGGATTTCATAAATGGCTGACTTATCAAAAAGGACAAATAGTGATAATACCCTGGTTTAACAGCTGGGTTTTGGGTGTGAAATGAGTTGGGAAATCTGTTGTTAATTTGAGGAGGCTTTCGAGCTATCTCTATTTGTCATTTGTTGAATAGTAGAAAAACACAAATGGAACAAGGTAGAAGAATCTACTCAATCCTTTTAGATTTCAAACACCCTTGTCACAACAAAGGGTCTCTAAGCGAAAAGCAGCAGCACGAAAAATAAAAAATAAAAATAAAAAATGGAGCTACGAAGCACATAAACCTGGTTAACCATGAATTGATGTTTTTCCTCTTTTCACTGTTAACACCTCTGTGGATATCTGGATGTCACAAAGGTAGCAATAAGAAATCTCTCCTCTCTCCTAGAAATCCGAGAGGGATGGCTCTGTTCATGAACAGCAGTTTTTTTGGTTAGTACTGATAACGTTACATCAGAGACATTAATCTATTTGAAAACAGTGAAATGATAGTGATTCCACAAAGAGATGTAAATGGAGTATTTGTGTAGGTACTGGCTTGTATACAGTACTTTGCAAATGTATTCACAAAATATATTCAAAAAAAAACTTCAACTGGAATTACATGTGACATACCACTGCAAAGGAAACATTAATTTGAAATAGAAGGAAAAAAGTTCTATGAATAAAATCTGAAAAGTGTGATGTTCATTTGTATTAATTCCCTTTACTTTGATATCCCTAAATAAAATCCAGTCCAACCAGTTGCCTTCAGATGTCATCTAATTAGTAATTAGAGTCCAACCTGTAAATTGTACAAATACTGTTGAAGGCTTCAGAGGTTTGTTGGAAAACATTTGTAAACAATCAGCTTCATGAGAGCAAATAACCCAGACAAATCAGGGATATGGTTATGAAAACGTTTAAAGCACGGTCAGGTTATAAAACAATTGACAAACTTTTGAACAGCTTACAGAGAACATTTCAATCCTACTTCTGCAAATGGTACGAGTATGGCACAACTGCAAACTTACCAAGCCATGGTCGTTCACCTAAACCAACTGGCTGAGCAAAGAGAATATTAATTAGAGAAGCAGCAAAGATGCCACTGGCAACTCTGGAATAGCTGCACAGATTCACATCTCAGGTGGGAGAATAATTGGACACTATTAGTCATGTACATAAAAATCAGGCTTATATGGATGAATAGCAAGAAGAAAATCGCTGTTGAAAAAATTTTAATTGCTATCTGTTGGTACTTTTTTCTGGAAAGGGTTAAACTATTTACTGAGAAATGGTACAACATAAACATTGTTTAACAACAATGTTTAAACATAAACATTGTTTAACAACAATCAACAGTAATACCATAAATGATATATGAGAACACTAAATTAGACATTCCAGTGGTTATTAAACTAAGTTAAATGTTAACATATAAACATTTGTCAGAGGATTTGTAAGTGCAGCTCATAACACCTTGTTTACAAGTGTAGCCCAAAAAAGTCCCTCTTAAAGGACTATATGGCCACTTCCCGTACCTCTTACTCTACTCCACACAGAAAAGTGGGACACCCTACCCTTAAGAAACATTGTTTAAGTGCAGACAGAAAGGCAAAAAGTGGAATAGGATTCAGCACAAAATTAGATTTTCTTTTTTTTTTTGGCAAACATGCAAAATGCTAGGTGTGGCAGAAGATAACACTGAATACAAATTTATGAGACACTTGCATTTTTTTTGTAAAACATTCTTAAAACCATGTACCCTTTCACATCACTTTGTTTCAGTCTAATAATTCAAATCTTAATAAAATACATAAAAAATGTAAATGTAATGCGACACAATAAGAAAAGATTCAAGGTTCAAAGCTTCACTTTTGCAAGGCACCATATTAAATAAATGTGAGAATAAAAAGGAAACGATGAGACTTTTTGTGAAGCATGATATCTTTAGCAGATTTTTTTCACATGAGGCTTTGTTTGATGTGCTTTGGAGAGGATGTTTGTATATGTGACCCATCTTGCACAGTGTCCTGCATATTTGACCAAAACTAGACCGGGACACCTGTGTGGGGAAGCATTCCAAGGAATTAAATCGACCTGCTGGCTGGAGAAAGTAAAATATATGCAGATGGAGAAATTGTGCAGACACTATGTAGACACAGCTGTCTTGGCCATAATTGAATCCTGACGCGTGAGACCAGCAGTCATTCAAACAAAAAGGAAGTGTGATGACAGGCCGGATGAGCAACTCCTGTTGTCCATCTGCTCAGGCATAAAGAGGTACCTCCTGTGTTGATGTTGCCTGAATTAGCCACATGTTCTTTTTCAAACTGAAATACAGGTGGAAGAACATAGAATGCAGAGTTTAACATTCTGTCACTTTCTTTATTTAGTAACCACCCCTCAAGCTGTTTGTGAGAACTGTCTGAAAAGCTCATTAGAAGTAGGCAGTGAATGAAAAGAAAATAGAAAGCTTTTTTCTATTGGATATGCATTTGTGTTGCATGTGAACGTCAGAAGCTACTTTTCTCCAAAGATAAAAAAAAAAAAAACATGGTTTTATTCCAAACATTTCATAGACATCAAATAATGCAGTACTCAGTAAAAGCTTACTTTCGCAAACTAAATATGTAAATGATATATTTTAAAAGAAGTCAGGTACTAAATGCAATCACGTACTTGTGTTATCTTTGGCAACGACCAGAGGGTTGGTGTGACATCCTGTAGTGTTGGCTGATTGCCTGGCAAGTTTAAGGTAAGGAAGTTGTAAGGTTGAAAAGAATTAATTAAACAAACTCACAACTTATTTGTACATTTCCATGTTTGCATAGCCCTTGCATGAATTTTTTTACAGTGTTTAAAAGTGGCTTTGATTAGTTGTTCTTCAGGTTTTCTGAAGGACCTTCAAAATATTTCCTTGAACTTGTTTTTTTAACCATATTTTCTTTCCACTCCTTTTACCTGATCATGACAATATATTATCTCATCTGTGCTTTGAATGAGTTAAATGCACAAGTCTCTGAAAACTAGAAGAACAAGAATTAACCCAAAAATACTACAAAGACTTGACGCAGGACTTAAGGTTAGACAATCGTTCTTCAGAGCTCTTTTGGCAACAAAATAATTTTGTTGTCGAAAAATACTTCTTTTAACTTGTCAAACTGTTATCTTTGGTATTTCTGAAAGAGTCAACAAAAGTTAGCATATTAGTCTTTATGCCTGAAGAACCCATTCAAAACATATTATTTGCTTCCTGGTATGAGTAGGGTCAACAATTGTCTTTGACTTATGTTTAGAAGCTTTTATGCCAGAAGAATTTATAAATCATTGAAAGAATATTGAAGACCATGATTTGAGGAGTTTCAGAGACTCTTGCTTTGCATCTTGTAACGTGAGGTTTAGTGTTTTTACTAATAGTTATACTAATTGTTGTGAGGCGGTTAAAAAAAAAAAACAACCTCAAAGTGATGGAAGAGCAACAGCTAGTCAAACAGAGCCTTCCCTCTCCAATTTCAGTTGATGAAAAAGAAAAACACAGCTCAAACTTGCAATGCTACAGGTTCATCTAAAACAATTAGAATATCATGACAAAGTTCTATAGTTTTTCTCCCATCTTTTCAGAAACTCATGATATAGATTTAATACATATGGAGTAAAATACTGTTAATGAAAACTTATAAATCAGTGTCTCAGAAAATTTGAATGTTAGATAAGGTCAATAAAAAGGATATGTTAAACATAAAATTCAGACTTCTGAAATGTACATTCATTTCTATGCACTCAATACTTGGTTGGGACTTCTTTTGCAAGAATTACTACATCAATGCTTTGATAGCGGCACTCAGGTCATCTGCATTGTTGGGTCGGGTGTCTGTCATAATCCTCTTGACAATACGTAATAGGTTTTCCATGGGGTTCGGGTCAGGCCAGTTTGCTGTCCAATCAAACACAATGATCATTGGCAGTGTGGCCAGATGCCAAGTCCTACTGGAAATTTAAATCAGCATCTCCACAAAGCTTATTGGCAGAAGGAAGTTTCCTGGTAGATGGTTGTGTTGACTGTGGACTTTAGAAAACATAGTGGACCAAAAGCAGCAGATGACATGGCACCCCAAATCATCTCTAGTGATGGAAACTTCACACTGGACTTGAAACGTGGATTCTGTGCCTCTCCACTCTTTCTCCAGACTCTGGGACACTGATTTCCAAATGAAATGAAACATTTACCTTAATCTGAGAAGAGGACTTTGGACCACTGAGTGACAGTCCACTTCTTTTTCTGCTTAGACCAGGTAAGATGCTTGTAGACCATATGTAGGATTGCTCTGTGTGTAGTGGCTCTTGATGCGATGACTTCAGCCTCAGTCCACTCCTCAAGAAGCTCACCAACATTATTGAATAGATTTTGCATGAAAATCCTCTTAAGGTTGTGGTTAACCCTGTTGCTGGGTTACCTTTTACTACCACATGTTTTCCTTCGACTCAATTTTCAATGAATATGCTTCTATACACCACTCTGTGGCCAGCCAGCTTGTTGACCTTTTGTGGCTTACCTTCCTTGTGGAGGTTGTCAATGACTGTCTTTTGGACATCTTTCAAGTCAGCAGTATTCCCCATGATTGTGTAGCCTACTGACCCACACTAAGGGACCATTTAGAGGCTAAGGAAACCTTTGTAGGTGTTTTAAGTAAATTAGCTAATTAGAGTATGACACAATGAGTTTCAAATATTTAACTTTTTGACGATATACAAATTTTTGGAGACACAAAATTTGGGGTTTTCATTATTCCTAAGCCATAATCATCAAAATTACAAGAAATAAAGGCATGAAATATTTCATTCATTGTGTAATGAATCTATATAATATATGAGTTTCACTGTCTAAAATGGGTGACAAACTATATTGTACTTTGATATATTGATATATTTTTTGAGATGTACCTGTATTAATAGGATTTACCACTATATTAGCAAATATGTCTACACTCTCACAAATGAGAATTGTTTGGTTTGTCGCTGTTTTTATAGCTGAACAATGTCTGTCTAGCTAGGCCAAATAACACTGTTGTTGGCTACTGGATGTATCAATTAAACCTGTCCAGCTGATAAGTTATTTTTAGAAAATCTATAAAACACAGGAACATAACAGCTTTGTTGCCATTGGAGAAGTAAAAACCCCAAAATTTACACCACTGTTGTTGGCCTTGGAGTGCACTGCTCAGTCAGTGGTCAGACAAAGCCGATACCCTAAAGCAAAGTAACTTTGAGCAGCAACACAAGCATTGTTAAACTGAGAAAATCAGCAACAAACGTAACATTTAATTTCTGCCAATAAAGTGTTTAACTGCAAAATTAGCTAAAACATGGGGCCCTGCCTGACTAGCTATTAGCCTTTCAAGCCCCTATTTATTTCTTCTCTTTTCCATGAACCAGCTGCAATATGACTTCACTCTACTACAGGTAAAGTAAACAAAATGCCGTTGTTATATAATTTGTACTATTTGTAGTAGATGTAAAATTAGAATATTTTTAGGATTATTTATCTTAATGGTTCATTAAAATACTTAATTACTAAAGTACTTAATTCCTAAGATAAACAAACTAATACAAAACAGTCTAGGAACATGGGTTTGAACTGATTTGTTTACTGGTATGAAATGGAATTAGGTTGGGATTAAATGGCAGTGGCTGTGTACAAAATGAAAATCAGGGCTAAGAACTGACCCATAGTCACTGTAATCCAGTTTGAATGGCTTTCCAAACAGACACACTGTTACAATCTAATTGGTATAAAGACCTCAAGGGAAATCTGCTAATATCGCCAATGAATAAAACGTGGCTTGAACAGCAGCTCTATCTTCCTCTTACAATAGGACAGTTATAAAGGTCACTCTTACTCAAACAGTTCAGCAGGGCCAAGAGTAATGAGGTCATTTAGCCAACTGTAGTTGATGGCCATTAAAGCACTATGATTTATAAATTATGATCTAGTGTAGCAGAAATCATAATGTGTCTGTGTGTGTGCATGAGTCACTAGGGAGTTCATGCTTTCTTTAATGAGTTTCAGTATTTCAGGTATTATAACAGTCTCTTCTCAATGATGATGCTAATGAGAACTTATTAGAAGTAGAAGGAGTCGATTTTTGTACCCTACAGGTGAACAGCAGATGTATGATGCAGACAGTCAGAAAAAAGGTGTTAAAGAACTTTTAAATTCTTGTTATTCAGCTACGAGGTACGAAGACAGCTCTGTTTGGGTCAGAAAGGGGATGATGAACAGAGAAGAGTTTGTTAAAAAGTATAAGGTAAACAAATGGGCTACACAACTATACAGAGCAAGAAACAGCACAGAATAATGCGCAAGTAATCACAGTTAATTACTCCCTGAGGACAGCTCACTGCATCGCTGCGGCTATTATTAATAAACATACGGTACTTCTTGCTCCATAATCCCAACCTCTTTCTCAGTAACAAGTGGCTGTCTACAAAGTTTCATCTAAAATTGATATGTTTGTTGGAGTGGTATGCATTGAAATAGGAGGCACAGAATAAGGAAAGAGACCACAAAATGAAAACATGTCAAGAGGCAGGTGAAACATAGAACAGCCAATTTATGTATGAAGGAGATTTCTTTATGGATCTATCAAACCTTCAACTCCAGCACTGTCTCTGTCAGTTCAGTTTAGTTGTTTCTGAATGACCCTGCCAAGTGCAAAAGGAGACGGTGGCAGAAGTTGAAAAAAATGGAGGGATATTGCTCTTCTCCTCCAAATTATGTTTGTCTCTTTCTCTTTTTTTCAATATTTTCTGAAATAACTATTTCACCTTTTTTTCTGTTGCTGACCCTCATGTTATCCATTCTTTCCATGACCTGCTTTTACCTTACCCCTCATCTCCTTTTCACCATTCCACTCTAAATCCCTTCTCAACCCATCTCAATTGCCTGCTGGTCTATTTTCTTTTCTCCTCTCCTTGCTACATTTTTTGTTATATTTCTCTCAGTGTGTGAAATTAGAAAGTTTGGGCTTGCTGCATCAAACAGATGTGGCTCCAAGCATCAACCAATCAAATAGCAGTTTTGACACTGATGCAAAAAAACAAAAAACAAAAAAAACAATCAGAGCCTAAAACACAACACAACAAAAATGGAATAATGGAAATGACAAGTTTTTAGAATGCAAAAATTATCGTAACTTTTAGGAGTAAGATGATACATTCTGTATTTAAAGTATCTTATAAACTGTTAAATATTTACATTGTGAAGGCTGTTGTTTAAAAAAAAAACACAAGAGAGTTTTTTTTTTTTATATCACCCGTGTCATCCAACAGGAATGTGTTAAAATAAGGTTAAACCCACTAAAGAAAAAGTAATAATTACTGATATGTATATTACCATCTTATTTTCACTCTCATTTTCAAGTCTCATTAAGGTGAGATTTTCATAAAAGAATTATTATATTCAACCGGAATTGCATTTGACATATTTATGTCAAAATAAGTATATTTCTTAATTAAAAGGAAATGACAACTCTCTCTGACAACTTAATTATATTACAATGTAATGTGGAAGACATCTAAACAAAATCTGGGTTTGCCCAATCCCCTATATTTCATGAACTGGTATAAATCAAATTTTGTCTATATAGGTTCTAGAAACACCTAAAGTGCAAGTGAACCAAAATTATTTAAAATTTGAACACGATGGCCTCTTTAATATTATTTCAACTTAGTGTCTTTTTAATTTCTAGTAGGATGAATTAAGGAAAATGGTTGAAGTGTAAAACATCTCTCCTCTCTGGAGTTTTACAACTATGGTCAAAAATACCCATCCAGAGGTTTAAACCAAATTCCTAATGTTTCTACAGGGCAATACGTTTTTCTAAGCTGTAAAAGTAAAATTCAGATTTTATCAATCTAATTTATTTATTTATTTTTATTTTTTGTAAAGATCAGAACCAACTTACAATTTTCCCCTTTAATTCCAGTTAACCACTTAATAAAGTTATATTTACAAGTGATTGGAATTTATAACGCATTATAAGAACTAAGCAGGAAATGACAAAGACAGAAATATTAAAATAGCATGCTGAAGCAGTCAGATATATTTAACATGCAAACCATCTTTGTGTAGTTCCCAAGGAGTTTTCATATAATAAGGAATATAATGGACAAGCCTGAGCATCATCTTCATCAGGTTATTTCAGATCTGCTGTAATGCAGACTGCTACATGAGATCCTTCCTGCCTATACGCATCAGCATCTAAAGCAACTCTCAGAAGAAACCTGTATGATATGAGTTACAACAACATTTCATTTCCCATTGGGATAAAAAGGTATTTTTTAATTGAATTGAATTGTTTCCTAATGTTTTAGCAGGCCCACTCAGTTTTGACAGCAATTTCTCAGTTAAAGCCAACTATGCCTCTTAGGAAGGGGCCCTTGAAGACAGACTGACAAACAGAATAAGTTCATCAAACATTTAAACGAGGGACCCTTCTAGCAGACACCCAAAATTAGGTAAGAAAATATAGAAGCTGTTGTTTACCTGTGTAAATCAATTTTGAAATCCGACTTACTGAATCTGTTACATTCCTTAGCACTCAATAGCTACATAAAGATATTAGATTGCTAATATATGAAAAGATTACACCAAAGCTATACTTTGAAAATGCTCACTCTAATGCTTGGTTATCCATGATCAATAATAAAACTATGCTGCTGAAGGAAGATATTATTAAACCTGTAGTGACTGCGATGAATCGAAGATCTCAACAGGAATGTTACCAAAGCTACAGTGAAAAACATATGCTTGTCATATTTAGCAATCCAAAAATTGTTTTGGATAAGGACTGAATTTAAATAATACCACAACTTACTCTGCTGCGTTCGTTCCTGTTTACACACAACCCCAGCGGCACAGCTAGTTGCTATACGAGGTTAGGTACGTATCAATTTAAAACTTAAATCAGTTGTGTGACTGCCTTGTAGCAGTTGCTTATGGGCATAACTACTTTAGTGATTGTGCTTGGTATTTTTCAGTATTGGCTTTGCTGAGGTTCTTACTTTTAAATTGGCAATTGATAAGCAATTAAAAGTGATGAGGACTCAGCTCAGCAACAGAAACAAGCACTTAAGCCACACAGTGACTCCAGTCATAGAACAGAGATTTAAACACACGAGACTGGACTCTGACTGAGGTTCTGTCACTGGAGTATAAAATGTATGTCATATAACTTATGATCATTTCAGAACAAAATAACAGTAAAAAAAAAAAGTTAAAGACTAAAAGAAAAGGCATTTTCTGTTCATTTTTCTCCAGATATCTGAGATTAACTGGTGTTAACTTACCTTTAAATAATTTTTAACATAAATACATATTTACATTTCCAGTGGATGAACAATTATACCTCACAAATCTTTAAAATGACTAAAAAGATAAAAACATGAGATGTTTCGTGTTAAATAAGGCCAAAGGATAATGATTTAAATTCATATTCTACAGCAATTCTGTTTAAGACACACTAGATGGCATGCAACCAATGTAAAAATGTTAAGTAGTCATTAGAGACTTGACCTGGACTTATGGTGATAGACTTTAGTCTTCACTTGGGACCTGACAGGGAAAACAAAACTTGTGAACTTATCTGGTAAATATTCATATGCTGTTACTGTACAAGATATGTAAAGGCTGTTAAAGAATTAAGAAACAGACTTTTGCCCCTCACATACTCATTATAATATCTATTATCTGAAATATTGAAGCCACGTGCAAATTTAGCTCTATATTTAAATTTAGAGTGTGAAAATCCACCCTGTCGTTGCCCTGGGAATTCTGTAATAAAACAGAATGGTAAACTATATTTTACTTTACAGTGTCTGTAGTCAGAAATGCTAACTTCTGTCAGAGAAAAATATTTTTTAACTTAGAATCACACTGATGAATACAGCTTTAAAGTTTCCCCATTTGGGCACAATTGTCATCTTTCATGTCAGATCTGATATTAAATATTTCATGGAAGTAAAAATAGTCTAAAAGGTTTTTCTGAGTAGCTAGAGAATCGGGAATTCCTTGACTGTAAAGACATAGAGAGACCACACACTGTCTGCCCTAATGACGCCTAGTGCTATTATCACCTTTTAATCTGCTTTCAAGGACCAGATTACGAACTGTGAGCAAGACAGTGTCTTTGATGCAACATAATCAGACAATGTACAAAACCACAATATCCTCATTGATTTCTGTGAGCCCTAGGCAAGTTAGGAAAAATTTGCAGAGGGCTACGGTGTTCATCCTCTTACCCTGGACAATAGGGATCAACTCAGTGAGACTGGCTAATCTTCCCCTTGGAGTCTAAACTCTCCAACAGAAATGACTCTTCATCTTTTTCTTATTACTTACATATACACACACAACGATGACAGGAATTAGATTAAGCTGTCCTTTTCATTATTTGCTTCTCAGTTGCTGCTTGGTACTGGTAAATCTCATGATGTGAGCGATTTTAGGCTTTCTGTGTTGTAAATAATCTCAGTTAGTCTTCACACCTGCCGAGTTTTCTTTTGTACTTCTGTCATTTCATCTTACTTCTTTTGCTCCCCCCTCCTGCCTTCAGATATTCTCTCTGTTTTTTTCTTGTTTTCAGTCACTCAATCTCCAAATGTGCCATGACAACGTGAGAACAAAGGAAATCTACCATTAAATCAAGTTTGCCCTCTTGACAAAAATTGTCTCCACACTTCTACACTCCCAGAAAACTTTAGTAAATGCATTTGGCTTCAAAACAAAACAAGCATTTGAACCTAACTGTGATGATCACACTGTGGTATTGGACTGTATGGTTCTAAGCAGACAGCTTGTTTTTATGCAGATGATATGCTTAATTAAATTCTGTTAACAACCCTCTCAGAAAATATAACTTACCTCTTTCTATCAGTAGATGGAAATCAACTGCAAAGATTGTATCGCTGTCAAATTGAAAAGATAAATTAACTACTTGCCAAATGACAATAAAGCATAAGAAATTTTGCTAAAATTTATAGATTGCCTATTCCAAGTTAACAAAAAATGTTACTTAAGGAAATTATTCAAAACACAAAAGTGTCTTGCATAGTTTTAAAAGTAGAAATAATGTTCTTTTGTGAAAAGAGTAACAACTTACATTTATTAAAATTCATGCTGCACTCAACAGAAGCTTGTTGCTTGCAAAAGGATTTTTAAATCATGTTGGGCAAAACCAGGCAAATATTCAGGATGTGACTGCCCACAATCAAACCTTTACATTGTGGCCAGTCACATCCTTTTAATATGTATCTTTTTTGCATTGGAACGATACAAAAAAGTACTGGTGCATTGAAAATAATGAAAACCTGACCCCTACTTTAATTAGCTATTTGCAGAGAACAGAGTTCAAGGGTTGTGAGGCCAGTTCATCAACTCCATCCCATTGCACAATCATGGTGCAGATAGTACTTGCTGCACTCTGACTGACCATTAACACTAGCTGTCTTTAGTAGCGATGTACAGTTACCATCATCAAGCTAACTTCTAATTTTTCATAGCAGCAATATATTTCTATACTCAAAATGCATACATATACTTTCCACAGAAAGTAGATATGTGCACCAAGGCTTACTGGTCTCACAATTTTAGTGAAATGTTTTCAGAGCAGAGCTTGTTATCGATGTATAAACTAGCTAAGCAAAAAGGTTTAGAGATTCCACATTGAGACAGACTTAAGATTATGAACATCTGTTATTCATAAACATTGTCATTTTTGATTGTTACTTTTGCAAACCATAGTACAAGTTCTAATGTGAGTT